>CM033712.1:84917878-85189967 GCA_019671005.1 Hibiscus mutabilis
TAAACGTCATTTCGTTACTTGCATTTCGCTTCTACAATCACATTTGAATACAAAAACAGTGATTTTTAGAAAAATAAAAAACGTAACTCTTATTGAATAAGAAAATACAACATCCCTACTTCTACATAAAACAATGAATTCAGGAAAACTCGTTGAAACAAAACCCTAAACCCAAAAGTGAGATATTAACTAAAGAACATAATGCAAAGATTCAAGGTCACCTTACTCGTCCAAAGCCCTCCTATTCAGATAATCGAAAGGCAATCAATTCACCGAAAATCCTTCAAATTCCAACCGAAATTCACTTCCAACCAGCTTCGAACGACGTTTTCTCCAAAACCTCTTCGAATCCCAAGAAAAATCGGTCAAAGAAGCTCGGAAGAAGTTAAATCTCGAGAAACGAATTCGTCCAATAAGAGGAGAAAGACCATTTTTCAAAATTCCGAATCCTGATTGAAACTTGAGCACCGATGGGAATCTGAGGGTTACGGAGAGGCTTAGGTATGGAAATTGGGGGTAAAATTAGGGTTTAGAGAGTGGATTTTGGTGTGAAAAGAGACATGGTATTGGATTTGAGAGAGGGGAGAGAAAGAACGCGGACTTGAAATAATGTTATTATGGCGCAATTTTTTGTTCAGTTTGAGTTCCGCTCTCTGCGCCCATAACTCCATGTCATTTTGCTTAATTTCATAATTAATGCATGGGTTTAATATTCTAATTGCCGTCTTTGCCTCGTTTGGTTAATGTGGACTTCGGTCTAACCCTAGAGTTAAGAGGTCTTCGTGGATAGCGGATCAGTTTAAACTTCGCCCATTAAATTAAAAAATTAAATAAATGATTTAAGTTTATTAATTTTATTTTAGGACTTAAACTTTATTTGAAATTTTAATCGAGCCAAGTTATTTAATTTTCTGTTCATATACATATATTTCCTCAATTTTTATATGCAATATACATATATCATGCAGAATCGAGAGATATGATTCTAACTTGAAAACTGATATACTAATTATTAAAAATTTCGAGTTATTCAATTTATTCAAAGTTCTATTTTTTAACTTAAACTTTATTTGATTTTTTTAAGTCGAGCCAAGTTTATAAAAATTATATTTCGAGTTGAGTTTTTTCATGTATAATTAATAAAAAAATTAATTTTTCAAATCGAATCGAATTTTGTTCATCCTTACACATCATAATTTACTCTCTGTAGCTTATTGGTGAGCTTTTATTTTCTTTATTTAAAAAAATGCATTGATTTACAATGTTTCATTTATCATTATTAACGTAGTACGAATTTGTCTTATATTATATATCATGTAAACAAATAAATTAAAATTATACTTTTATAAAATATTTTGATTATGAAACAGTCTAAAATGACACATGCATTCAAATCAACAAATCAATGTTATGTAGAAAATGAAACATACGTGGACCATAATGAAGTCATTTTCGCTAATGTCGCGAAAAAAAATCAATGGTTTAATTAGTATTTTAAGAGTTATATTTTGATATAGCTTGTATAAAAAAATTAGTAAATTTTTTATAAAATTTAAAGAGTTGTATTTTGATACATAAGCTGTGTAAAAAAATACACAATCATTCTATAAAAATTAAAACCTACATCTTAAACTTTAACACCTTAAAACCTAAACTTTAAACCCTAAACTCTCCGTAAACATTAAATTCTACGCAACATACACCAAACCCTACATACACCAAACCCCTAAACCGTAACATAAAACCTTATACCTTAAAATTGAAAGGCTTGTATAAAGTATCAATGTATTTTTCAAATTTAAAACATAAATCTCAAACACTAGCACCCTAAAACTCAAACCTTAAACCATAAACACTAAACTCTAAATAAACCTTAAAGTCTATCCCTACACACTAAAACCCTAAATCCAACCTAAAACTCTAAAATTAAAAGGCTTGTTTATACAAACTTGTGTATCAAAGTATTTTTCATATTTTAATTAGAACACAACAATTTGATTAAAACACGTTTATAAAATCAAGGATTATACCCAACCGCTCTAATTTTTTAACTTAGCTGTTTTCTCTCGAATCTCTACCACCTGCAACTTTATTTTTCTTATTTTGATTGATGTTCGGCAGTTAATTTTAGTATTGTTGGTTGGCCACCGGGTCTATTATTTTTCTTATTTTTTATGTTTTAATAAGAATCTCTGCCTTTGTGGCACGTGTTTCCTCTGTTATTGTGACACGTTTTTTTTATTATTTGTGGTTCGTTTCATCTGTCTTTGTAACATGATTTTAGCATACCTTAACGGTCAGTTGGTGCTCGTACAAAGATCTTTACGGCGCTAATCTCTGATTATAGTTCTGTCGGTGGTCTTAGAAAGATAGATCCTCACTCGGTTGATGGTTGGTTGCCGATGTAATCAGACCTGAGTAGCGGTAGGAGTGTTCAAAAATACACGACGTAACTGACCCGACCCGACTGCCCAAACATAAATAATCGGGTATTTACCCAAAAAAAATTTGCCCAGGTCGGGTACCCGGCCCGTCATTTCCCGGATCAGTCTTAGGTCATAAAATTAGCCGGATATATTTGAAATTAATATTTTTATATTCAATATATATATTTTATATTAAACTAATAAAAAATCTTATTTTTTTATATTTTTATATTAAACTAATAAAATATTTTTATATTTAAAAATACATATTTTTATATTCGGGTATCCAAGTACCCGATTTTTCGGGTACCCGTAACACCCGGGCCGAGACATAGGTCGGCCATAGAATTACCTGACGATATGAGTACTCGGTACTTTGGGTATTCGAATATCCGGGCACTCGAATTTGAACCTCGTTGAAAAAAATTTGGTTCGCTCACTACTATTTTTTCATCCCGTAAAATGTCTCGTTTGGATAGAGACAAAAAAATTCAAGAAAATTTCTTGAATTTTAGTATGCTAATCTCGATGAAAGTACCTATTTTTCTTTGCAGTATTATAAAAACTTTTTAGTGGATTTGTTCATTTTTTATGCATTGTATTATCTTTCTTGGTGATTAATATCGTTAAAAAAATAAAAATAAAATCAAGGATTAGGTTTATCATTATTTATTAGACTTTTTAGGATTAAAAGCCTTTTTTTAACCCAAGCTCTTTTCAACGGTAACGAAGCCGGTAATTGTAGAGCGCAAAGCACGCACCGCGCCGCAACGCTATAAGAATGCAGAGAGGGAAGAGAGGAAGCGAGTTCTGAGACCTGGCTGCCATTTGCAATTCTAACAAGTAGGCAAGCTTTTCTTTTTTACTGCTTCTCATTTAATTTCTTCATTTGTGTTTGTTTTGTTTTTTTTTTATTATTTCTTCTTTCGTTAATAAATTAAGATAAGATGTGGAAATTTGGCTCTTAGCTTACGGAAAAAGCTGTTGGTATTATCTTTTGTATCCAAATCTCAATGCCCATTTCCAGTTTTCCTTAAACTCGTATCCAAGTGTTCGACAAATGCTTCTATGTGTTGTAAAGTAAAATTGACCTGAATTTCTGGTCATAGTTTTGGTTTCTTTTGATGGGTTATGTTATTTTGCTTATGAAAATTGCAAGATTTTGTTCAATGCTTCTTTTATGATAATCTTTTATGATTGCAATATCAAGTTTGTTAATCCATTCTCTGCTTGTGCTAATCCTCTTTATGCTTCAAACTCTTATCACTTTTACATGATATTGGTTGTGCTTACAAATTTAGCTGTAAACATGGCATATCTATATTCTGTTAACCCTCAACTTTACATCGTTTAAGAAAGTAGAGCATTAAGAAAAAGATTCAATTTTTTTTATTATTGATTCTATTTTCTGTCCTCGGGTCTTGCCACATAGTTGTGGTTGGAAAACGTGGAGTTTGTAGTTTTTTTTCTTGACTTTGATCATTTCAATTTTTCAATGCTCATGTTGTTTTCTAAAATTTGAGTTGTGTTTAGTCTTTTGCTTTTGTGTTTGAGGTCTTGTATATCTAGGTAAAAATGCATCTAACAAAAATATAGAGAATGGGATCACCTCAATCCTTTTAGTAGAAGTTTGGGTCGAGTTTAAGTGCAACTCGGCTAAATCTTTGCAACACTAAGCTCTTTTATAAAAACTTAAATGTTACATGTGAAGACTTGGCTTTGCAATCCCTTTTGGTATCAGATGTTTTGAGCAATAGTAGGTTCTTATTCTGTACTGGTAGTTGATGTCATAACAATAGTTGAAACTTGAAATAATAAATCAAGGAAATGTGCTCGTTGATGGTGTATTCTACAGGGAATGAGATGTCCACTTAAACTTGAGGTATGGAAAATGGGTTTTGTCAATTACTTGGACGCACTTAAGCTGCAGGAGAAGCTGGTCTCTGATAGAAAACTATGTAGGATTCCTGATACTCTCTTGTCCCTGCAGTATCCACCAACATATACAGTTGGTATCTGAGTCTGAATTGAAGAATATAGGAGCTGAGCTTCATCATACGCTTAGGGGAGGAGACATTACAATTCATGGTCCCCATCAAGCTATCCTATGTCCTATCATTTCACTCCATGAAATTGGGCTTGGTGCCAGTAACTATGTGGAGAAACTTGAGTCAACTATGATTGAATTATCATCCTTGTATGGTGTGAAAGCTTGTGCTGCCATTTAGGTTTAGAATCTCAGTTGTTTCTTTGCCATTTGCTTGTTGTCTCTTTTTTCTTTTGGTATTGATTAGATAGAACATTTGTTGGCAATTATTGCATCTTTTGTGCTCTAATCATTCCCACATGCATCTGCTTGCATTTCTGAAACACATATATATATATTTATTCTGGACCCGTAAAACATGTTTGTTCTTCCCTAAGCTCTATAACATTAAAACTTTAATCAAAACCCTCCAGCTCATCTTAATTTCTAAATCTACTCTAGCACCTACCTATAATATTATAGAGTAAAACCCCTGAACCCCTAACTGGTGGGTGATTTCTTTTTACCATCTAGCGGCCTTTCTCTTTCTACCATGTAATTTATGTGCATTACCTTTGCATGATTTGTCAGATAGAATGAAGCAATCAAAGGATCCATTTGAAGCAGCATTGGAGGAGCAAGAGGAATCACCACCTGATTCCCCAGTTGGTGAGGATGAGTTGAACAGCCAAATTCCAAATGAAGCTCAGAACCAAACCAATGGTGGACAGAATATTCTTGTAGATGATGATGATTATGATGATCTCGGTCCCACCATAAAAAATTCCTCTCATCCTTCATCAAGTTCAACTTCTAAGTTGCACTCCACTAGTGTTAATGCTAGTATCGCTGCTGCAGTCACCAACAAGAACAAAGAATACGATGATGATGAAGAGGAGGAAAATGTGGATGTTGAGCTTAGCAAGTTCCCTTCTAGTGCCGACCCTACTAAAATGGCCAAGATGCAGTGAGTCCCCCTCCCCCCTCTCTTCCCATATTCTTGTTCTATTTTTTCAAATATTTATATATCAGGTGAACAACATTGTTTTCTAGTGTTTTAAATGACTATGTATGACTATTTCAAAATTGAAGATCTCCTTCTTCATACTTTTATGGCCCTTCTCTGATATGGAGGCATCTGTCTAAAGCTGTTAAATCTTTTTATTCTTTTCAGAGCCATTTTATCACAATTCACAGAGGATCAGATGAGTAGATATGAATCATTTAGGAGATCCGCACTTCAAAAGTCTAATATGAGAAGGGTATGCTTCTTGGCAAAGCTTTTTTGGTGGTCTTTCTCTAGAATTATTATTATTCATAACTTGCTGTTTTATTTAGAGTGGTTTTTCTCAAGATTTTTTTTATTATCATTATTTGGTGGGTTTATAGTTATTTGTTGGATCTTTACATGCTGTGAACTCTGTTCTTGTTTTTATATTTCTTTCAAGAGATAAAGGTGATGTGTTAAACTGCCTACATTTCTATTTTTATTTTTTTAACATTTCATTTGCAAGGGAAGTGATAAACTGATAATTAGCTGAAAATTGTCTATTATTGATGAATGAGATTCCTTACGGCATATGTACCGTTGCTGTGGCTCCAAGTCCATGGCACATTTATGCGTTTCAATATTGCAAAACATGATTTGAATAATATACTGACATCAGGTTTGTTCTTGGTAAATGCAGTTGTTGGTAAGCATAACTGGAAGCCAGAAAATTTCTTTACCAATGACCATTGTTGTGTGTGGGATAGCAAAAATGTTTGTTGGTGAACTTGTTGAGAAAGGTACATGCGCTTTTCTTCTGTAGTGGTCGGCTGGTCGTGTTAGATTTCATTTCCAGATGCAAATTAGTTTTGATTGAAATAGAAAACAGACAGAATGAAACCATGCATGTCGAGGAATATAAATGCAGCACTTTGAAGCCTTCTCAATTACGTACATCATCCACAACAATGCATCAAATTTTATAATCAATTGCTAAAAAGTTCACCGATCAAACTTTAAGCATCTAAGTTTATTTTTTTCGTTGTTTTGGTGGTTTGCAGCTAGAATGGTCATGACAGAGAGAAAAGAATCAGGACCTATCAGGCCTTGCCACATCCGGGAAGCTTATAGAAGATTGAAGCTTGAAGGCAAAGTACCTAAGAGATCAGTGCAAAGGCTGTTTCGCTAAGTGGATCAATCACTAGTAACATCGTTTGCACACCTGACAACACTTGGTAACTCATTTCATTTCGATGTAGATGTAGTTAGATGCCTGTAGGCCATAATATTTTTCGTGTGTTATGCCGAGGATCTTTGTTCATCTACAAGATGTTAAATACAACAGACACTTTGCAAAGAGTGACGGCTCTTCTATCTGATTTCGCAAGCTTTGACAATCGAAAGTTATGGATAATTACCACTGCTTATAATTTTAATTCAACGCATTGCATTGCATGATAATGTTTTCAAGAGGTTCCCCTGTTCATCCATTAACCTGATTTTTGATGGAAGAAACCTATCATTTCGTAGCACTGGCCGTTGGATATTAACATGCTTATCTTTATATATGACTAATGAATTTATATACAAATTCTTTTATCATTTCACTTGTGATCATTTGTTGAATTAATATATATTTTGCATAAAATATTTTCCTTCTAAATTACCATGCACACCTTCTCGTGACATAATCATATTCAAACATTTAAATAATGTTAAAAGTGACAACCACAACGGGAAATATTTGGAACTGGGGGAGTTAATTGGAAATTTATTTATTTTTTATGTCTCTCTAAATTTGGGCATCTTTCTCAAAATAATATACTTGACACTCAAATTTTTTATTATTTATTAAATGAGAAAATATCTCATGCACGGGTATAGAAAACGAAAATTTTTTATGGACTCAATGTAGGGTTTATGATTTAGGGGTTTAAGTGTAGGAATTTATAATTTAGAGTTTAAGACTATAATTTAGGATTTTTATTTTTAGGGTTTATGGTTAGAATTTTAGGGTTTATGGTTAAAATTTAGGGTTTAGGGTTTGCATGTTTTTCCACACATTCTTTTGATGAATTAAGGATATAGGGTTTAACCTATAAACCCTAAATATTAAATTGATTAATAAAGATTAAAAATCTTAAAGACTATACTTATAGTTAAAATTATTTCAAAAAAAAATAAAAATTAAATTTAATACATTTATATTTTTTATAGTTTTTTTAATTAATATATTAAAATCAAATATTCCAAAATATCTTTAATATCAAAAACCCTAAATCAACCCCTTTATTTCTCTCCTCCGCATCCACTTTTATTTCTAATTTATTTTTCAAAACGATTATTAATAATAAAGGATTGCAGCACAAGTGTTTAATCCAAAACGAACGATTTATTTTTAGAAATATAAAGTTTGAAAATCATTCAATATTTTAATGATTTAGAATTTCAAATTTTTAATTTTTAATATTTTTAGTTTGAAACATAAAAAAAAACAAAATTAATACCCGTACCTTTCTAATTCCATTGTTTTTTATTCATTATTTTTTTGAAATAAAGAATAATTACTCTTATTAAATTGGTATAAAAAAACTTAAGTTTAGTTTTTAATAATAAGTATATTTTGAGATATTTAATTTTAATATATTAATTAAAAATATTATAAAAAAATATAAAAGTTTATTAAATTTAATTTTGAATTTTCTTTTAAAATAATTTTAATTATAAGTATGATTTTAAAATTTTTAATTTGTATTAATTAATTTAATATTATTCAGCTGTACTTATGGTTAACGGTGTTCAGAGTTGTTCGACTCGTCCTTTTTTTGACACTGCTTCAAATCAGTGTCATTCTATCATCTGCATCAGAAAGTGGATAACCTCTGCTGCACTTGCAAAGGTGAATTTTTCAACACATTCTTTCATCGTATATATTTTTCTTTAATTTCCACTTTTCAATTTGCTTCTCGTTATTCTCCTGAATTTTACTATTTCAAAATCTTACAACCTTCAAATTGTGTTGGTATTTTTCCGCCAATTGAATTTCCAACGATCCCTCTGCAATTGGAGTTCGAATATCTCAGCAACAGGAGACCTCCGAAACCCAGAAGCTAAACCCTAAATAAATAACTACAGTTCAAGCAATTTCTTCAACCTTTTGGGTAATTCCCTATCGTTTGATTTCGCTTTCTTTTGCTCATTTGGAATCCTATGTATTTCAATTAGTAATGGTAATTTGCATAGATAAGCACTGGAAATTTCTTGATTGCATTTTCCTTGTTCGGTTAAAGTTAACAATAGTTGAAACTTGAAATAATAAATCAAGTAAATGTGCTCGTTGATGGTGTATTCTACAGGGAATGAGAGGTCCACTTAAACTTGAGGTGTGGAAAATGGGTTTTGTCAATTACTTGGATGCAGTTAAGCTGCAGGAGAAGCTGGTATCTGATAGAAAATTATGTAGGATTCCTGATACTCTCTTGTCCCTGCAACATCCACCGACATATACACTTGGAAAACGGCGGACCAATCACAATCTGTTAATACCAGAGTCTGAATTGAAGAATATTGGAGCTGAGCTTCATTATACGCAAAGGGGAGGAGACATTACATTTCATGGTCCCCATCAAGCTATCCTATATCCTATTATTTCACTTCGTGAAATGGGGCTTGGTGCCAGGAACTATGTGGAGAAACTTGAGTCAACTATGATTGAGTTGTCATCCTTGTATGGTGTGAATGCTTGTGCTGGGAAAAAGTGGGAAAAAGTGTGAGACGGGAGTTTGGGTTGGAGAAAGAAAGATTGGTGCAGTTGGTGTCCGGATATCATCTGGAATAACCTCTCATGGGCTAGCATTCAACATTGATCCCGATTTGAAGTATTTTAAACATATTGTGCCTTGCGGAATTTACAGATAAAGAAGTTACATCTTTGAGAAGAGAGGCATTTACCGCTCTTCCTTCTGAAGAAGTTATTCAGGAGCAGTTAATTTCTTGTTTTGCAAGACTTTTTGGTTATAATACTGTTGTACATAAGGAGAATCCTTCAGTATTTTCTGATGATGAAGAGATAGCGTGAGTTGCAGGATATATTGTGTCAAATGATTTGACTATGTAACCTTTGATTAAACCATTCATAGAAGAGAAGTAATCAAATTTGCTGATTTTATCATGTGACTGAAAGGTGAATTCAATTTAGAGATCCTCATCAATATGTTGTTGGACTCGGGTCGGGATGGGTATAATATATTCACAAAGTCGAATGATGTCTACACTCCACACTATCCTCCCATCCAGAGCATCACCTATGTATATCTTCTGGCCAATACCAGCCTAAGCATTCGGTTTTGATCAATCATTTCTTCTTCTTTTCGGGTGTTACCAGTCCATTTCTGAATGCATTGTAGGACAGTTTAAAACCCTATGCATGGATGGAATCTGAGGGTTTCATGAAATTATATTAGGATTGCTAAGTAAAAAAAAAAAAGGACAGTTTTTAAAACCCTATTCATAGATGAAGAACTGCTGAAGTGATCTTTGTAATATGTATAAATCCTTCAAATACAACTTTCAGGTGTCCATTGAACAGATTTTTTATCCGTCGCCATTCCTAAGGGGATGGGACTGTTATTATGTCAACCTTCCCTCCTAAGGAGAAGACCCTGCTATAACCCCAGTGAAGTTCAAAGGACTCAATTGGAAGGCATTTTCCTATAAATTTTTGAGTGATTGTTTTGCATAAAGCAGGATTACCAGCTAACTTTAGCTGTTTTTGTTACACAGGTTAGGACAGACAAATGATGCAACTAATCTCAGTTTCATGTGATTGGTCACATGAGACATGTTATCTAACATTTGAGGATTGCAGAAAAAGACAAAGAAAAGTACTTTTGAAATCAGTATCACATGATCAGCTGCTTCCAAGTTCCCCATCTCATTAAATAACAAAGAAAATGATTGAGAATAAATCTGATCAAGAAGATATTCTAAATCTGCATTATTGTGGAAATCCCAACATGCACTTATGATTATTTGAATGGACTTACTGCCCTTCTTTGCTGCCATTAGTTTTCTCTAACCTATACCGAGGTTTGCTATTAGTTATTACTTATTACAGCAAATAAATTGTTCTTATGAGTATCTTTGCTCCATTATTTTAGAACCTGACTGGATATACATTAGATTTAGTAATCAAAACCAGCCAAGTCAAATATGCCACAACCCTGGTTTACTAGCTAGGATATAGATTTTAGTTTAAGCACATGATACCTAATCAAAATAGGGCTATGATATTGAATTTAGTTTAAGCACATGATACATGGTCAAGATAGGAATATTCAACTTTTAAACAGTGTTTTTAGTAGGTATGGAGTAATTGTCTAGTAACATTTATATATATTACACTTATATTATGACTTTAGCCAGAAACATTTAAGATATGCACTGTCACCTTTCTTGAAGATATCTCTCAATGTCTTAGTTCCAAAGTTATCTCTATTGCATTTCTTCTCCAAAAGAAGATCAATATGAAATTCATTCATAGAGCTCTGTTTGCTGTCTTTGCCTTGATACTCTTTAATCTACTTATCTGTTCTCCATTGTTCCTCCACCATTGGAGAAACACTCAGCCAAGAGTTAGAAATCAACCGAGGAGATTGTTAGGTTCTTTTGCTTCTATTTCTGCAAATCTAAACAGGTTGAATGAAGCCATTAAAGATCCTTTGGAGACAAGTCTTAGAAAAGCACCATCGAGTGCTCCGAATCCCAACCAAAACAAGTGACTCCAGCGCTTGCCTACTGTCTAGAGATCTGAGGAAGAAAGAGAAATAAAGTCCAATTCTCTTTCAACATTTTTGCAGTTTGTTTACCTTTACTGTTGGATAGATAGGACCATTGGATCTCCCCTTTTCTTCTTCTTCTTCTTCTTCTTCTGTATCTGCAACTTATTCAATATTAACTTTTTTTTTCTGCAAGTCTTGTTTTGCTGTAGATTTGGGGCTGAGATTAAGTTTTATTCACAGTATCCTGTCATTATAAGAAAACATCAAGAACGGTGGAGTTTCTTTGAGAAGATCACAAGCATCTTGTATGGGATATTTGTGCTAATCATTGTTTCCATTCTTTTGGTTCTTTGATTCTTTCCACTGCTACTCATGGCCTGAATTTATTTTTATTTGTGCAGTGAAAGTCTGCAGAAATTGCACCATTCTTCAGTCACCTTGCAAAGCTATCAGGCATCTCAAACACACACATACACACACCCCTATGAGGCTTCAAATACCATTTAAAAGGGTGATTTAAGACTACATATAGGATGTGTCTAAAAGGATCTAGCTTTGAAAAATGCTTGCCAAAATTTTCATCAATTTTATTGAGATCTCCTCGAATGACTAGTACTATTTAATCCATTCAGCTTGACAGTTTTATAAGCATATGCAACTAAAACAGTAATTTAAGGGTTAAGTTTATTGAATTATTTTGAATTAGGATAAAATTGGTAGAATATATAATTTTTAGGGACTAAAAATCTCATTATACCAAACCTTTTTGGATGTCTATTTGCATTTTAACATATGAGTGACTCGATTATAACTTTTAATAATTGGATAACTTAAATGTAACCTTATTAATAATTGAGAGACCTCCAATATAATTTACCCTAGATGATTTTGAAGGAAGATTTTCTTTACCTGGCGGTTGATGGAAGAAACTGTAATTCTTAATGTGTCCATCTTAATTTGTGCAGTTTTATGTTTTCAACATGGAATAACTTTCTATTCTAATATTAATCAAATGGAAAAAAAGAGAATAGAAAAAAATATATGATTTTTTTGTCGATTAAGTATAACTTGATTAAAATTATTGTTGGTACAATATACAAGAGGACGCGAGATCGAGTATGTTTAAGCGTTCGATATCTTTCAATTTATGAGTGGAGAAGGATTTAAATAATATACTCATTGTACATTGATCCCTGATTTCATTGCTACCACGAGTTTTACGTAATCGATAGGATCATATAGAATCCCTTCAAAACAATATAAGTAGGTTTAAGAGTGGAACTCAACCTCATTAATTAGGGAGAACATTTTAAGATTTTAAATTTATTGGGAGTCATTTAAAGAATTTAAATTTATGAGGGGCTATATATATCTAACAAATATTTTGATATTTTTTTGAAAGAACCACAGCCCGACCAATCCCTTTCTACTATGAACATTGTCGAGATTGACCATTTAATTGACGTTAAAGATATTCGAAATTTCAATTCTGATGACATTTTTTTAATTAGAGATAATAATTAGAATAATTGTTTTTTGAAAAAATAATGCGATTTTAAGTGAAAGAAAAAGAGTACGATATATTTAAGTCAAGAGTTATAATGAACAAGCACCAAAATTACAAATACATCAACACTCTTTGGAACCTATCAATGACCACCATGAGATCAAAAAACAAAACAATGAATCATCTTCCCTAAAGCTAATTCCTGCAGACAAGAAGTTGCAAAATATGTAGCATTTCAACCCTTTGTACATCTGAAAAACGAAAGCCAGCACCCTATGAAAATAAAAAAATCAGTCTTGCTTAAACTCGATCAGATCATTAACACGAGAAATACCTTGTTTAACAAGATTATTAGTTAGGATATTATTTTCTCTCGGGATTTATTTTATATATTTTAGAATGAAAATCAAAATTTTGAGATTAAGAATGATATTTATTTTAAGTGAAATAATTTTTTGATTTTTTAAAAGAAGTTTCGATTTTGTGTAATGTTATGGTTTCATGTTCATCAAACAAAACCAGATGAGTTATGATGATGGGAAATTTTGATTTTTTGTTCTTGTGTCTAAATAATAATTATGTCATATACTTAATATTAATTTTAGTTCTTTAGTTCTTCAAATCCCGGGCATAGTCGGCTATCAAAATCTTTATATATATATATATAATACCCCAACAGGGACAAATATCTTATATCTTTTTCGGTGTCCTTCTATATGCCCAAAGTTTAAGAATTAAATTTTAAACACTAACCCTAAATTTTAAATCATAAACTCGAAACTCTACAAAATATACCATTCTTTTTTGTAAACTCTAATCTTAAATTTTAATCTTAAACTTAAACTCTAAATTTTAAACTTAATTTTTTTATTATCGACATAAATAGGGCACCCTTAATCCATAACATTAAACGTGTAATGCAGATAGAGCAAACAAGGCAGTCGTGTCAAATGTTAAACATGGTTTCAGAAACACTGGTCTCCGGAAGCATAAACATGCATTTTTTACACTATATTCTTCTCTCCTTTTAACTTCAACCACAAAAAAGACAATTGTTATAGATGTAACGTGATCGAAAATAACTTCGATTCCAAGTTAAATCAAATTAATTATTTACATTTCTACGACCAGCCTGACTTTTGGATAGATCCAGAGAATGCAATTAGGAAAGCATATCGACTATAGGATACATATAAATAGTATATTTAAAAAAAAATGCCCTTAATTTAAATATATATATATTTTAATTTAAATTAGATTCTAGTCAAATAAGTGTATCGGTTCTTCACTTTGGTTTACTGGCTTTAGGTTGGCCCACTTGGAATAGGGTTCATAAGTTCGAGTTGTTTAATTTTGCGAAAAAGACATTCAATATTTCGAAGCCATTTCTCTCTCAAGATTCTTTCTCTTTTCTTTTGCAAGAATATAAGGTAACTGCTGATCGGAGCTTCACCGTTCTTTAATTTCCGATAGTCTTTTGCTTTTTTTTGTTTGCCGCTACTTCATCAAGCATTGTTTCTAATCTGAGGAGGATATCAACATTTCGTTTTCTGTTTGATTTCAGTTCCGGCTGGTTTCCTTCCGGTTTCCCTCTGATTTTACCTGCATTTGGAAGAAACATTCATATTTTCAAGCCATTTCTCTTCCTGAAAATTATTCTCATTTTCTTCTCCAATAACCTAAGGTAACTACTGATCGGAGCTTCATGGTACTTTACTTTCCGAGTCTTTTATGCTTTCTTTTCTGTTTTTGCCGTTGCTCAAGGGAACATTGTTTCTTAGGAAAGATATTAACATTTTGGATCTGTTTGATTCTTTCACATCCTTGAAATATTCAGTAGAATCCGAATGCATTTTCTTTTTTTTAATCGGTGTTTAGTTTGGTTTATCTTTTTCTCATTGATTACGGTTTTGAAATTGTGGAGCAGCCAAAAAGTTGTTTAGTAGGGTTTACAGGAAGAAAGATAGGAGAGATTTGTGATAAAGTGAACGATAGAGGAGGTTCTTTTGTTGCTGTTAGGAGGATTTCTCAGGGCCTCAAGTGAAGCAATACCTGCCATTCTACTTCTGGTAACTAACCTCTATTAGTTTGCTAGCAAGCTGTCTTTGTATTGATATTATATTTCTAGTTTGCTTTTTCCGATTCTTGAACTTAGTCATCAATATGTTAATTTTTCGATGCAGGGGAAACTAGAGCTATAGGTTCTTTACTTTCCGATAGTCTTTTGCTTTCTTTTTTTTTTGTTTGCCTCTGCTTCATTAAGCATTGTTTCTAATCTGACGATGATATCAACATTTTGTTCTGTTTGATTTCAGTTCCGGCTGATTTCATTCCTGTTTCCCTCTGATTTTACCTGCATTTGGAAGAAACATTCGATATTTCGAAGTCATTTCTCTCCCTGAAGATTATTCTCATTTTCTTCTCCAAAAATCTAAGGTAACTGCTGATCGGAGCTTCACCATACTTTACTTCCGAATCTTTTATGCTTTCTTTTCTGTTTTTGCCGTTGCTCAAGTGAAAACATTTTGGATCTGTTTGGTTCTCACATCCTTGACATCTTGAGTAAAATTCGAATGTAATTTCTTTCTTTTTAATAGGAGTTTAGTTTGGTTTCTCTTTTCTCATTGATTGCAGTTTTGAAATTGTGGAGCAGCCAAGAAGTTGCTTAGTAGGGTTTACAGGAAGAAAGATAGGAGAGATTTGTGATAAAGTGGACGATAGAGGAGGTTCTTTTGTTGCTGTTAGGAGGATTTCTCAGGGCCTCAAGTGAAGCAATACATTACCTGCCATTCTACTTCTGGTAACTAAACTCTATTAGTGTATTAGATATATAGAGCATAGAAGAATCCAAAATTAGTCTGGTATTCAGTTAAAGATTAGTTTAATCTGTAAGGGGAGTTTGTTAAAGAAGTGATTAGCTACTTCTAGTTCTATATAAGCCAGATATGCTCTTGTATCAATTACACACTGAAATATATCTTTCTTCTTTCTCTTCTATCTGTTCTTGTTCTTCACTATCTTTGAGTTTGCTAGCAAGCTGTCTTTATATAATATTATATTTCTAGTTTGGTTTTTCCGGTTCTTGAACTATGTTAATTTTTCGATGCAGGGGAAACTAGAGCTTCTCTATAATGACTGAATTTGTTGGGCCAATCTATGAAGCTTTTAGGTTCTTCGGCCGTAAGGTTAGAAAGTATGTAAAATACCAAAGGAAGTTCAGTGACTACGTCGATGAATTTCAACAAGCGCGGCAGATTTTGCAGGCCAAGGAGGCAGATATTCAACAACAATTGGAAGATGAGCATCGCTTTGGGAAAATGCCAAAGCACGAAGTTGAAAGATGGCTCAAGAAGGTGGAGGAGAAGCTTGCTCATGCTAAACATGTTGAAGAAGAAGTCGGCAAAGCAAAATATTTCTTTCATTCTTGCTTGGGGAAGTTTGTTGATGAAACGACTAAAGCATTGAAAGAAGTACATGGGGAAGGCAATTTTTATGGGGGGTCGGTTGTTAATGACCCTTCCATCACGTAGCTGTTAATCTACCTGCACCGGAGAAATTTTTCAATATTTAATGGGAGATGAATTTGGAATGATTGGAGTGTGGGGTATGGGCGGAATCGGGAAAACAACAATCATTAAAGATGTACACAATAGGTTGTTGAAAGAAGGTAGGTTTAGAAAATTTATATGGGTTACTGTATCGTCCGACTTTGATATTCACAGGTTGCAAAATAACATTGCACTTCAATTGGGGCTTGAACTAGATGGAGAAGATATAGTTGTTCGTGCTGGAATATTATCAGACACGTTGAGAGGACAAGGAAAACATTTGCTAATATTGGATGACATTTGGGAAAGCTTTTCTCTTCAGGACGTTGGAATACCAAAGCCAACCTCAGATAACGGATGCAAATTAGTGTTGACAACACGTTCAGAAAGGGTTGTTTAATCCATGAGACTTAAGAAAGTCCCAGTAGCTTGTCTTTCTATGGAGGAGTCGACAAAATTATTCTTAAGCAAAGTTGGACAAGATGTTTTGGTTAATCCAATTTTAGAGACACTGATGAAACTTGTTAGGGAATGTCATGGACTCCCGCTTGCAATCATCACAATGGCTGGTTGTATGAGTGGGATCTCCAACCCTCATGTATGGCAAAATGCAGTAGATGAATTGCGAGGTTACCCTCGAAACATCTGTGATTTGGAAGATAAGGTTTATGCATGTATAAGGTTCAGTTATGATCGTCTGGAACAAGCTAATAAAGATTGTTTCTTGTGTGTTGCATTGCATCCTGAAGATTATGAGATTGAAAAAGAGGAGATAATTGAACATTGGATAGAAGCTGGGGTTATAGGTGAAATGGGAAGTAGAAAAGCATTAGTGCATTGCGGTCATTCTATCTTAGAAAGGCTTGCGGAAAATTGTTTGCTAGAGAAGGTTGAAAGGAATGTGGCTTTGCATATGTTAAAGGATACACATGTAAAAATGCATGATCTTGTCAGAGACATGGCATTGCATGTCACAAGGAAAAGATTCATGGTGAAGGCTGGTAAGCATTTGAAAGAGCTACCACATGAGCAAGAATGGAGTGAAGATTTGGAGAAGGTTTCATTAATGAATAATTTTATCTCAAAAATTCCTCAGATGTCTTCAAAATTTTTGAAACTCACAACACTCCTGCTCTCGGATAATTCACTGTTAGAATTTCAGAATCTTTCTTTGAGCACTTTCCCAACCTTGAGATTCTTGATCTTTCTCGCAATCTTATTACAAGTTTACCCGACTCCATTTCTAGTTTGGAGAAACTTACATCATTGCTGCTTAAAGGATGTCATGCGTTAGAGAGTTTGCTTGATGTATCAAATCTTCAAGCTTTGAAGAAATTGGATCTTCAATTCAGTGGAGTCCGGAGAATACCTCAAGGTTTGGAAATATTGGCAAATCTCGAATATCTCGATCTCGGATTTACAAAGTGTTTAGCTAGGATCCCTACTGGAGTACTGTCAGAATTATACCTGCTTCAATATTTGGCTGTTAATTTGCTATTAGAAAATGCTGGAGAGATCACGGAATTGAATAAGTTGGAGTTTTTTGAAGGCTGGTTCTCTAATGTCGGCGACTGGAACAGGTTTGCAGGAAAGAGCGAAGAGCTTTACAAATACTCGATTTTCGTAGGCCCACAATGCGAGGAGATTGAATTTGAAGTACGTTTTCAAATGTGGCCCTTGTCCTTTGGTAATTTGGTTGGATTTGAGAGCATTGAATTCAGTTCAGTAGATGCAGTTATCCTTCCATCAAATATTCAGAAATTACATCTAAGTTCATGCAATGGCGTGAGAAGTTTAAACAATATGGTATTCAGGGATGCAACTGATCTCAAGGAATGTAAAGTTCTGCATTGTCCTGATTTGGAGTCTATATTTTCATCCAAATGTGATCAACTTCAAACACTTGAGTATCTGTTCCCATATGATTTAGCAAATCTGAAAAACATCATTGTTGTAGTTGCAGAACCATCTGAGGGAATATTTTCCTCGCTCAAAAAGATTATCCTAACTAAGTGTGCTAAAAATGAAGAAATTGTTTTCACTTGATTGGAATCTACAGAACTTGGAAAAAATTAAAGTTTAGTTTGATGAAGTTTCTGTAAGTTCTTCTAAGTTCTCTTATCATACAAGTTTGATGAAGTTTCTGATTTTGTGTTGTGGGTTTTCAATTTTTCTACATACATACAGCTGAAGAAGGAGGAGGAGGAGGAGAAGAAGAAGGTTGTGATGGATCTTGGCAACACTCAGTTTGAACAAGCTGTTGTTTACTAGTCTAGTGTTTAGTTGTTGTTGAACCAGTTTTCCATTTTCTTGCGGAAACCAGATTTTGGTGTTACATCATATGACTATCCTGTTTTGGTTCTTCCAGTATAGAATTTTGAAATATTATGTTTGTCTTACATTTTGGGGAGGAATTTGATTCTCCTTTTGGTAACAATCAATTCTATGAGAATCACTTGAATGCTGTTGACTTCTAGAATTGGACCAATTGGATATATGTGTTTCCTTCTATCTGATGGTAGATATTTTGGAGAAACTTGCCGACCAAGTCCATATGTACGGATTCCATGGTTGTTGGAGACACTACCATCCTCCTTACACATGGATGGTTGGTGTTCCTCAAGATAAGTACTCTGACATGTTTTAGTTTCAAAATCTAAAGTGGGAAATTGTTGATGGGAGATGGTAAGTAATTGTTGTGCTTATTAAAGATGGTACTGATCATATAGAAGCATCTCCTTTTCATGTGTTGCATTTCATATGCCTTGATACTTTGGTGTTCCTCAAGATAAGTACTCTGACTTGTTTTAGTTTCAAAATCTAGAGTGGGAAATTGATGATGGGAGATGGTAAGTAATTGCTGTGCTTATTAAAGATGATACTGATCATATAGAAGCATCTCCTTTTCATGTGTTGCATTTCATTTGCCTTGATTCTTTGGTGTTCCTCAAGATAAGTACTCCGACTTGTTTTAGTTTCAAAATCTAAAGTGGGAAATTAATGATGGGAGATGTGGTCAGTAATTGTTGTGCTTATTAAAGATGGTATTGATCATATAGAAGCATCCCCTTTTCATGTGTTAAATTTTATTTGCCTTCATTCTTTATTGTAGTATTCGTGTCAGACCGATGCTTATCCGAGTATGAGAACTAACCTTCCCATAATCCTCCAGACCCCCCACATACATAGAAAAACATAGCTAAAAAAGGGAACTGTAACTTAGTACACACTTGTTCTCACTATGGAGAGCTGCTAGTTGCTTGTATTTCTTCAAGTGTACATAATCCAATTGTGATGATCCTGTAAAAGGAATGATATTCCAGTAAGGAAGCTGCAGAGGCATAATCCACCTGATGAGACCTGCAATATATATTGCAGTATCAGCCAACTATTTAGCCAGAAAACACCTTTCAAATTTTTAAAGTTTCTCAGTTTTCCAACCGGGAGAAGTGATGGTCTGCCAAACTTGTCAATTAAACTTGCACTGACAACAGCCATTACCATCTGTAAACATGAATATAGGAATCTTCAGCTTTCTGATAAATGCATTTCACTTATACACCTTTCGATTTTGTTGGTCTGAATGATTTTGTGGTGAGGTTGTGGCGATGATGGTGGATTCTTTGATCAATTTGGAGTGGTGTTTTTATATGGTCTCTTTGTTTGAATTGACTTGTTTATTATTAATAAAATATATGTTTTGCAAGAAGAAGAAAAAACAGCAATAGATACAAGTCTTTGGTACATAAAGGAGGGCTAAGTACTACAATGTCCATCATTTCCAACAGATTTCCCCAGAGGTTGATAGCGGCCCCTTCAATATGGGAGATTGAGTGAGTAGAGGGGGCAAACATTTGAATTGGCTCAGAGTTTTTCCATATACAGGGACTAAACTTTCAGTGAATGAAGAGGTCACACGTGGCCCATATCTATGTTCGGCATATTTATGTGGGACACATCGGATCACATCATTCTGTTTATACAAATACACATGAAATCTGGTGCAGACTAAAAGGGTTCCATCTTTGTGCTCTGCATATGCAAATCTGGGACCGTGGTAGAGATCAATTTGAAGGTCCAGATGCTGTATACAATAAAGCTTCTCCCAAGTTATCTTCTGCTGCTGCTGCTTCATCATGCATATACTTAGTTGGTAATCTGGTTCTTGATGTACCAAGCACAAACATTCTCTCAAACTCACCAACTGCATATTACTTCGCTTTTCATCTGAAAGGTGATTCGGGTGTGGAATTGGTTGGAACTTCTCAGTGTGCAAATCAAACATGATGATAACTTCAGACTTGTTAAGATGACGGATTTTAACCGTGAACCAATATATGGCTCCATTCACATACGCAGAGCGAGAAAAAGCATTGATTTTGTAAGGGACAACGCCAATAGTTTTCCAACAAGCTTTGGGATTTGGATCCAAGGTGAAAACTGCGCAAGAATCATCTTCTTCTTCTTCTGTACTTCGACTTGGATTAAACAATTTCACAATCTTGTATCTTTTCGTAACCAAATTGCAACCAAACCCCAACCGATTATCCTTCGGGAGCATGGACCTGCAAATTTGCCAATGTATGTAAAACTAAAACCGGTGATGAGATGAAATAAAGTGTTGATTGTGAAGGATTATCGTTAGTACCAGTAGGCAAATGTCGATATTCCTTGGTGGCAGGGTTATAAACACAGATGTCGTAGTTTCCATTAAAACAAAGGATGCCGTCACACAAGTTCACCATGTCATAGTAATCTTCTCCTAAAAGACAAATCATCCGTGTGTGAGAATAAGACAAGGTAGAATCTCTACTGACGATCATGGACTCCATTGGTAAGCGCCTTTTAGATGTACATAAGTAACGAACTGGTATGAAAGTGAAACGCACTGAGAAAAACAGATTTCGTTTGGTTCCAAAGATGTCAGTAGGTGGAATAAGCATCTGTGATCAACTCAAACCATTGCTTGGAGACGTAATTGAATCTCACTAAAGACTTGATGGGAAGTTTCTCCAATATGTTTACAATCAAATCATAGGGAACATAGGGAACTCCATGATCTATCCTACCACACATCTCTTCTCTTCTAGGTTTCACTGCAAGCCAGATGAGACGGGAGAAAGACTAGTTGCCTTGCTTGGAACTTGGAAGTTGAATTACTATACACTTCTAACGGCCCTAACCCTAATATATACTTGTTTCTAACTTGTGCCACAAGGCTTAGTTTAAAGTACATTTAATAATTATTATTAATATAAACTATTTCTGTTTAACATTTAATAATAAGCATTTAATAAAATTAATAGTCAAAATACCATAAAATAAGAAGCATTTAATAAAAAACATTTCTTTCTTTTTAACATTTAATAATAAGCATTTAATAAAGTTAATAGTCAAAATACCAGAAAATAAGAAGCATTTAATAAAGTTAATAGTCAAATTACCAGAAAATAAGAAGCATTTAATAAAAATCTTTCTTTTTAACATTTATAATAAGCATTTAATAAAGTTAATTGTCAAACTACCAGAAAATAAGAAACATTTATAAAAACCTCAAATGTGGTTCTCCAAGTCCGAGTAAGCATCATGTTTCCCTATTCATATTGCAATCGCGATGTTATCAACAGAACATCAGTACCAGTAAACATATCGCAGGTTATTATAGTAAATTGCTTAATTTTAAATGCATGCGGCTGAAAGGTATGAAGAGCATGGAGCTTCATATATCCAAAGAAAATGCCCTTAAGATGAAGACGATAGGCGTTTGCATTTATGGACTTGGTAAAGGAATGCTAAGCCATTCGCATGAACCTTTGTTTCTCTGTCTTGCTATTTCATCTTTTCTAGGTTTAGGATGTACTTCTGTTTGACCCGAGTTGATATCACCTGTAGGTCAATGTAAGATATTCTATTTACAAAAAGACTGTTATGTCTTTTATCATCCTAAGATGGTGCAGCCATGGATATTAGGAAACAGGAAAAAATGTTTTTTTTCTTCTTTATTTCGAATTTGAGCTCTGTTAATATTTATTTAGTTTTTGGTGACTAACCTTTTTTATGCTGTTGTTTAATGTAATATCTTTGTTAAATATGATAGCAGTGTATGGTGACAATATTGATTTTTTTTTTTATATATTCTATAGTCGGTATTTGTGTTTGGTTTTAAATCTGGATAAACTTGTACAATACTTACACAGACTAAATGTTTAAATATGGGTCACCTAAGTGGAACACACTACCCTTTACCACTTGACAACTCATTGAGTTAATCATAAAAATTATTTTTTAACATTTACTTTTAATATCATAACATATTTTGAACAATAAAACGTGTTTTGAATCTCAGCCTATTAAGCCCAGGTCAAATCTGGTAAACAATTGTTTTGTTAGTCTGATTATACTTAAAATCATGCCCATGGTCCCTGAAAGTTTCTCAAAATTTTCAATTTCATCCCCTTCATATTATACTTAAAATCTGAATGGTTTAATTCTTTTTTTGTGGTCCTTCACATTTCCTTTGGTTTTTTAATTTGGTCCGAAGACCAGGGGTTTAATCACCCATTTAGCCCTTCCTCTTTGTTTTTCTTTATTTCTTTTTTATATATGTGTTTATATATGCTTTTTTTTGTTGTTGTTTTTTTTTAAATGTAATTTCATATGTTTATTCCAAATCTTGACAACCTCTAGATGATGCCGCCAACATTTTCTCTGAGAGTTTCCGCAGCACTGTAGACCCTCTTCCCATGGAATCAGCTTGCCTCGTAATAGCTACAATTCATTGTAAAATATTGTCAGTGCTTGGCATATCTGCAAAAATGGATAACGCATCAACTTACCTCGATGAAGCCAATGGAAGAATCACAGGTTGACTCAATGAATATCGTTTTGGGTCGACAAATCAAGAAGCAGCAGTCTAAAAAAGCTTCATAATCAAAAGACTTCAGATAGCATGCGACTCTAAGACACTCTACATTAACCGGTTGATCGGCTGAATCCTGTCGTAGGTTTGCTAGGACCGAATCCTTGTTTGCCTTTCAAAGCCAAAAAAAAAAGTCAGGAAAATCGTGTTAATTAATCACAATATTATTTGTTAACAAAATACAAAAGAAAGCAAAAAACGTACTATGACTGTATTCGAACGATTTAAGGCTGTTCTTCAAATCGATAAAACACTGAGCGGCCAGATTAAGTGTCTTCGTCACAGTAAGTCTAGTAACAGGGGGACTTGCGGTATTAATGAAAACGGGGGATACAGTTGCTTCTGCAGTATTGTCAATGCATAGACAATCATAGAATTTTCCAGCAATTAGCTACCACAAAAGTGAAGAAGAAGAAAATCAAAGGTTTGGGATTTACCAGAGCATTGAAGCAGAATATGGGATTAGCAATGACAAAAGGTGGGAACTTTGGATATGAAAAGCTAAAGAGCTAAAAGAGAATTAAATTCCTCCAATAAGGTGATAACATGTGTTAGCACCTAATTGAATGATAAATTTATTTAATTAAATTAAAATTAGGATCAAATTGATATAATATATAATTAATAGGATCAAATGTATAGTTATACAAATTTCTATTAACAGCCACGTCAACTTTCTGTTAGATTTTAACGGCGGAGGGTCAAAATAGGTCCAATTAAATAGTTGGGTGGTCGAATTTCCAATTTTTATAGTTCGATAGTCAAAACAGGTCAGACCTAATAGTTTGGTGGTCACCCAAATAGTTTACCCTTTTTTATTTGTCGATCAATATTTTAAGAGTAAACTACATATGACCATTTAATTATGGAGTTGATGTCAATTTGACCACTATACTTTTAATTTTGGCAATTTTACCACAATTATTTAATTGGTTCTGATCAAGCCACCAACTATTAAAAAAATAGAGAGGATGACATGACTGTTAAATAAAATTAGTATAATTACAAATTTGGTCCCATTATTTACACAATCTTTCAATTTCGACCTAATTTTAATTTAATTTAATAAAATAATTATTTAATTAGGTGGAGTACTTTAATTATTTTTATTTAATCAGGTGACATGTGTCACCTTATTGGAGAAGAAAATAAAAGCAAAGTGAATGGCTTTAAGTAGGGGTGTTAAAAAATACACGACATGGATGACCCGAACCGTTGACCTGCCGATCCGATAAAAAAATTGAATATTTTTATTATTATTTTTCATATTCCGGGTCGGGTACCAGACCCGTCATTTTTCGGGTCAGACCTGGGTCACAAAATCTTAAATTTTTGGGTACCCGAATATATTTGAAATTAGAGTATATTTCTTCTTCATCCCTCTGCATTCTTCATCTCTGTGTAAGCTTCTTCTTTGGGCTTTAGCATAATCGATTCATACCACATTCCTTTGTTTTTTTATTCTTTTCTCATCCCGGAAATATATGAAAATCATAGTTGCAAACACCTTTAACGCATAATCGTTTCAACACTGTAAAATCCACCAACTTTAGAGTTGCAAATATTTTAGAACAAAAGCTGTGGTTTTTAAAGGGTTTGGATTATGTGTATCTCTGTAAGTTTTTCAATTATTTTAGTCATTTAGAGTTGCAAATATATTAGAAAAACGTTGTGATTTTTAAAGGTATTTAGAGTATGTATTATGAACCTTTAAATTTTATGTGTTTGATATGTGATTTTTTTAATTTTAAAATATAAAAATTGTGAACCGGGTACCCGATATTCGATTTTACGAATACCCGGATTTTATGGGTACCCGAATAACGGATACCCGATAATCACGAGCCGGTACCGGGTACCCGGATTTGAACACCCCTAGCTCTAAGTGGATTTGAACCAAGATCCCGAGTTGAGCTTTGACCGAGCCGAACTCGAATAGCTCGCGAGCTGGTGGGCACATATTTTAACCAAAAATGGATTAAATAATACTACAATCATTCGAGGAGATCTCAAAAAGATTTATGAAAATTTTGGCAAGCATTTCTCAAAGCTAGATCGTTTTAGATACCTCCTATATGAAGCCTTAAATCACCCTTTTAAATGGTATTTGAAGCCTCATAGGGGTGTGTGTATGTGTGTGTTTGTGATGCCTGATAGCTTTGCAAGGTGACTAAAGAATGGTGCAATTTCTGCAGACTTTCACTGCACAAATAAAAATAAATTCAGGCCAGAAGTAGCAGCGGAGGGAAATTCTAAAAACAAGCAGCTTAAATGAGGACTAAAAAGAGACCTCATGTCCTAAACCCTTGGATGAAGTTAAATTTATGTCAACCATTGGAAGAAAAAAAAAGATAAGGGTTACCGGTTGCCTAGGTAAAAAAGAAAAAAAAGGTAAAGGTGATATACACAGTTGGAGGAGTGGGAAAACACAACAAATATCGACCATTTTTTGGTTCAAAGGGTTTAGGGTACTTAATCAAGTGGGAAAACACTGAAGGCTGAGAAAGAAAGCTTTTGAGGATCAATCGCGAGGAAGGAAGAAAGATTTTGAGGTAAGATAGATGTTGTTATTTTGGGTTCAAAATTTGGGGAGATTATGCGCAATTTTTGTATGGTTTTGAAGGAGGGAGTTTTGTAATGGTGGTTTTGGGTTTGAAATTGGGGATTAGGGTTTAGGTTCACAATGTTTAGGATTTTTAGGGTTTTGAAGGAAGTAATGGTTCGAAATTTAGGATTTTTGTTGGGTTATCACTTATTTGGATCTCCATTTTTTTCATGTTTGCTTTGGTGTCTGTTGAACTGGTTTTTCTTTTCTGATAAATAAAATTTCAAGCACTGAAAATGACAAATTGAATCGGTGGTCTTGGTTTTTTTGGTCAAAATCTGTATTGAGGCTTAAATGATGGTAGAACAATAACAAGGTCTAAAAAAGAAGTGATTTGGTGGTATTCTTGTTTTAACCTGCATAAGTTTGTAGCACTGTGTTTGAAGGTGAAAGAGTTAAACAGACCAGTGGAAAGGTGAGGAAAGCAGAAGAGAGTGGAGAGAGTTACTATACTTCAGAGAGCTTATACATGATTACCACTACACTTGAATTTAAAATATTATTAAAATAAAATACGAAGGGTAAATAAGTGCTCATATACTGGTGCAGGATATAAAATTTACAATAGGAGATAACTTTATGGTAGACATCAGTATTGTCCTACTTTTTATCACTAATTTTGCAACTAGGTGCAGCCATGTGTTAGTCTTAGCATAGATACTGTCATTAAGAACTAAAGATGTAATTACTGTAGTAGCCTAAATAAGTCATGGACAAGTAGATCTGATTTGGAGAGGAAGATATAAATTCTTAGGGAATTAATCTCTTCTTTCTCGTGTGGATTAAATTCTAGACATTATTGTTGGAGTGGGGAAGCTTTTATACTCATCAGTTGTACATGTGTTTAAGGATTGTATTAAGAAGATAATCATTCTCTCAACCAAATGCATGGTTCTGTAGTAGATGGTTCCTGAACTTGTTATGAGATGATGATAGGGCATCATTGTTTGTAAATCAATATATTGAAATAAATGTCAGTTTTCTTCTTCTTCTTCTTATATATATATATATATAAGAAGAAGAAGAAGAATGGGTAGTTGGACATCAAGCTCACCTTGATTTAATATTTATTTATATGGTGTTTCTATTTATGTTGATCTTCCCACTTGGTCAATAGTAAACATGGATATTATAGTTCTTGGTTCTTAATTTGTCTTATTGTTTGAATATTTGATCTTTTCAATCTTATTTTACCTTTTGAATTATATTTGATTTTCATTTGACTGCGTTGGCTGGGGTTACATATCTCTGAATTTTCATCGGAACTTCCCCATATTTGTAAATATAATATTTTACAAGTGATAAGTGTTCAAAAGTACTATTTTTATTACCCTTTTTACTCATATTATTGTTAGACTTAAGCTCATATTAGTTGCATAATTAGTTATTCATGCATTAATTCATGTTTCTTTCCACTGTTGAGCTTGATTACATAACTTGGTGATTTTTGTGGAAAAAGATGCTGCTTTGGTGTGTTTTTGTGTGTGTATGTGCAGGATCACTTGCCAAAGCAATGCCGAGCTAGTTGCGGGGCAATGCATGAAGGATATGCCGAGCTAGTTTGGGGCAATGCATGAAGGATATCCGAGCTAGTTGCCATGGCATTTGTCGACAAAGACTAAAAGCAATATGGATGTCGAAATTCATGACTTTACAAGCCCAAGATGACATGGAGCAAGGCCCAAGCCCAAAGGAATTTGATTGCCATGCAGAGATTAAAGAAGAATTAAATTCCAAGAGGATAGGAGAAGTTCTAATAGGAATAAAATTATAATAAAGAATTATATTCTTTAAAGATAATTTAATTCCAACTCAAACTCCTCCTCAAAGAAGGACTTTGGCCTAGCCCTATAAATACCAAGGAGGATTTCGACAAGCCTCTTCCTTCATCTTTGTTCGATTGGGTTCATGCTAGGGATTAATTATCTTGTGTTTCTTTGGAACCTAGCCATGAACTAAATTTACTTGGCTATGGTTATTGTGTTTTGAGATTGTGAGAAACTATTGGTTTTTGTTTAGGTAATAAGAGTTTGCACTTTTCTATTTCAAGGTTTATTCATTCTTGATTCTTATTATTGTTTTGCGAGTGAATTGGGAGAGGATCTCGTGATTTCATCCATTTATCTAATATCGGGAGAGTTAGATTCAAAAGCGAATGAATATGATCTTTATTCAATCAATGATGGTGAAGATTAATCCGGCAGGAATAAGTTAAGGATTTCAGCGGCTAAGAGGGCGCAAGATTGGTTGTTGTTCACCCTTGATTCACCTTGAGGATGTATTATCAAGGCATGCACAAATAGCTAGAGTTTCGACTTAGGGATAAGAAGAAACCATTGAAGAGCGCTCGCCGAACCTTGAAGTTGCTGCCCGATCGCCCAAGTAGTTTCCCAACTAGTCGCCCAAGCAACCATCAATTAGTTGCTCACGGCAACCCGTCGTGCAAGTTGCCACGGCAGTTGAGTTGCCCCGTGCACTCTTTTACCAAGACAATCCAATCGGCTATCACACCTCAACTCACGATAACCTAGCCTATCTCTCTCATTCGAATTCATCTTTTCTTTTACTTGTTTGCGCGTAATAAGTGCTAAGCAAAATGTGCAAGTATACACGCCGCAAGTTATAGTATAAAAGATATCGTCTCCTTGAGGATTGGTGCCACTTCAAGAATCTAGTCTCTTGCATTGTAAAAAGTAAAAACACAAGTGAAGGATTATAGAAGTTTTAACTAATAACTAATCTAGAAAGCAATTAAGTAAAAGAAAAGATGAATTCGAATGAGAGAGATAGGCTAGGTTATCGTGAGTTGAGGTGTGATAGCCGATTGATTGTCTTGGTAAAAGAGTGCACGGGCAACTCGGCTTGCCGTGGCAACTTGCACGACGGGTTGCCGTGAGCAACCAATTGATGGTTGCTTGGGCGACTAGTTGGGCAACTACTTGGGCGATCGGGCAGCAACTTCAAGGTTCGGCGGAGCGTTCTTCAATGGTTTCTTCTTATCCCTAAGTCAAAACTCTAGCTATTTGTGCATGCCTTGATAATACATCCTGCGTGAATCAAGGGTGAACAACAACCAATCTTGCGCTCCTTCTTAGCCGCTGAAATCCTTAACTTATTCCTGCCGGATTAATCTTCACCATCATTGGATTGAATAAAGATCATATTCATTCGTTTTTGAATCTAACTCTCCCGATATTAGATAAATGGATGAAATCACGAGATCCTCTCCCAATTCACTCGCAAAACAATAATAAGAATCAAGAATGAATAAACCTTGAAATAGAAAAGTGCAAACTTTTATTACCTAAACAAAAACCAATAGTTTCTCACAATCTCAAAACACAATAACCATAGCCAAGTAAATTTAGTTCATGGCTAGGTTCCAAAGAAACACAAGATAATTAATCCCTAGCATGAACCCAATCGAACAAAGATGAAGGAAGAGGCTTGTCAAATCCTCCTTGCCCTTGATGCTTGTCGAAAAATTCTCTCATCTTGCCCTACTTGGACTTGCCAAATTTCCCTCTTGCTCTCCCTCTTGATCTTGTCGAAATCTCCTTGGTATTTATAGGGCTAGGCCAAAGTCTTTTTTGAGGAGGAGTTTGAGTTGAATTAAATTATCTTTAAAGAATATAATTCTTTATTATAATTTTATTCCTATTAGAACTTCTCCTATCCTCTTGGAATTTAATTATTCTTTAATCTCTGCATGGCAATCAAATTCCTTTGGGCTTGGGCCTTGCTCCATGTCATCTTGGGCTTGTAAAGTCATGAATTTCGACATCCATATTGCTTTTAGTCTTTGTCGACAAATGCCATGGCAACTAGCTCGGCATATCCTTCATGCATTGCCCTGGCAACTAGCTCGGCATATCCTTCATGCATTGCCCTGGCAACTAGCTCGGCATTGCTTTGGCAAGTGATCCTGCACATACACACACAAAAACACACCAAAGCAGCATCTTTTTCCACAAAAATCACCAAGTTATGTAATCAAGCTCAACAGTGGAAAGAAACATGAATTAATGCATGAATAACTAATTATGCAACTAATATGAGCTTAAGTCTAACAATAATATGAGTAAAAAGGGTAATAAAAATAGTACTTTTGAACACTTATCACGCCCCCAAACTCGAACTATTGCTTGTCCTCAAGCAATGCAAACTAACAATTACCGCCAAGACTTTAATCATCAAAGACATGCTTCAAACTTGAATTCAAACCTCGGAACCGTGTCACAAAGTATGATCACCTTTTAATTTTTTTCGGATAGCACAAAAATTACCCGGAACCAAACTATAGTGCTCGTGACAATGTGTGTGCGTAGTTGTGAACAAGTTGATTTTCAAGATTCTATGTGAACAATAGGACTTTTATTAATTTAATTATCGGGCATTTATTTTTATTTTCACTAGAGCCAATTTGGGCACCTCTAGCAAAGTAAGCAATTCCTCATTTTATTTTAGTCGACTAGAGCCAATTTAGGGCACCTCTATCGATTCTTTAATGTGCATTAACTACTAGAGAGCAGTTTGGGCACCTCTAGCAAGAAAGTGCATTTACTACTAGAGCCAGTTTTTGGGTACCTCTAGCAAGAAATTAACTTTTAATTTTCAATTTTAAATTTACCCAAATTTTAAGTTACCTAAGTTCACTAAGTTTCTTTCAATCAACAACCCACAACCGTGTAAAAAAAATTCAGCATCATAGTAAAATTCTAAGTTCTTTTCATGTAATCCTAAAATTAAAGGTTCTTTCAATTAAGTGCAGCGGCAAAAATTCATCATTGGATATTCAACAAGTCTTAAGCAATTAAATCAAATTAAAGGCATGGCAAGTAACATATGCAACCTATATGTGATTGCTAAAAATGAATGCAACTAAACATGAAGCTAACTAGAAACCAACACCCCCCAAACTCGAGAGAAGCATTGTCCTCAATGCATGTAAGAGTGAAATAAAATTTAAAAGAAACTAAATGAAATGAGTTAGTCGGAGAGGTCGTCACCTCGAGTGATAAGTTTCCTTCGTGCCGTTTGCTTGATTCATTTTTCAGTCGGTGGTTGAATGCTGGTGCCGCGTGAATAGCATTGCTTTGATTTGATCCATGTTTGCCGATCTGAGTTCACTTGCATGGGCATCGATGAGTTGCCGAAGCCATTGTTGTTGCCTGGGCATCACCAGTTTTTTGTTGTGGTTCTTTGTGGCAAGTAGTCGGCGAGTGAATTTCCTTAGCATAGTAGTTGTGAGTCTTGTTGTGAAAAAGAAAACAAAGAAAACACGAAAACTAAAGATAATGAAGAAAATAAAAAATATCTCTAAAAAAATAAAGAGAAAAAATAACCAAAAATAATAGAACAAAATAGTTCAAAAAATAAAAATAAAAATAAATGTGTCGATGAGTTGCCGTGGGCGTCGAGGGTTGCCGAGGCATGCACATCCATGGTTGCCATGGGGGTTCGAGGCGAGGGCGTCTTGGCGTCCATGGTTGCCGAGGCGCGCGATCGAGAGTTGCTGCGGTGTTGAAGGTTGCCGAGGCATGCGCATCCATGGTTGCCGAGGCATCAAGGGTTGTTGCGGTATTGAAGGTTACCGTTTTGATACTTCTTATAGTCCATCCGCACCCTCCATCGGGTGATAATATTGCCCAAAAAGAGTTTGGCCAATGTGCTTGCCACTACTCCTTTTGCGTTACCATGGTGGTGGAGGTGTTTTTCTTCTTTGTTCGCTTGTAGTCCATGTATACTCTCCACCTTGCTACTATTCCTGAAGGCACAAATATATTAATAGGAAAAATTATATCCATTCTCAACCATTCAATTACCTCATTCTTGTCGACTTCTATCATGGTTGGATGTAGCATTTGTTGTCGTGACAATTCTTTGCTTAAGCCAATTGCCGTGGCAATCGGTTGTCAAATTTTGCTTTAAGTCAAGGGAAGAATCAATTTTACGAGGAGCTTTATGAATCCAAACACCTTTTCTTTTGGCCTCTCAAACATCTCCATCAGTAGAGATTTGATGGCTTCAAATCTACCAACCTCGGTTCCTCAAGACATACCCGCAATGGACAATGTGAGTTTTTTAAAGAATTCAAAAGGTTCAACTATTACCTGCTCATATTCCATTTGCAAAGTATTATCATCTCGTTGATCTTGCATGTGGTCGTGTAATTGTCGTGGCAATTGTAGATGAGAGCAATCTACAGATTCCTGTTTCAGCATCAACTTGTAACCTTTTGGGCATCAGGTTCCTCAGAATTTGCTGTAGTATTATTGTTCTCAGCTTCACTGAGTGTTGTCGCGGCATTGCTTTGTTCAGGCTCCTCAATCATTGCCGAGGCAATTTGTTGTTCAGGCTCATCATGTGTTGGGCAGTCTCTCTCATTGGCATCCTCTTGACTTTGAGGTTCTAGTTGTTCCTCACACATCGGAGAGATTTCTTGCCTTGGGACGTCAGTATCCCTAGGAATGAATTGTTGGTGCATGTTATCCATGACATATGTGGATCTCCCAATTGATCTTGAATCCCCTAAGGTTGCATCCCTTTGAGCTATCCTCGTATCCATAGATTTTGATAGTTCTCGAATCTCTTCAATTGATCCGTCAAGTCTAGCCAAGGAAGCTAGTAACGTTTCCTCCAAGGAATTGGAATGCTCTTGAAAAGGACTACATTGCCATGGCATATACATTCTTTGCGGCAAAATTGTTATGGTAAAAAAAAAATTGAGCTTTTTGACCATACCATGAAGAATTTTGCTGTTGGTTCCCTTTATGGTCCTCCATGTAGTTATATGCACCGAAAATGTGAGGGCAATTTTGAAACACATGATGTTCTCCACACATAGCACAAGATTTTTCCATGGTATAAGTTCTTTGGGCTTTTCTCTGTTGGTATAGGTAATCATCAAAGGGTGCAAGAAAATCTTGATTGGATTGATTCATATCTTCCAACATCATCTCTCGAATAGATTGGCTTTTATTTCCCGACATGTTGATGTCCCTTAACTTGTAGCACACCTAATTTTTTTTTGATAAAACAAAAAAAAAGAAAAGTTAGTAAAACTAAGAGAGAAAAAAAATGCAATAACAAAAACAACTAACACCAATTGCCAATCCCCGGCAACGGCGCCAAAAACTTGTTGCGCGTAATAAGTGCTACGCAAATGTGCAAGTATACACGTCGCAAGTTATAGTATAAAAGATATCGTCTCCACAGGGATTGGTGCCACTTCAAGAATCTAGTCTCTTGCACTGTAAAAAGTAAAAACACAAGTGAAGGATTATAGAAGTTTTAACTAATAACTAATCTAGAAAGCAATTAAGTAGAAGAAAAGATGAATTCGAATGAGAGAGATAGGCTAGGTTATCGTGAGTTGAGGTGTGATAGCGATTGGATTGTCTTGGTAAAAGAGTGCGGGCAACTCGATTTGCCGTGGCAACTTACACGACGGGGTTGCCGTAGCAACTAATTGATGGTTGCTTGGGCGACTAGTTGGGCAACTACTTGGGCGGCCCGGGCAGCAACTTCAAGGTTTGGCGGGGCGTTCTTCAATGGTTTCTTCTTATCCTAAGTCGAAACTCTAGCTATTTGTGCATGCCTTGATAATACATCCCTGCGTGAATCAAGGGTGAACAACAACCAATCTTGCGCTCCTCTTAGCCGTTGAAATCCTTAACTTATTCCTAAGCGGATTAATCTTCACCATCATTGGATTGAATAAAGATCATATTCATTCGTTTCTTGAATCTAACTCTCCCGATATTAGATAAATGGATGAAATCACGAGATCCTCTCCCAATTCACTCAAACAATAATAAGAATCAGAATGAATAAACCTTGAAATAGAAAAGTGCAAACTCTTATTACCTAAACAAAAACCAATAGTTTCTCACAATCTCAAAACACAATAACCATAGCCAAGTAAATTTAGTTCATGGCTAGGTTCCAAAGAAACACAAGATAATTAATCCCTAGCATGAACCCAATCGAACAAAGATGAAGGAAGAGGCTTGTCGAAATCCTCCTTGCCCTTGATGCTTGTCGAAAATTCTCTCATCTTGCCCTACTTGGACTTGCCGAAATTTCCCTCTTGCTCTCCCTCTTGATCTTGTCGAAATCTCCTTGGTATTTAGAACAAGTTGATTTTCAAGATTCTATGTGATCTACAGGACTTTTATTAATTTAATTATCGGGCATTTATTTTTATTTTCACTAGAGCCAATTTCGGGCACCTCTAGCAAAGTAAGCAATTCCTCATTTTATTTTAGTCGACTAGAGCCAATTCCGGGCACCTCTATCGATTCTTTAATGTGCATTAACTACTAGAGCCAGTTTCGGGCACCTCTAGCAAGAAAGTGCATTTACTACTAGAGCCAGTTTTTGGGTACCTCTAGCAAGAAATTAACTTTTAATTTTCAATTTTAAATTTACCCAAATTTTAAGTTACCTAAGTTCACTAAGTTTCTTTCAATCAACAACCCACAACCGTGTAAAAAAAATTCAGCATCATAGTAAAATTCTAAGTTCTTTTCATGTAATCCTAAAATTAAAGGTTCTTTCAATTAAGTGCAGTGGCAAAAATTCATCATTGGATATTCAACAAGTCTTAAGCAATTAAATCAAATTAAAGGCATGGCAAGTAACATATGCAACCTATATGTGATTGCTAAAAATGAATGCAACTAAACATGAAGCTAACTAGAAACCAACACCCCCCCAAACTCGAGAGAAGCATTGTCCTCAATGCATGTAAGAGTGAAATAAAATTTAAAAGAAACTAAATGAAATGAGTTAGTCGGAGAGGTCGTCACCTCGAGTGATAAGTTTCCTTCGTGCCGTTTGCTTGATTCATTTTTCAGTCGGTGGTTGAATGCTGGTGCCGCGTGAATAGCATTGCTTTGATTTGATCCATGTTTGCCGATACAGGTTCACTTGCATGGGCATCAGTAGTTGCCGAAGCCATTGTTGTTGCCTGGGCATCACCAGTTTTTGTTGTGGTTGCTGTGGCAAGTAGTCGGCAGTGAATTTCCTTAGCATAGTAGTTGTGAGTCTTGTTGTGAAAAAGAAAACAAAGAAAACCTGAAAACTAAAGATAATGAAGAAAAATAAAATATCTCCTAAAAAATAAAGAGAAAAAATAACCAAAAATAATAGAACAAAATAGTTCAAAAAAATAAAAATAAAAATAAATGTGTCAGTAGTTGCCGTGGCGTCGAGGGTTGCCGAGGCATGCACATCCATGGTTGCCGAGGCGTCAGGGGTTGCCGAGGCGTGCGCGTCCATGGTTGCCGAGGCGTGCGTATCAGGAGTTGCTGCGGTGTTGAAGGTTGCCGAGGCATGCGCATCCATGGTTGCCGAGGCATCAAGGGTTGTTGCGGTATTGAAGGTTACCGTTTTCGATACTTCTTATAGTCCATCCGCACCCTCCATCGGGTGATAATATTGCCCAAAAAGAGTTTGGCCAATGTGCTTGCCACTACTCCCTTTTGCGTTACCATGGTGGAGGTGTTTTTCTTCTTTGTTCGCTTGTAGTCCATGTATACTCTCCACCTTGCTACTATTCCTGAAGGCACAAATATATTAATAGGAAAAATTATATCCATTCTCAACCATTCAATTACCTCATTCTTGTCGACTTCTATCATGGTTGGATGTAGCATTTGTTGTCGTGACAATTGCTGCTTAAGCCAATTGCCGTGGCAATCAGTTGTCAAATTTTGCTTTAAGTCAAGGGAAGAATCAATTTTCTGAGGAGCTTTATGAATCCAAACACCTTTTTCTTTTGGCCTCTCAAACATCTCCATCAGTAGAGATTTCGATGGCTTCAAATCTACCAACCTCGGTTCCTCAAGACATACCTGCAATGGACAATGTGAGTTTTTAAAGAATTCAAAAGGTTCAACTATTACCTGCTCATATTCCATTTGCAAAGTATTATCATCTCGTTGATCTTGCATGTGGTCGTGTAATTGTCGTGGCAATTGTAGATGAGAGCAATCTACAGATTCCTGTTTCAGCATCAACTTGTAACCTTTTGGGCATCAGGTTCCTCAGAATTTGCTGTAGTATTATTGTTCTCAGCTTCACTGAGTGTTGTCGCGGCATTGCTTTGTTCAGGCTCCTCAATCATTGCCGAGGCAATTTGTTGTTCAGGCTCATCATGTGTTGGGCAGTCTCTCTCATTGGCATCCTCTTGACTTTGAGGTTCTAGTTGTTCCTCACACATCGGAGAGATTTCTTGCCTTGGGACGTCAGTATCCCTAGGAATGAATTGTTGGTGCATGTTATCCATGACATATGTGGATCTCCCCAATTGATCTTCTGAATCCCCTAAGGTTGCATCCCACTGAGCTATCCTCGTATCCATAGATTTTGATAGTTCTCGAATCTCTTCAATTGATCCGTCAAGTCAGCCAAGGAAGCTAGTAACGTTTCCTCCAAGGAATTGGAATGCTCTTGAAAAGGACTACATTGCCATGGCATATCATTGTCATGGCAAAATTGTTATGGTAAAAAAAAATTGAGCTTTTTGACCATACCATGAAGAATTTTGCTGTTGGTTCCCTTTATGGTCCTCCATGTAGTTATATGCACCGAAAATGTGAGGGCAATTTTGAAACACATGATGTTCTCCACACATAGCACAAGATTTTTCCATGGTATAAGTTCTTTGGGCTTTTTCTCTGTTGGTATAGGTAATCATCAAAGGGTGCAAGAAAATCTTGATTGGATTGATTCATATCTTCCAACATCATCTCTCGAATAGATTGGCTTTTATTTCCCGACATGTTGATGTCCCTTAACTTGTAGCACACCTAATTTTTTTTTTTGATAAAACAAAAAAAAGAAAAGTTAGTAAAACTAAGAGAGAAAAAAATGCAATAACAAAAACAACTAACACCAATTGCCAATCCCCAACGGCGCCAAAAAACTTGTTGTTGCGTAATAAGTGCTACGCAAATGTGCAAGTATACACGTCGCAAGTTATAGTATAAAAGATATCGTCTCTCCACAGGATTGGTGCCACTTCAAGAATCTAGTCTCTTGCAATTGTAAAAAGTAAAAACACAAGTGAAGGATTATAGAAGTTTTAACTAATAACTAATCTAGAAAGCAATTAAGTAGAAGAAAAGATGAATTGAATGAGAGAGATAGGCTAGGTTATCGTGAGTTGAGGTGTGATAGCCGATTGGATTGTCTTGGTAAAAGAGTGCACGGCAACTCATTGCCGCGTGGCAACTTGCACGACGGGTTGCCGTAGCAACTAATTGATGGTTGCTTGGGCGACTAGTTGGGCAACTACTTGGGCGATCGGGCAGCAACTTCAAGGTTTGGCGGAGCGTTCTTCAATGGTTTCTTCTTATCCCTAAGTCGGAACTCTAGCTATTTGTGCATGCCTTGATAATACATCCTGCGTGAATCAAGGGTGAACAACAACCAATCTTGCGCTCCTCTTAGCCGTTGAAATCCTTAACTTATTCCTAAGCCGGATTAATCTTCACCATCATTGGATTGAATAAAGATCATATTCATTCGTTTCTTGAATCTAACTCTCCCGATATTAGATAAATGGATGAAATCACGAGATCCTCTCCCAATTCACTCGCAAACAATAATAAGAATCAAGAATGAATAAACCTTGAAATAGAAAAGTGCAAACTCTTATTACCTAAACAAAAACCAATAGTTTCTCACAATCTCAAAACACAATAACCATAGCCAAGTAAATTTAGTTCATGGCTAGGTTCCAAAGAAACACAAGATAATTAATCCCTAGCATGAACCCAATCGAACAAAGATGAAGGAAGAGGCTTGTCGAAATCCTCCTTGCCCTTGATGCTTGTCGAAAATTCTCTCATCTTGCCCTACTTGGACTTGCCGAAATTTCCCTCTTGCTCTCCCTCTTGATCTTGTCGAAATCTCCTTGGTATTTATAGGGCTAGGCCAAAGTCCTTCTTTGAGGAGGAGTTTGAGTTGGAATTAAATTATCTTTAAAGAATATAATTCTTTATTATAATTTTATTCCTATTAGAACTTCTCCTATCCTCTTGGAATTTAATTCTTCTTTAATCTCTGCATGGCAATCAAATTCCTTTGGGCTTGGGCCTTGCTCCATGTCATCTTGGGCTTGTAAAGTCATTAATTTCGGCATCCCTATTGCATTTTGTCTTTGTCGACAAATGCCATGGCAACTGCCTTGCGTCTCCTTCATGCATTGCCACGGCAACTAGCTCGGCATATCCTTCATGCATTGCCACGACAACTAGCTCGGCATTGCTTTGGCAAGTGATCCTGCACATACACACACAAAAACACACCAAAGCAGCATCTTTTTCCACAAAAATCACCAAGTTATGTAATCAAGCTCAACGGTGGAAAGAAACATGAATTAATGCATGAATGACTAATTATGCAACTATTATGAGCTTAAGTCTAACAATAATATGAGTAAAAAGGGTAATAAAAATAGTACTTTTGAACACTTATCACTCCATGTCATCTTGGGCTTGTAAAGTCATGAATTTCGACATCCATATTGCTTTTAGTCTTTGTCGACAAATGCCATGGCAACTAGCTCGACATATCCTTCATGCATTGCCCTGGCAACTAGCTCGGCATATCCTTCATGCATTGCCCTGGCAACTAGCTCGGCATTGCTTTGGCAAGTGATCCTGCACATACACACACAAAAACACACCAAAGCAGCATCTTTTTCCACAAAAATCACCAAGTTATGTAATCAAGCTCAACAGTGGAAAGAAACATGAATTAATGCATGAATAACTAATTATGCAACTAATATGAGCTTAAGTCTAACAATAATATGAGTAAAAAGGGTAATAAAAATAGTACTTTTGAACACTTATCACTTGTAAAATTGTGAATATATTATAAACCCCCTTTTAAAAAAAACATAGCTATATATATTATATTTTAAAAGCTATATTATGTGTTCAAAGAAACTATATATATATATTATAAATTTTAACATATAAATGTTTTGAAAACCCTAACTATATAAAGCTATATATTATATGAAAATACATATTGTATAAAAAACACTATATATCATAGAAAACATATATTAGTCATCTTAAAACATTGTTCGTAATATAAAAAACCATACATTATATATAATACCACATACCATAAAAATATTTATTATAAACACATGTCACAAATATCACATAAAATCAAAGTCTAAAAGCAACCATTTCATATGAACATTTATCAAGCATATCAAAACAACAAATTTAAACATAAATATAAACAACCACAACATGGGCAAGTTATTAAAATAAAATGCATGAAAATCAGGGGCTTAAACACTGGAAATGACCAAATTGGAAAGGAATAAAACAGAGGGGTGTAAATAAAAAAGATGGAATGGCCTTAGGGATAATTTTAAAGATGTAATGGCCTGTATAATATAAATATCCCACGCGGAGGGACTAAATGAGTGATTTAAAAAAGCGGGAGCCATTGCAGGCGTAACAAAATGGGAAGGGGGTCCTTAAATGGCTATTGGGCCAATTTTAAAACACGAAAATTTTATAAATACCCCATATTTCAGGCATATTGCCTCTTTTGGTAAAGAACATAGCTGTTAAGCTCTTATAATCCTCACCCATGTTCATCCGGGTTCATCACGAACCCAGATTCCGGAGCCCGCCGCTGTAGTTTCTAGAAAACGGCCATCGTCTCGCCGTGCCGGCCGCTATGCGACGGTGGCTGGCGAAGCAAAAAACCCTAAAAAACATGTTTTCTTTTTGAAACCAAACCTGAGCCTGATTCACCGAAAAAAACATCATAAAACGACACCTATTTGAGGACACCGAAACCCAGAAACCCTTGATTCAACCCTCTCTGGCTCACCACGATTGGACTCGAAGAGACCGAAAGGATTGTTGTCGAGGAGAAGAGGTGAACCGGTGCGACGAGCGCACAAGTGCAGAGGTAAAAAAACCCTAACTCTGTTTCCCCTTTTTTAAGATGATGATGAAACTGGAAAATGAAAAATAAAGGGATGGATTATACCTCAAAGTCTGAGGGTGTTTTCTCTGTGTTCTATTCCTTGTGAAAACCCATAATTGCTTACAATTTGATTTTTTGGGTTCGGGTTTTATACCCAAATATTACATGTAAATAAGAAAAGGAAAAATAGAAACTTTTTACCCCTATTGGCTGCCTATTTTATGATATATTGATTTGCTTCCTGTGTTTTTAATTTCGGTTGATATTGCTTCTTGCCCGTGAGCCGTGACGTTCGGCTATGGAGAAGGGTCGTCAGGTGTCGAACGGTACTGTCCTTCTTGTCTCTTAGAGCGTCGTGGCGACTTGAGAAGGGGAAGTAACCAGAGTGAGAAGCTGCTTGAAGAGCAAGGATCTTTAGAGGCCGTCGGATCTGCCAGCGAGGAGATGGGATCAGACTATCAATCGTCGCGCTTGAGAAGTGAAGCGGCAGACGCGCGAGTGAGAAGTTAACGAGCCGTACGTGAACCCTACGCGCACGTGGGGGAATCTGAGTGGTCGCGTGTGCGGTGCGTGGAGTTCTTTGGAATGTTCCGTGTGGATCTTAACCGTTCGATTATAATCTTAGATCCAACGGCCTAGGATTAGCTGCACGAGAAAAAAAAGGGACCATTAGGGTTTCGGTTATTATTAGGGCTTTGTATATTTAGGGCCCTATTGGGCCGAAAAGATATATATTATGTATTTTTGGTTTGTAATTGGACTGATATATATATAAGAACTTGGGCTTTTATTTATTTATTGGGCTTATTTACTTTAATTAGTTTTTTTTAAGTTTCCAGTTTGGTAATAATAATAACATATAATAACAATAAGTAGTATTAATAGTGTTTAGTTTTTTTTTCTTTCAAATTGGTAATAACAACGAGGGCAATAATAAAGCTATGACAATAATGCAACTATTAATGCGGTAATAACGTTTAGTTTTTTTCTTTTTTCTTTCTAATGGATGATAACAAGATGTAGTATTTATAGTTATGATAATAATACCAATAATACTTTTTTAATGATAAACATAGTAATAGATTAACAAGGCCCTTTATTGTAAAAATAAAAAAAAACGGGTTGACCCCGGATAAAATTAGTGATTACAGCTGCCCCTCTTTGCTTATCCTTATGAAACAAGAATAAAGCAAAGACCATAAGCACTAATTTTATCTGACTTCCTTGTCGGATGATTTTGCTCGTCTGAAGTGGCAACGAACAAAACCCAACAACTCGTTTTCTCGAAGCGGCGAAAACAAAAGGTAGCGTTGGTACTTCCTTTCGAAGCAGCAATGGACGGCAAATAGAAAACGACTCATTCCTCCGAAGCGGCAATGAACAAATCCAAATAGCTTGCTTCCTAAAGCAGCAAAAACAAAGGTGATGCTGACATGTCCTTTCGAAACGGTAGTGGATGTGCCAACTAACCTTCAAATGACTCATTCCTCCAAAACGACAGTGAACAAGTCAACGTCCTCGAACAGTAGAAGAACTTGTTTCCCTGAATGGCAGAAACGGTACGTTCCTCCAAAGTGGTACTAAACACAAGACAAATCTTTGAGTGAAGATCCTATTCCTTTTAGACGTAAGGATTGGTTTTCTTTCCCGTCTTCTTTGTTCTGTAATCCTTGGGTGATGGTTTTCGAAATTCCTTGCTTGGAAATCCCTTCTTAGGCTTTTGCTTTGTTTTACTCCCCTCTCATGGAGTATCTGATCCAACCTTTGAACCTGTAACAGATGAACAATTATGAAGGAATGAGTTAGCATGCTCCTAATCTTAGGGGTGCCTAACTAGGTATGATGCATGAGTGAAGTCAACTTTCTTGGACACTTGGTTCTTCAAATTCAATCTTCCCTTGTTCTCCTTTCCTCTTTTCGGGTGATGACAGTGCCCAATCTCTTACTCTGGCTCACTCATTATGCCTCCATTTTCTCGAGTCTCTGATCTTTTTGGTCTAAAGTGTTTTTTTAGGTTTTCACTTTAGAAATGCCATTTTTTATTTTTTTATTTTTTTATTTTTTCTTCTTTTTTTTTGGTTTTTTGTTATTTTTTGGGTGTCCTTACGGGTTTTCGCCTATCACTATGGGATTTTAAGACGAGCAATATTCAACGCCTTTGCTTGGTGGATCTTGCCGACTTTACCTTTAATGATCTTCTACCTTATCTTTGGCGAGTTCTTTTCTTATCTGGGAACAACTTGCACTCGATAGATCAATTCATAGTAATGCCGAGAAATCTTCTGTTTTTTCATAATCCATGTTAATCTTTCCGCCTGATGTTCGTGAAATAGACAATAAATATTAGAATAACACTTTTTTAATACTAGAAGAGATATTAGGACAATTTTGACAAGTATGGCAAACATAAGGTGATATAGACGGTATCAACCGTATAAATGATTAGAACCCATCGACCTAGGTAGATTCCTTGCTAGCCACACTTGGTTGGTACCTATGACAACTTGGGGGCTGAAGCATAGTCTTTCATCTGGAACCAGGCTTGTCAATCGGATGCCAGGAATTTTGACCCATTTGAACCGCCCTATTTGGGTTTTCAATCCATATCCTCCTTTGGTTTTAAGGCACCCATATTCGAGTTTTCACCTTAAACCTTCATTTTTCTTCCGTTCTCTTTTTTCTTTTTTCTCTTTTTTTTATTTTCTCTTCTCTTCTCTTCTATTTTCTTTTCTCTTTTTCTTTCTTTTTCTTTTTCTTTTCTTTCCTCTTTTTTTTTCTTCGCGCCTTTATGTGTAATACTTCTTAACAGAGTCCTAGTTGATTAGGTTACTCAATTCTTTCCCATCCATTTCTGTTAAAATTAACGCTCCACCGGAGAAAGCCTTTTTCACAACATAAGGCTCTTCCTAGTTTGGCATCCATTTTCCTCGAAAATCTCTTTGATTTAATAGGATCCTCTTAAGCACCAAATCCCCTACTCGAAACTCCCTTGGACGAACCTTTTTGTTATAAGCCCGCATCATTCTTTTCTGGTACATTTGGCTGTGACAGATGGCCTTCAACCTTTTTTTCTTCAGTAAGGTTCAATTGATCAATCCTAGCTTGCATCCATTCGGTTTCGTCCAACTTGACCTCATTCAAAATTCGAAGCGAGGGGATCTCTACCTCGATGGGTAACACTGCCTCTGTGCCGTATACTAGAGAATATGGCGTTGCCCCAGTAGAAGTTCTTACAGAGGTCCGACAAGCGAACATGGCAAAGGGTAGCCTTTCATGCCAATCCTTGAAAGTCTCCATGGTTTTAGCTATGATCTTTTTGATATTCTTATTTGCTGCTTCTACCGCTCCATTCATCTTGGGGCGATATATGGTAGAATTATGGTGCACAATTCTGAACTGTTCACATACTTCGGTCATCATCTTATTGTTCTGGTTGGAAGCATTATCAGTGATGATCCTTTCGGGTAGACCAAAGCGAAATATGATTTCTTTCTTTAAGAACTTGCAAACTGTCACTCTAGTGATGATGGCATAAAAGGCGGCTTCCACCCATTTGGTGAAGTAATCTATGGCTACCAAGATGAACCGATTCTCGTTGGAAGCCTTCAGGTGTATTTGACCAATGACATCCATGCCCCAAGCAGCGAAATGCCATAGAGAATTCATGGTGTGGAGTATAATTGGCGGGGAGTGTATCTTATCGGCATATATCTGACATTTGTGGCACTTCTTGGAATAGTTGATGCAATCTCTCTCAATGGTTGACCAAAAGTAGCCATATCTCATTATCTTTCTTGCCATTGAGAATCCACTGGTGTGGGTCCCACATAATCCTCCGTGGACTTTGGCTAGAATAACTTTAGCTTCTCGAGTATCGACACATCTTAACAGTTCCTGATCTTTGCTTTTTTGTACAAAATCTCCCCATCAAGGACATATCCTGATGCTAGCCTTCGGATAGTTCTTTTATCATTATCATCGGCCTCTTTCGGGTAAGCCCAGAACTTGATGTATTGGAGGATATCATGGTTTACCATCTTCATCCTTTTCCAAACTATAACAATGAGCTGGTACCTCGAAATTCTACATTTCAACTAACTTCATTTCGGCCATCGAGTTTAAATCGAAAATAGCGGCCAAAGTTGCCAGGGCATCGGCCATCTGATTGTCCTCCTTTGGCAAGTAAACAAAGCTAACTTCTTCAAAACTCTTGACCAACTCTTGAATCAGTTTATAGTACTTGATTAATTTCGGATCTTTAGTTTCTCACTCCTTCCGAAGCTGGTAGATCACCAAAGACGAGTCTCTAAAGACCTAGAGTATTTCGACTTTCCTTTCATGGCAGCACGAAGCCCTATAGTGCAAGCCTCGTACTCGGCTATGTTGTTGGTGCAGAAGAATTCTAATTTACTGGTAAAGGGGTAGTAGACCTCATCAAGAGAAATCAATATTCCCCCATATTCTATGACCCAATGCGTTAGTCGCTCCGTCAAAGTAGAGCCTCCAAGCTTTTTCTTCAGCGATGGGCTCATCCCTGAGGACAATACTGATCAAATCTTTGTCCAGAAAGTCAAAGTCCAATGGCTCGTAGTTGCCCGCAGCGCGACTTGCCAACAGATCTGCCACTACTCTTCCTTTTACTGCCTTCTGGTTCACGTAAATAATATCGAATTCTGACAATAACATTTACCAATGAGCCATTTTCCCGGTAAGCGCTGATGCCTCCATTAGAAACTTCAATGGGTCAAATCGGGAGATTAAGTAGGTGGTGTGATACAACAAGTATTGCTTAAGTCACTTTGTAGCCTACACCAATGCACAACACAGCTTTTGGATCAAGGGGTTCCGTGCTTCACACTCTGTGAACTTCTTGCTTAAATAATAAATTACCCTTTCTTTCTTACCATAGTCATCATGTTGACCCAACAGCAAGCCATCAAATTTTCTGGTTCACGTAAATAATATCGAATTCTGACAATAACATTTACTAACGAGCCATTTTCCCGGTAAACGCTTGTGCCTCTATTAGAAACTTCAATGGGTCAAATCGGGAGATTAAGTAGGTGGTGTGATACAACATGTATTGCTTAAGTCACTTTGTAGCCTACACCAATGCACAACACAGCTTTTGGATCAAGGGGTTCCGTGCTTCACACTTTGTGAACTTCTTGCTTAAATAATAAATTGCCCTTTCTTTCTTACCATAGTCATCATGTTGACCCAATAGCAACCCATCAAATTTTCAAACACGGTCAAATATAGAATTAACGACCTATCTGGAACTGGTGCTACCAAAACCGGAGCGTTAGTCAGATACTTCTTAATTTTTTCTAACGCTTCTTGGCAATCTTCGTCCCAGATTCTTGGGTTATTCTTTCAAAGAAGTTTGAAGACGGGGTCACATTTCTCAGTTAATTGGGAAATAAATCAAGATATGTAATTCAACCTTCCTAAAAATCCCCAGACTTTCTTTTGTGTTTGAGATGGTGGAAGATCTTGGATTGCTCTTATCTTATCTGGGTCGATCTCGATTCCTTTTCGGCTTACCACAAAACCCAATAGTTTCTCGGATGTAAGTACAAAGGTACACTTGGCAGGGTTGAGCTTCAGCTGGTATTTCCTTAGTCTCCAAAAGAGTTTTTAAAGATTCTAGATATTCTCCCATTCGGTTCTTGATTTTGCTATCATGTCATCTACGTACACCTCGATTTCCTTGTGCATCATGTCATGAAACAAGGTTACCATGGCTCGTTGATATGTCACCCCAGCGTTCTTCAACCCAAAAGGCATCACCTTGTAACAAAATATACCCTACATGGTCACAAAAGTGGTCTTCTTCATGTCCTCGGGATAAATTTTGATCTGATTGTACCCCAAAAGCCATCCATGAACGAGAACCAAGCGTTTTTGGCGGTATTATCAAACAATGTGTCAATGTGAGGCAAAGGGAAGTTGCCTTTGGGGCTTTCTTTGTTAAGGTCCATGTAATCCACACACATGCGGACCTTCCCGTCTCTTTTAGGTACTGGTACTATATTGGCTACCCACTCCGGGTATTGGAAACCTTTAAGAATCCCACCTCGAATTGTTTCTGTACTTCTTCTCTAACTTTCAGTAACATGTCCACTCTCATCCTTCTAAGATTTTGTTGGACAGACTTGCATTCTAGCCTGATAGGGAGTTTGTGAACCACAATATTTGTGTTCAAACCTGGCATATCTCGATATGTCCATGCAAACACATCCTTGAATTCTGAAAATAATTCCACCAACTCCTGCTTAACTTTTGATGACAACGTACTACTGATTCTCACTTCTTTCTTTTCCTCGTTAGTCCCCAGATTCAAGATCTCTACCTTTTCCTAGTACGGAAGGATTTACTTTTCTTCTCTTTCCATCATCCTTAACAACTCTTTCGGGATCTCATTATCCCTCTCGTCCATTTCTGCTAAGCATGTGGGTCGCTCGAAATCTACTTCGGGATTAGGTTCCAAATTATTCATACAGTTTATGTTAAGAGGCCTACACGATTTTGAAAGCGTACATTGGAAATGGAAGGGAGTAGTTTATAAGTGAATAATAAATAAATAAATGACAAATGAATAAATGAATGAAATGAATACTATGTTCGCCATTTGAGAAAGTGATATATAAAAAAGGCTCATTTTATTGAAAGAGGATAGATAATGACGTAGTGCCCTTTTACAAAAGATGCACATTACTCTTGGGCCAAAAGCAACGTGGTGGTTCTAGGCATTACTTTGATTCGAGTGTAACAGCCACATACATATCTCCATAGGGCCAATTGGTGAGTTCTTCACCCGAAAAATATGGGCGAATCTGGGCCAAAGGCTGGATAACTTTGTCGTCTTTGCAGATTACATTTACGTCCATTTCTTCCAAAGCTTCACAGACCAATTCTTTATGGAGGTTTTTCTCTCCTTCTCGAATTGCTTCTTGGATATCCTGTTCAGGATTCCTAAGTCCGCCCGATTTGAAGATGCCTTTGAAATCAGTATAGGTTATAGGGGCTCAAGGGATGTCCTCCCCTCTGAGCCGAGCCTTCATTTGCTCTTGTATCTTCCTCTACTCTCGTCTCTTTTACAAAAAATTTGGCCTATAACTGAATCCAAATCGGTCGACCTTATGGATTACTCTGATGGACTGAAGGCGTCCTTGTAGATTTTGTCCCAAACCTTTTGCTTTTCTTGCCCCTCTTCCTAGGGTCTCAAACACTACCATATTGGTACAACTGACAGCTTAGGACAAGAAAGTAGGCTCCCTTCAACGACAAATGTAGCGTTAACAAACTCTAATGCCCTTAATGCACATTCTATCGCCTCTTTGTTGGTATAAATATATGGTGTGTCTGAGGTCACCGAAGTGATGATGTCTTGCTCAGCATTCACGGTTACCAACTTCCCATCGATAACAAATTTTAATTTTTGGTGCAGCGAAGATGGGACAGAGCCGACCGAAAGTATCCATGGCCTTCCTAGCAGGCAATTGTAGGATGGTCAGATGTCCATAACTACAAAGTTAACCATATATTCGGTAGGGCCAACGAGCAATGGTGCTTCTATCTTCTCGACCACATCTCGTTGGGTCCCGTCGAAGGTGCGCATTGTGTTATGACAGGGCTTCATATGTGATGAACTGTCTATTGGTAACTGCTGTAAAGTAGCCAGCAACATGACGTTCAAGGCGGAGCCGTTGTCAATTAACACTCCCGATAACACATAGCCCTTAGAATGAGTGGTAATGTTCAGGGCTTTGGTGGACCCCCTACCTTCCCATGGTATTTTTTCATCACTGAAAGTGATGAAATTATTGGCGGTGATATGTCCAACGATCTGATCCAATTTCTCAACCGAGATATCATTTGGGACAAAAGTCTGATTCAAGGCTTTCAATAATGCATCCCGGTGCTTTTCTGAGTTTAACAGAAGATCCAATACCAAGATTCGAGCCGGCTACTTTTGTAGTTGTTCTACAACGTTATATTCACCGTGTTTTAGAAATCTCAAGAATTCATGAACTTGGGTTTCTGTAACCGTTTTCTTAATCCTTGAAAGCATATCCCCTCCGAACATCTTCTCAGGTTTAACCCCGACCTCATTTCTTTTCCCTCTTACTCTTCTGGTGCCTTTTTGTCCTCCGGAGCGTAGTATTGACCACTCCTTGTGAGAAGCCCCACATCTTTTACTTCTTCATTATTTGGCTCCAAAAGGCCCTGGTGAATAGGTTTCGTTTCCACTCCCATCTCTTCTCATTTTTGCGAACTAGAGGAACCTAGTATCGTAATGCTCGCAGTGTAATTCCACGGGACCATCTGCGTATCCTTGAAAGGGAAAGACTTTAGGGTAGCAATTATAATCTTGGGTTCACCTTTGGTGTGCTCGCCTCGCTAAGCTGGAGATAGAGGATAAATGGTTTCTTCGCACTGTACTTGGCATTTTGATCCTCTGATGTGCAGACTTCGAATTTTCTTTTCCCTCATTTATTCTCAAAAAAACTCGATCTCCTTGTTGTTCTTCATTTGTTTAACTAATTGGCGGAACTCTTCACAATTCTAAATCTCATAATCCCTTGACTGATGGTATTCGCAGTACGGGCCATAACCCTTTCTCACGATCACCATTCCTCGGTCAATGAGATAGGCCATACACAACTGCTGAAAGACCCATCTCAACGGGGATCGTACCTCAGATACTCTTACCTTGGCTTTTCGAGCATATTATTCTTCAATGACATTTATACCTTGCCCCCCGTGGTTCGATAGGGGGTTATTGGCCGTGTTGGGTTCCCCTAAATGTAAGACTCTGGTTCGAACTAAATTTTGGACAAACTTCTTTAAGGCTACACGGTTCTCAATTGAATGCCCTAGGACGTCAGCATGGTACTTACAGTGTACCTTGGGGTCGTACTACACCGGGTAAGGGGGTTGTAAGGCGTGACGTGATAAGGCCGAACTAGATATGCCTTATACAACTGTGAGTAGAGTTCATTGTAAGACACCGGTATAAGAGTGAAAGACCGATTCTCATTCTCCTTCTTGGGGCCCCTTTCTTCCCTCTTGTTGAAACCTCGAGCACTTCTTGCTGTTGCCTGGGTTGGGAGATAGTGAGATTCTTGACGACATCATAAGTGTTGGTGTTGTTTACTTTATTGTCTCTCTTTTTGTAGCTCTTTTGAACTGATTCCCCGCTGTCAATTCTTCCATTTTTAATAATAGCCTCAATGCAATCACCGGTCATTACCATTTTCGTGAAATTGCTAATGAGGTTGTTGATCAATCGATCGTAGAGTGTCCCTTTCAGTGTGTCCATGAACATTGGTGTGATTTCATTTTTGAAAAGTGGTGGATGAACTTGAGTTGCTATATCGCGCCATCACTGGGCGTATTCCTGGAAGCTTTCATTACGTCTTTGCTCTATTCCTTGTAGCAAAAGACGATTAGGGACCATATCAGCTATATGATTGTACGGGTCATTAAAAGCCTTGGCCAAATCTTTCTATGACTTGATGTGAGCGTGAGTGAGCTGATTATACCATCTCAAAGCGGATCATGCTAAACTGTCCTAAAAACAATGGATTAAAAGCTTTTCATTATCCGTGTACCCTGCCATTTTTCGGCAAAACATGGTTAGATGGGTAGTGGGACAAGTTGTTCCATCAAATTTTTCAAAGTTTGGAGTCTTGAATTTGTATGGAATTTCCACATCCGGGACTAAGCTGAGTTCTATTGTGTTTATCCTATAGAGCCCTTCTTCGTCCTCATTCACCCGAAACTTCTCTTCGAGATCCTTTTGAGTGTCCTCTAACTGTTATGAGAATTTCACCTTTACTTGGTTAAATTTCTCTAACTCATCAAAATCTGGGATGTTATCCCCAACATTTTTGACGTTTCTGATTGTTATGCCTGGCTGAGCCAGGGCAGAGGCGTTGGCTTGATGAGATGAAGACACTTCTTGAGGAGGGTTTGGTGGGTTAGTAAAGAGAGGGTTCTTGAAAACCGGGGCATATGAGCGATCCCCCGAGTCTTGAGTTAGGTTCTCGATGGTCTTATTTCCTCTCAAATTGGATTTTATCAGCTGAGAAATCTCCTTCATCATGTCTTGTTAGGACTTGATGATGGTGTCCTTTAGTTTCAGTTGAGCCTGTTCCAACTGGCCTCTGAGGTCGGCCTCTAACTTGGCAAAGCCCTCTTCTATTTGCCTTGTTCGTAAGCGAGTACGGTAGGGATGTGGAATGATTGTAATGTAAAGAACCAAAATACTATCTTTCTGAAATAAAAACCCTTCTAATTAATCGATGGTAATTAGTCAAGATGCAAACAAATGTACTTACTAAAAGATTATTAGCATTCAAACAAAAAAAGTAGACGAAACACAAAACAATGCATGAATGCAAAGAGCAACACTGAGTTCAGCAAATATTATCGTTAAACGACTTGCATTAATGGAAACGTAGTCTGGTTACAATAACTTAAAAAAACCTCACTACACATATGGCTTCAAGGTAGTGTCGAGGTTAATAATCTCCCTTAGGATCCACATAATCCTTTCTCCTTCTTTGTATTCATCGTCTACACAGTCATGAAGTTCGGTGGCGTCTTCTACCAGAAACTGTATCTTTTGAGCAACCTCTTGCATCTGAGCGGTCCACCATACCAACTCTTGCTTCTGTCTCCAGATTGTGTATACGGTGAAGTTCAGTTGCTCTAAACTCGGTGTCGGGCATACTTGAATTGCTCCCCTAAGGCTGGCCATATGATCTTTAAGCTGTTGGACCTCAGCTTCCAATTCTTCGACACGTGCCATTAGAGCTTGGTTTTCCGAGTTGCTAGCCTTTAACTTGCTAGTTGAGCCTTTGTGCTTAAAAAAGACTTCTCCAAACATTTCACCTGATCTTTCAAGGCCTCATTTTGGTGTTTTTCCTTCTCAATATTCCTAGAATGAGAGGTCTTTAGATTCTTCATTTTTTGTGTCAAAGCGAGCATTTAATCCTTGTGCTCATAATACATTCTCTTATAGTTCTCAGCTCATGCCTTTTATTCCTTAAGTCAGAGTTCTAACCCCTCGCTTGGTCCATCTTCTGCGATTTTCTTGCTCATGTTTAGCCTCTTAAGTTTCTGAATCTCTTCTTTCTCCAATTTGAGCTCGAGTACCAACTCATCCTTCTTCCTCTGCAGACCCTTAATTATTCCTTCAAACTGCGTATTCTCTAGTTCGAAGTCAAAATTTTCTTAGTGGGTCTTCTCTTCAAGCTTGAGGTACTTCTCTTGCTCTTCCTCCATTTCCTTCCTCATTAACTCAGCTTCGGTAGGGAGTGTGGACAATCTCTCTTCCATATATCTTTCTTCATCGGAATTCAATTGCGGGATGTTGTCGTTAACACGATTAAACCTCCATACTTCGTATTTCGGAGTGACCATGTATGGGGCATTTATAATCTTAACTCATCTTGCATTATTCCAGTTTGATGAAGCGTTGTATACTATCGTCTTATAGCCATTCTCCTTTGCATAATCCACGTTAAATTTATTCAGACCCTTGGTGACTGGCACAAACTGTTTTGAACCGTACTGTCTCAGAACTAGCAGAGGTGCATACGTAGTATGCCCCCAAAAGCCAAGTAGTGGTACCCATTGATGCTCTCCACATCTATAGAGAATGTTCTTTGCCAACAACCACGGTGCTCTCCAAACTATATCTTCCTCTTTTAAATTCTGAATGACATCTTGCCATACCTCCCTGAAGCTTCGGGTCAGCCAATCGTTCTTTCGTAGGAATTCCTCTAGGGGCGAGAACTTGCCATCGTAAAGGGGCCTGGAGAAACTAGGATTGGTCCAAAGGTGGATCTAGAACCAAACAGTTAGAAGCCGTGGGCATCCTCGAAAGTGCCCTCTACCATTCTCCCGACTAAACCTCAAAGATCGAAAAGTTATGGCCAAGATTACGGGCACCGAGTTAGGCCTACTACTCAAATGGTAAAAAAGATCTAAAACTGACGGATCAATGAGTCTCAATGCTCAAGGAAAGAGTACCAATCCATAAATCAACAATGCAAAGAGGTTGCGATGAACTCGGCCCACAGGATGTATAGAGGCTAAGGTCAAAATCCCTTCTCACTTGAGATACTCCCTATAGTTCCAAGTAGTGACCTGCTGCTTGACCCATGTTAGCAACGTGTTTGAGAACTTCTTTAGCTTAGCCCGAAAAGCCTTGTTCTTACTCAGCTTAGAATACACCCGATCCATGTCAATCCTTTTGCAATTCATAAGGTCCCATTATTCTTCGATTGTAGGGGTTAGATCAAAATTACCGATTGTGAAGCATCTGTAAGCGAAGTTCCGAAAACCCACTAAGGCTTGCAATAGCGCTTGGACAACTGAAACTTCTAGCAAATACGCGATGTCACCATACTCTTCCATGAAAGTGCTCTTTGTTTCAAAGTCCCAACTATTCTACACTAACTTCAGATTAGACACATCATTAAACCCTATGTTCATGAATATCGTGGCTGACATGGCTGATCTGAATTGACCGATAATAATGTTTCCCTCATGTAACTGCTCCCCTTCCGACCATACTTGAACATTAGAATTCTTTTCGTCGTTGTTGCGGATTAAATCTCCTATTGATTCAGTCTTTAACTTCAAACTATTTCTAACTCAATGTGCTCTTCATGATATGATTAAATATACAAAACAAGAGATAAAAAGAAAAAGGAAAGGGAAGAAGCGTTAGTCAGGTGATGGAAAATAAATCGAACAACAAGAAACAGGTAAACACAAAATGAAATAAGCACAATTATGCAAATAAGGAGATAAACCTAATCACATGATTTCTAGTTCACTAAGGTTATACTCATGGCTCTAACGGGGTGGGCTTCTTAGATTCTCACACATGGGTTTGGTTCTAGACAGGGGTACTCGAACCTGTCTTATCACCTACTAAGGCAACAAGAACCCCCAATTCTGGCCCATTACAAGCTTGCAAATTGGTTTCAGTTTGAGGGCACGCACGACCTGGTGATGTGGAGGGATGCTCACGTGTCAAGAGGCATAGATTCCGAAAGTGAATTACCAACCCGTGAAGGGCTACTCACGTGGGTATGTGGTGTTTCACTCCCACTTAAGGGACAGAGCTCGGGTATAGAGCTTGATGATCATGGTCCAACACATGTCGGTGATTCCTTAGAAATTAAATGAACAATTAATTCGAAGACCACCAGTTATCAAAGCCCGTTCATTTGTAGTTACATTTTCAAGAAAGGGTCAACCTCACTAGAATCGTTTAAAATTCTGACAATTTTCCATCATTAAAACAACAAATATTTTCTTGGCCTAACTCTCCTTTTGTTTTGTAAGAAAACAAATATTTTCCCCAGAGGAGTCGCCATGCTGTAGCGACGTTTTTTTCCTACTTTTAAAAAATATATGCGGGGCTTTCTTTTAGAAAATCCATCGATACGAATTATCCCATAAATCACTTTTGAAATCTTAGCTTAAAGGGATTTCTTTTGAAAACAATGAAGATTTGGAGTCGTCACCGGCCACTTGGATAAGGTATGCCGGACACCATAAAACCAAAGATTCAATATGAAAGGGTCCGAGAGTTTGTTATGTGTGGGGAAGGATTAGCACCCCCATCTCGCCCGAAAATTGGTACCAAAATAATTGTTGCTTTTAATCGAAGGAAATTGTCGAAATTTGAAAGGAATTTAATTTGGTGACCTTAATTGAAAATTAACCTTAATTGAACGAGCTTTATCAAATGGGTGGGATTAAATTAATTGGACATTTAATTAATAAGGTTGCGATACATCGGACCATAGATTAAACCGTCATCGAATAAGCCTGATGCCCTGTTAATTCATGGTTCGAATCCCGCACGTCACCTTTATGCATGGTGCAAGCAGTTAAGATATGATGTAATGACTTTGTCAAGTTTTAATTCTATCTTGAGTCGGTAAGGAGTAATTCAAATATTTGGTCAACATCCTTTAAGCTCGGACTGTTACGACACAAATATCGAAACTAATGCATACCTCCTTTTTTATGTTTTACGTAAGTTAATGCAAAATTAATGGGTCATATGGATGACAATTAAGAAATGACAAACAGAGGCACAAAAAATAAACACATAAGGCCCAAACCTAAGACCTAACCTATGAGGGCCCAAATTATGAAAAACCCAAACAGTGATCTAATTATTATCTAAGTGAAATCTAATATTTACTTCTAGGTTAATTAGCCCTAAAGACTAAAAACCCAACAAACTATGATAATTAATTTGAGATTTGATGCCCATCTAAACTTTGAAATTAATTTTAACCTAAAAGTAATTAAGAAACATTCAATTAATTTAATGAATTTAACATTTACCCGAATGAGCCAAGAGCAAATTTAAACTCACTAAATTAATTCGAACTCTAATCTAACTAAGGCTCTAGAAAACTAGAATTAATTTAATTAATTTGAAAATCGTGCCCCTATGAGACGAGCACACGATCTAAATTAATTAAGCCAATTCACTTAATCTAGTCAAAAGCCTCCCTCCAAAAAAAAAACTATTAGCTAGGCCCAAAAATCTAAAGCTCAAAATTACCAAAACAAGGCCTAAGGCCCAAACCCAGTAAAACAAGGCCTAAGGTAAAGGCCCAAACTACATAAAAAAGGGACCCAAACACAAGAATACATACATAAATATTATATATTATAAAGAAATATTTTGTTAGCTTTATAAAGTTTATATAGTACACTTTAAACATACAAACCATATATAAACTTTGTAAAATCATTTATACGTATTATATACCTTAGGAAAACAAGATTACATTTTTTTTAAAAAAAAGACGCTAAAAGTTTTAAGAAAACTATATATATACCTTGTAAAATTGTGAATATATAATAAACCCTTTTTTAAAAAAAAACATAGCTATATATATTATATTTTAAAAGCTATATTATGTGTTCAAAAAAACTATATATATATATATTATAAATTCTAACATATAAATATTTTGAAAACCCTAACTATATAAAGCTATATATTATATGAAAATACATATTGTATAAAAAAATACTATGTATCATAGAAAACATATATTAGGCATCTTAAAACATTGTTCGTAATATAAAAAACCATACATTATATATAATACCACATACCATAAAAATATATATTATAAACATATGTCACAAATATCACATAAAATCAAAGTCTAAAAGCAACCATTCCATATGAACATTTATCAAGCATATCAAAACAACAAATTTAAACATAAAAATCAAGGGCTTAAACACTGGAAAGGACCAAATTGGAAAGGAATAAAACAACTACAACATGGGCAAATTATTAAAATAAAATGCATGAAAATCAGGGGCTTAAACACTGGAAAGGACCAAATTGGAAAGGAATAAAACATAGGGGTGAAATTTAAAAGGAAAACGGGGATAAAATCGTAATTCGGTGAAAAGTTTGAGGGATCCGGGTGTAAATAAAAAAGACAGAATAACCTTGGGGGTAGTTTTAAAAATGCAGAGGGACTAAAATGGTTATTTCAAAAGGCGGAATGGCTTGTATAATGTAAATATCCCATGCGGAAGGACTAAATGAGTGATTTAAAAAAGCGAGAGCCCTTGCGGGCGTAATAAAATGGGGCGGAGGTCCTTAAATGGCTATTGGGCCAATTTTAAAACACGGAAATTTTATAAATACCCCTTATTTCAGGCATATTGCCTCTTTTGGCAAAAAAAATAGAGCTGTTAAGCTCTTATAATCCCCACCCATGTTCATCTGGGTTTATCACGAACCCATATTCTGGCGGCCCGCTGCCGCAGTTTCCAGAAAATAACCTCTATCTCACCGTGTCGGCCGCCATGTGATGGAGGTCGGCGAAGCTAAAAACCCAAAAAAACTTATTTTCTTTTCAAAACCAAACCCGAGCTCGATTCACCCAAAAAACATCATAAAATAACCCCTATTTGAGGACACTAAAACCCAAAAACCCTTGATTCAACCCCCTCTGGCTCACTACGGTCAGACTCGAAGAGACTGAAATGATTGTTGCTGAAGAGAAGAGGCGAACCGGTGCGGCTAGCGTTCAAGTGCAAAGGTAAAAAACCCTAACTCTGTTTCCCCTTTTTTGAGATGATGATAAAACTGGAAAATAAAAAATAAAGAGAGGGATTATACCTCAAAGTCCGAGGGTGTTTTCTCTTTGTTCTATTCCTTGTGAAAACCCAGAATTGCTTACAAATTGATTTTTTGGGTTCAGGTTTTATACCCAAATATTACATGTAAATAAGAAAAGGAAAATAGAAACTTTTTACCCCTATTGGCTGCCTATTTTCTGATATATTGATTCGCTTCCTGTGTTTTTGATTTCGGTTGATATTACTTCTTACCCGTGAGCCGTGACGTTCGACTATGGAGGAGGGTCGTCAGATGGCAGACGGTGTTGTCCTTCTTGTCTCCTGTAGCGTCGTGGGGGCTTGAGAAGAAGATGGGACCAGAGTGAGAAGCTGCTTGAAGAGCAAGGATCTCTGGAGGCCGTCAGATCTGCCAGCGTGGAGATGGGATCGGATTATCAATCGTCGTGCCTGAGAAGTGAAGTGACAGGCGCGCGAGTGAGAAGTTAACGAGCCGTGCGTGAACCCTACGCGCGCATGGGGTATCTGAGTGGTCGCGCGTGCGGCGCGTGGAGTTCTCTAGAACGTTTCACGTAGATCTTAGTCGTTCGATTATAATCCTAGATCCAACAGCCTAGGATTAGCTGCGCAAGAAAAAAGGACCATTAGGGTTTTGGTTATTATTAGGGCTTTGTATATTTAAGGCCCTATTGGGCCGGAAAGATATATATATTATGAATTTTTGGTTTTGGTTTGTAATTGGACTGATATATATATAAGAACTTGGGCTTTTATCTATTTATTGGGCTTATTTACTTTAATTAGTTTTTTTTTAGTTTTCAGTTTGGTAATAATAATAACATATAATAAGAATAAGTAGTATTAATAGTGCTTAGTTTTTTTTCAAATTGGTAATAACAATGACGTCAATAATAAAGCTATAACAATAATGTATCTATTAATGCAGTAATAACGTTTAGTTTTTTCTTTTTTTCTTTCTTTCTAATGAATGATAACAAGAGGTAGTATTTATAGTTATGATAATAATACTAATAATCCTTTTTTAATGATAAACATAGTAATAGATTAACGAGGCCCTTTATTGTAAAAATAAAAAAACGGGTTGACCCCGGATAAAATTAGTGATTGTAATGACATGAAATGAAATAATGATGATGCTTGCATGTACTTGGGTCTGATGATGAATGCTATGAAGGGGAAGAAGGTGGAAAGACGAATGGTAGTAATGATGTTATTATGGAGCTGTTGTAGAAGGTTATTTCAGACTTGGGTGAAATAAAAAAGAGTCTCGAAGCTCGTGCCGAAAAGGAAAAAAATAGAAGAGAGTTTGGAGACACTGAAGGAGGAATCTAAGAACGTTGTTGAGCAGGTTGCGTGTTTGGGTGCAAACATGATGTACATGAAGAAGGCTTTGCGTATAATCGATGCAAAATTTGGCATTGACCTTGAGGAAGTGGAAGCAATGGTGGAGAAACCAGAAGTCGAAGAGTCCAACCCAAAAGATGGACTTAATATTGACGCTGAAGTGTTGATAGACGATGTCACCTTGTTGAAGGAAGACAACGTTTTTGTGGGCGGAAAAAAAGAAAAAGGTATAATCAATATAACTTTTTATTTTAATCAACGTTTTAATTTAATGTATGAGATTTTTGTTGTTAACAAAGTTGATGTTAACTTGTAGGGTAAGCCAACTGTGGAAGTTGTGTCAAAGGTTAGTGGAAAAGGGATTCGAGTAGGAATGAAAACTCGAAACATGAAATAAGTCATCGTTTCAAAGAAATGCCATGTGGATCTTCTTTTGGTTTAAGTAGGGTTTAGAAATAACTTGAGTGGTTTTAATGTGAACTCAGTGCTTTACTTTGAATGTCCTTAGCCATTTGATTAGAACATGATATGGACGGATGATCTGTTGACGTTCGTTTAGAACGTAAATTGTTTGTAATTTGTCTTCGTATGGGTTCTTTAATTACATATGTTTGACATTATATATAAATTGGTAGAAGGTGCAATACTTAAGAAGTGATTAAATATTATAATTCTTTATTGTTATTCAATATTTCACATCAAATGTTTAAGCGTTGCAGGTACTGACGTATGTTGAAATACCCGATAGAGTAGGGGCGGCAGCCAAAGGCACATGTGACTATATATGGAATACGCCTTTGCTCGAAGGGCAAGTAATCCATAATGATGCAAAAACCGTTACCCGAACCGAACTGAACCAATTTTTTTGGTTAACCGGTTGAATGGTTACGGTTTAGGGTCGATAATTTGGTGACCCGAACTTAGCGGTTAATCGAAGTAATTTGCTAATGGTTAACCGAACCCGGTTTTGTACATCCCTATTATAGGTGGTGTATTGACTTGCAGAATACACTTGATGACTTGACCTATATAAGTGTGAGGCGAAGTTGCTTCTTTGAGACTTATGACAGTCTCTAGAGAATTTATGAAAATTCAGGCATGCGCGTGGCCTATTAGAGCACAACCACGATAAAGAGCAAGAATAAATATGCTATGTCTCATTTTTTTATAGAAACATATTTCACCAATTACTCAATATGCTATGTCTCATTTTTTTAAGTTCTGGTTCATAGTTCAAAAAGACACTAGAATGAATATGTTATGTTAGAATACTTAGCTGATTCTTCTTTATTTTGTTTATCATTCTTTAAAATATGCGAGAGATTATTGTAAAAATATAAGATTACTTAGTATATTTCAAAGAATCTAATATCTTTCTTCTATATTATTTGCCTAGGGTTTAAATATAAATACTTGATATTGAGCTTGTAAGATAAAAATGTGATGGTGGTCGTGCGCATAGGGTATGGCCAAGAAGTCCAATTCATTTGAAATCGATGGATTTCCTCGTGTGCATGAACTAGATGCCTAGTCTATTATTTTATTTTAAAATTTTATTTTTAACCATTCATTTTAAAATGAAAGTATCTTCATTCTTAACCACTCATTTTAAACGAAAGTATCTTTATTCAACAGATACTATTGTGTAATCAAACCAGTATATTAAAAAAGAAATGAAAAAATAATTATTAAATAATTAATGAGTAAATAAGCCAAAGTTGTAAAAATGACATTAGAAGGATTCGAACCTGGGTTAAAATGAAGTTAAAATTAAAAAAAATATTGTTTTCATATTTTCCATTTTCCCAAAACACTTTCAACAAAAACAATGAAAATATCTTTTTTATGTTTTCAATTTTCACTTATTTTTGTTTTTATATTTTAAAAATCATTTTCTAATTTTTCAACCAAACACATTTTCTTCACCATTTTTCCTTTTTCAAGAAAATGAAAAACGTATTTTATTTTCTAGAACCAAACGGATTTAATTCTTAATTTAAAATTTTAATGATATGCAATTTAAACATTTTTAAATAAAAAAATCAAATCATATGTAATTCTATCTCATTATTTGAATAATTGTTCTAAACTTAATCTATATTTTCGTAATATTATTTAAATTAATTTGTATAATGAACTAAAATTTTTAAGTTGTAATTTTAATTCCTAATCCTTGAACCTAGTCTATATTTGTAAAATTTGATATTAAATTTATAATTTTACATGCATTAAAATTAGGAAAAATATATGATGTATTGATGGTGGAAAAGAAATGTTTTCACAAGCACCCTAATTTTAGGGTTAGAAATTTATTAAGGGTTTAGAATTTAAGGTTTGTAGTTAGAATTTAGGGTTAAATTTTAGGGTTTATAGATTATGGTTTAAGTTTTAAAGTAATTAGGGATTTAAGTGAACCCTAAACTAAATTTTCAACCCTTAAAATTAGAGCGCTTGTGGAAACATTTGTTTCTACCGCTTGTGCATGGTATAACTACCCTTAAAATTATCCTTGTATATTAAGTTTAACATACAATCATAAAATATATTATATTTAATATACAGTAATTATATATATATATATGTCGAGAACAAATTATTTAATTATATAATTTACACAATAAAATCATTTTTTTTGATAAATAAACATTATTATTCTTAACATTAATAATATACAATTATTATATTTTAAAATTGAGACATTTTAATATACATTATGTCTAACCCTAGTTCTCTGGATGGTTCTCTATCGGCGACTATGGTAGGCGGGGTGATGGCGGCTTCGTCTGTTCTGGATGTGGGTCGTCCACCGGACGGAATTGTTCATATCCCGGTTATACCGTCTTTGGAGAGAGCTGGTTCTCCCCCTGCGCTAGAGGATTCTAGGTTGGCTAAAAAGGGTCGTAGTGAATCTGTTATTTTTCGGATGGTACTCTTGCTGGGGTTAATGTGCTGAAATCGGTGGGTCTTGGTGGCAATGAGTCGTCTGCAAATGAGATTTTGGAACAAGATCATTCTCAGAACGAAAATTCTTCAGGACTGGCTGGTAAATTCTCCTATGCGTCGGTGGTGCGCAACTCTTCCGTAGCCGGCAAGCAAGTGGATATTGATTATGATTTAACTCCTAATAAAGTTGTAGTTCGGGATGAGGATTGTCTTGTGGATAGGTCGGGAAGCTTTCCGAAGATTACATTTGCTGAACATGTGCATGATCAGATTAACTTGAGTATGCGCTTGGCGATTATTGTTCGTTTACTAGGTCGTAACATTGGTTATCAGACTTTGTTGAACCGTATTCATAGTTTATGGCAACCAAGAGGGGACTTACAGTTGATTGATCTTGAAAATAATTACTTCTTGGTTCGCTTTGAAGATCCGGGGGATTATGAGAAGGTTCTAACTGAGGGTCCGTGGACAATCTGTGGAAGTTACTTAACGGTTCAACCCTGGAGTAGATCCTTTTCTACTTTGGAAAAGCACCCATCGCATGTGATTGTTTGGGTTCATCTACCAGGATTACCATACCGTTGCTATCCGAAAGCTTTATTTCGCAGGATTGATGATGTTGTGCGAGTTGACTATAACACGCAAGCTGGTGAAATGGGGAAGTTTGCAAGACTAGCAATTATGGCTGATTTGAACAAACCCCTTGTTCCTTGTATTGGAATCGATGATTTTGTGCAGAATTTAGAGTATGAAGGTTTGCAACAAATATGTTTTCGATGTGGGGTGTATGGCCATGACAAGGAGTTTTGTCCCCTCTCCAAAGGATCTACTCCTCTTGTTGAGCCAACGTCGACTGCTGCTTCGGATACGGGGGTTAACTCGATGACTGGGAATGAATCTAGTGACTTATTTGGTCCGTGAATGGTAGTTAATCGGCGTAAGGGCGTCCGACGAATTCTATGCAAGGAAATCGTAGTAAGGCATCTATCCCGGCCAAGCGAACCATCTGATCGGTAAGGCGATTACCCTGGCGTCGAACATGTGCAAAAGAAACAACCCAATTCATCGCACACAACTCCTTAATATGTAAAACTATACCATAAGTGCCATATGAATCTGACTGGACTAACCGCGACTTAACTATCACATAACTCAAATTTTGTTCCCACGCGCAAAGCAGACCTTGAAAAATTCCCCACAATTCCGCTTCCACAGCGGAACACCCCCCCCCCCACACGCACACACACAAACTTGGCAAAACCACATACCCACTGGCCCGCATAGTCATGAATCACACCACCACACGTCGCAAACCCATCATGCAACCGTCGGCCTCTATCGGTGTTGATCTTGTGTCACCCTTGGGACGGCTTCAGCCACCTCACATGTTGCTGATGCGACCCACGAGCAGCTCCGGTACCCGATGGAACCGTGCTCGACAAAGCCTTATTTAATTATATAAGTACTTTTTATAATAAAAAATAGGCTTATTTCATAATTTAATTTTTTATTAGCATTTTGTTTTTATGAGTTCCTTTTGATATTATTATATATATTATTTTATTTTATATTTGTCGTCTCGTACATGTAATTTTAAAATTGGCTTAAAACACTTTTTCCCTTAAACTTTATTTGTTTTCCCAACTTGCCCCTTAAATTACGTTTTGTCTTTTCACCGTTACTTATTTTTGCCCCATTTCGTGATCACTACCGTTAAAAAAATTCCAGCCAATCAAATCTCGCCACATCATCTCCTCATTGACTAAGTCAATCTGCTGGTTTTAATTAAAGGGTAAATGACATGTCAAGTTTGTCAGGTTTGTTTTTTGTTCAATTTAGTCACTGAAAAGTCTATTTTTACCTAAAATTGACCCCTATTTATTTCTAATTTTTATAATTTAGTCCAATATTTTTATTATTAATAATATTATTTTATTTAAATGTTAATATTTAATAAAAATAAATTAAATAAATTATATTTTTGGGAAAAATTTGAACGAATTTTGCTAAATTCGAATTGTATTTTTGAGAAAAATATGAATCATATTTCAATTATATTCGAATTATTAATTTGAATTTTGCAATATTCGAAATATTTTTTTGAGTAAATTTCAAATTATATTCGAATCATGTTCGTATTATATTCGAATCATATTCAAATTATATTCAAATCATATTCGTATTATATTATATTCATGTTCATATTATAGTTGAATCATATTCAAATTATATTCTAATTGTATTCGAATTATTAATTCAAATTTTGCTATATTCAAAATATATTTTTTGAGCAAAATTTAAATTATATTAGAATTCTATTGGAATCATGTTCATATTATATTCGAATCATATTCAAGTTATATTTGAATCATATTCGTATTATATTAAAATCATGTTTGAATTATATTCGAAACATATTTGAATCATATTCAAACTATTAATTCTAATATAATTGAAATATGATTCGAATATGATTCAAATATAATTTGAATTTTGCTCAAAAATATAATTCAAATATAAGTGAAATATGATTCGAATTTTGTTCAAAAATATAATTCAGATATAAGTGAAATATGATTTGAATTTTGTTCAAAAAATATAATTCAAATTCAACAAAATTTGAATAAGTAATTGTTGGGATCAATTTTACGTAAATTAATTTATCTAAAAAATTACTAATTTAATATTAAAATATTTAATTTATTTTTATTATATATTAACATTTAAATAAAATAATATTATTAATAATAACAAATATTGGACTAAATTATAAAAATTAGAAACAAATAGGGGTCAATTTTAGGTAAAATAGACTTTTCAGTGACTAAATTGAACAAGAAACAAACCTGGCGGACTTGACATATCATTTACCATTTAATTAAAACTAGGCGGATTGACTTAGTCGATGAGGGGATGATGCTCTAGCACTGCTTCCTAAGAGCAGCGTGTCTACCGATTTCACCATAGCGGCTTGCTCGAAATCATAATAACCCATTTTTTATTCAATCGTCGAGATTGAAGGTGAAGGGGTCAATTCAATGTAAAATATAAATTTTTTTAAGAAATATTTAATTTTAATTGATGAATAAAAACTCGTTGAAAGAGCAATTTGAAGGTTCAAAAGGAATCTTTATTATTTATCATATTATTTTATTTAATTAGTTCGTCGATAGAGATTTTTTAGTTTGTGTTTTCCTAAAAGAGAACTCTTTTATTGTAACAAAACTAACTAGTTGTAACTTCAATTCATAGGTAAAATTCAACAAAACAAAAAGGGGTTCTTTATCATAAACATTTTTTAATGATTCATTTCTCATTCTTTTGTATGATTTTTATGAATCCATAAAAAATGTTTATCAATTGAATGAATAAATGAATGAAAGAATATGATTTTTAGAGATCACAATTTGAGCACCACATCCAACGATTTCAAAAGATTTATGTAATTTGGATAGCTTTGTATTAATCGTTAGGACTTTACGTTTTAAGGATTTATCAAACCAACTAGATATTGGGTTGTACACGTTACGTTATATAAAAAGCGTTTCGATTCCTGTCATAATTGTACCATATTTCAAAAAAGTATTTCAAATTTCTAATTCTAAAAATATATCTTGATTCATCTTCTTATACAAGGCGAGATTTGATTGGCTAGATTTTTTTTAACGATAGTGGTAAAATAATGGGGCAAAATGAGTAACGACGAAACGTTTAGGAGACAAAAGTGAACAAAACGTAGTTTAGGGGGCAAGTTGAGAAAACATGTAAAGTTTAGGGGTGAAAGTGGGCAGACCTTGAAAAATTCCCCACAATTCCGCTTCCACCATGGAACACACTCCCACAAACTTGGCAAAACCACATACCCATTGACCCGCATCATCACAAATCATACCACCACACGCCGCAAACCCATCATGCAACGATCGGCCTCTATCAGTGTTGATCTTGTGCCACCCCTGGGACGGCTTCAGCCAACTCACATGTTGCTGACGCGACCCACGAGCAGCTCCGGTACCCGATGGAACCGTGCTCGACAAAGCCTTATTTAATTATATAAGTACTTTTTTATAATAAAAAATAGGCTTATTTTATAATTTAATTTTGTATTAACATTTTGTTTTTATGAGTTCCTTTTGATATTATTATATATATTATTTTATTTTATATTTGTCGTCTCGTACATGTAATTTTAAAATTTAATGTTTTATGTCCCTGTTTTGTTTTCGTATCCATTCTCTTATCTGTATTAGTACAACATAGGAGGCATTCAGCGCAACACTATGCTTGATTTTCAATCGATAGGCTTTTTAGTCTAGTCAGGTAAGCATAGTGAAGCCTGACGACACAATGACTCCTGAAATTGGTTTCTTCAACAAGACCGTGGGTACGAGACTTGGTATCTCCGTGTTCTTCGGAAGAGATTCCTCCAAGATGGGAAAGAGTAGAGATCATGTAGGAGGTATTCGGGGTATAGTGGTGGTCTGAAAGTTATTTTGCGGGAAACATCAACGAAGGTATAACAAAAATAATTGAAAAGCCAAACCAAAAATTTAGATTTGTAAAACATTATTAACTTGTGCTACAACTCATTCCTAGTCTCGTTCAAGCAATTAGTAAATTCTCCGACCTACATAAGAGAGGAAAGTATGTTATAATTATGCCATATTAAAACTACAAGGAAATCAATAATTAGGATATATAATTAAAAAAATAAAAGAAAAAATGGGGTGGATGAACGAAGACACTAAATCTAAAATAATTATCTTAAGTAATTTGTTACATTATTTCCAAGTGGAAACTTTAGTATTCATTATTAGGGTTGGCCAAATGAGTATTGTTTTCAAATAAAAAGTGCACCAGAATTCAAATAAAAAAAGTCGCTTTATATTAGCAACATATACAACCGTAAATTTCAAATCATTTCTTCTGGTATTCATATTTATTTCTTCATTTTTTTATTCGCTATTGTTCTGTTATACCACATATAAACAACTTTCTTTGAGACCACATCTTTTAAAATACACTTATCTTTTAAACCGGTAATATATAAGGCAAGAATATCAACCACGTAGTTTGAGGACCATGTCAATTAACTGCTAAATTAGAGATGAATACTTTCACTTAGTTGAGGCGGTCTTTAATGTGTAAACTAATCCGAGTCCGAATGGTCTGAGCTTGAGACTTGGTAGTCTAGATCTTTGAGTTTGGTTCTAGCTCTGAGTTTGAGTTCAAGAAACGAACATGCTGAACATTTATGGGCCTGAGCCTTTCAAGGTTTGAGCTTGTCTTTGGATTTCTGAACATGTTAGCACTTGAAATAAAACGACTTGTCCTCTTAGTCTTGCTTTTTTGTTAGATGACGACTTCTTTCTCTTTGTGAGATTAGGTGATCCACAACAAGGTGATGGAACAGTTTATGATTAATGCTTTTAAGTATTAGTTGTAATTTTTTTTTAAAGAAGCTAGTAATAAAATGGAGACAAGAAGATGATGGTCAAACCCGGATAAGGCCTAAGTCGAAGTGGCACATAAAGTGGAATATACTGTGTATCTTTATACGTAAGGTGCACATGAGATGCATGCTTAAGAGAATTAGGTGGTATTTTAAAAAACTTAAACATGGTCGATAACGACTTTTCAAGAATCAGAATCGATTGATACTCGTCTGACTTAAGCATGTCCTGGTAATTTTTCCTTGTTGCTGATGAGCTTTCTCCTTTAGTGAGCGCACTTGGTTCTGACTTCTGAGCCGCCTATGAATCCCCTCCCAACAAATGTCAAACCAGCAGAGGTATCAAAGTCAAAGTCCAAACAATGCATTTTTTAACATTTCATCATCATTTGATCTTGATGAATTAAAAGTTGGAAGCAGAGATAATAAGTTAGGATCCACATGCTAAGATTCAGTTGAATTGCCACTTCTAAATAAAAGAAAGATTCAGCGATATAATATGTATTAAATAAGGATATATTTCATCATATATTAAAAATTCAGAAGTCTTTACCAATCCTGTCTCTAAAGGATTCATTAATGTTTGATACAAGTTGATCCAATACAACTTTAGGCTTAGGCTGTAAAATGATATCATGGGACTCAGAATTTTTGAATAAAATAATTTTTTTCTTAAGTATATTTATAAATCGGGCTCTTTGATAAACCAGTAGAGTCTTTAAAGAATTTATTGAAGTTCATATGTTGTTCTGATACCAGATGAACTTGTAAGTCGAGAGGTACTTCAGGGAATAAGGATATAGAGATGATGGTGGATTCTGAGTTCAAATTTAAAAAATTGTGGGGCTTTTACCGTCTCTTGTTGTTGGTTTGATTTTGCTAAGTTGTTATCTTGGCAGTTTTTGTCTCTTGGTATAGAGATGATGGTGGATCCACATGCTTAGAGTCTTTTTCCCAGAAACTTTCTACTTTAAGGATGTTTTTGTCTCTTGGTATAGGCATTTGATATGTTTATGCAAATATATAATTGTTTTTGTTTGCTAAGGGTTTTTTAAAACTATACTAAGAAAAAATCATAAAAATGCTTAACAATAAACATTAAAAAACATATTAAGAGAAACAAAAATTAAAATCACGCATCTACAAGAACAAAAAAATCAATAAATAATATTAAAATAAATTACTCACGATTCAATTTCTTGGAAATAACATGAAAATCCTTAGTAGAATATTTTTTGAAATAAAAAGAAAAAAATATAAATGAACTTTCAATTCTCACGTAAAAAACAATTGTAACAGAAATCATGTATAACAGAAGTAATATGTCACAAGAGCATTACCCTCTTTCCAAAAGATATATTTAATAGGACCATTACTCTCTTTCCAAAAAATATGTCTAATAAAATGTGTAGCGTCACCGTTTATATATTTTAAAGCCTTCTTTTTTCTTTCTAATGTGGGATTAGTGTCCTTATGTCACAGAACTAGAGTTTTGACCTAAAGAACCGCGCGACCTTAGTTGAAGTTTTCGAGACAAACGATTAAGTGAGCATGAAATCACTCTTCGAAAGATCAAACTTTTTCAAAACACTTGAATGAAAAATCGTTCAAAGCATAAGCAAACTAGAAGATTGGCCACAAAGATAAAGAACACAAAGAGCAAGCAAGAAAACGTGAAGAACAAGAGAGAGCTTTCTAGAGCAGGGTTTTAAATCGCGCTCGCGGTCGCGATCACGGTTGCGGCGTTATATCGCGGTTGCGGACAAAAGCGGCTGAATTGCGGCGATCGCGGACCATTTTTTACCCCAATCGTGGGTTCAGACGGCGGCGCGACCGCTATATCGCGGCCGATATCGCGGTCCGCATTTTAAATCTCTGTTCTAGAGTAAATGCCTTATATTACTCAATGAATTGGTGAATACAAATGAGGTGGGGATGCCTCTATTTATAGTTGAATCCCCATACAATAAACGGATGAGATCGATTCACAATAACAGCTCAAATCGAAAGTCATCTACCAAATCTAAGCTAACTAAGGATATCCTGATCCTTTGGAATATTCTGATCCTTGAAATACTTTCCTTAGGTTCGCATACACATTGAAGGATATTTTGATCCTTTGGAATATTTCTTGGTAAAATGTCATCTATTAATTTGTCAGAAGAAAAAAATATTTTATATTTTATATAAGTTTTTAAAATTATTTTTTGATTGATATGTCATTCTGTAAAGTCAACATATTTACTTATATGACACTGTTATCGCAGCGTACACTGCCATGTTGGTTTGTCACATCATTTCAAGCCATTTACAATTAGTTGACTAACAATTTTCATTCACAGAGTGGTCATCTTGACCCAAAATAAAACGTTAGGGCTAAATTATTTAAAAAAAAAGAATAAAGCCAAAATGACAATTCAATCAAACATTAAAAGCATTTTTTGACATTATGCCTTTTTAGTTCCAAACTCTTATTTGTGAGTGAAGAGACTTGCATTGTTAAAACATGTGCATATTTTTTATTAACTATATTTAACAAGTTATTAAATATAAAAAATAATTTAAATGGGAACAGTTGAATTAAAATTGGAAATTTAATAGACTCAACTCATGATGTTTATATATATAATTGAAACATCAATTCACTTGGAAATAAGGTGAGCATTTATTATGTCAAAAAAAATTAAATTAACTGTCTAATTTTATAAATCAAATTATATTTGAAATTTTTTCAATTTAATTTAAGTTGTTCCGGTTTTTATTCATTCAAATTTAATTCAAATAGATTTCAAGTCGCCCCTTCCTTTAAATGCAGTAGCAAAAGGCTTCAAGCAGCAACACATCTCTTGTAAAAGTAGTAAACCAAAACATCAAACTAAACAATGCTGAAGGCACAGCAGATTCATCAATCTCATTCCATCAGAAACTTACTTCCCTTCCCAAACCAAATCCATGGCTTCTTCAGCCCCGCTTTTCTTCCACTCCATAACTCAAACATCAATCCAACACGTAAAACTGTTAAACTCCGCCTCCACCACCCCACTCCCATCAGAGCAACTCTAACAAATACTCCACAGAAACCCGGTGCTGCTAAGGCTACCGTCACTGTAAAACAAACCGTCAGCAGTTTCATCAAAAACATAGGCGTCCAACAAGGCCTTGATGAAATCCAAGACTTGCTCGGCAAAACACTGCTCTTGGAGCTTGTTAGTGCCGACCTTGATCACAGTAAGTAAAACCAAGACAACCCTTTTTTTGTTTTTGGGATGTTGAAATATTTTGCTTCATGAAGTTTTTTTTTTTTTTTTTGAGAATTTGCAGAGACTGGAGTAGAGAAGAAGAAGATTAAAGGGTATGCACATCGCGTAAGAAAGAACGGGAACAATGTTGAGTACGAAGCCGAGTTTGAAATCCCTGCAGATTTTGGTGAGATCGGTGCTGTTGTTGTTGAAAATGAGCATCATAAAGAAATGTTTATTGAGGACATAGTGTTTGATGGTGTGCCGAATGGAGTTGTTAGCGTCAGCTGTGATTCCTGGGTTCATTCCAAGTTTGATAATCCAAGAAACAGAGTCTTCTTCACCAACAAGGTCAAGATTTCTACTCTTTTTCTTAGTTTGTATATGTGTGTGTATATATATTATATCACCATTGATATGGTTTTTTAAAGCTTGAAAACTCCTATGGAGCAGTCGTATTTGCCATCCCAGGCACCAAGTGGATTGAGGAAACTTAGAGAAGAAGAGCTCTTGAATTTACAAGGAAATGGACTTGGACAGCGCAAGTCCTCGGAAAGAATTTACGATTACGATGTTTACAATGACCTCGGCGACGTCGACACCGATCCGACCAAGAAACGATCGATTCTCGGGGGCAAAGACTTCCCCTATCCTCGTCGTTGCCGAACCGGACGTCCTCGTTGTCGCACAGGTAAGATAACCGATAAGTATAACACCACTTTAATAAGTCTGCATACAAAGCGCAACGTGACTTGTAGGATTGTATCAAATGATGGTGTTAATGCAGATCCGAGTTACGAGAAATGGGAAGCTGGTTTCTACGTGCCGAGGGATGAAGCATTCTCGGAGGTGAAGCAGATGACTTTCTCCACGAATTTCGTGTACTCGACGTTGACGGCAATTATTCCGTCGCTCGAAGCTACGATCCTCGACCCTGATCTCGGATTTCCAAACTTCAACGCCATAGACGAGCTGTACACTCAAGGGCTTAACTTGCCTGCCCTTGATAAGAAAGAGCTTTGGAAATCAGTCCTCCCTAGGCTTATCAAGACCGTCTCTGACGAAGCTCATGGTCTTCTGCGGTTCGAGACCCCTGAAACATTGGACCGTAAGCAACTTCAATCGCAACATAACGGTATGATCCGTCTCCGATGAAATGCTCAGAGTATTTTGTGTGGTTTGGCCTTTGCAGGGGACAAATTTTTCTGGCTGAGGGATGAGGAATTTTCTAGGCAAACTCTAGCTGGACTTAACCCTCTTAGCATAAAACTTGTGACGGTAGGAAGGGGACACAGATTGTACTTATTATGCTCTTTTTGTGTGTATAATTTCGAGTTTCTTGTTTAATTCATCATTGTTGGTTATAGGAATGGCCATTGAAGAGCAAACTCGACCCTAAAATCTACGGTCCTGCAGAATCCGCAATCACCACCGTCATTATTCAACGAGAAATCAATGAAGTCATGGCGGTCCATAAGGTAATTCGAATCAGTATTGCGTTTGTTGTGTTTGCAGACATTAACATGATATCTTTTCTTCGATTTCCATTTATGCAGGCCATAGACGAAAAGAGACTATTCATCCTAGATTACCATGACTTGTTCCTACCCTACGTTGAGAGAGTTAGAGGTCTTAAAGGCCGAACACTTTACGGATCACGAACCATATTTTTCTTGAACCCTGACGGGACTTTGAAGCCGATAGCCATCGAACTAACTCGACCACCAATGGACGGAAAACCGCAATGGAAGGAAGTATACACGCCTTGTTTGCATTCCACCGGAGATTGGCTTTGGAAACTTGCCAAGACTCATGTTCTTGCTCATGATTCAATCTACCATCAGCTTGTTAGTCATTGGTATTAACATGGTTCCACTGATTCAATTTCCTATAATTCTTTTAGCATAGGAAACCTGAAACTGTGTTTTGCAGGCTGAGAACTCACGCTTGTAGTGAACCTTATGTCATTGCAACTAATCGACAACTCAGTGTCATGCATCCGATTTATCGACTACTGCATCCTCATCTCCGGTACACAATGGAGATCAACGCATTGGCCCGAGAATCGTTAGTGTCCGCCGATGGACCGATTGAGAAAATCATGACCCTTGGCAAGTATTATCTAGAGGTCGGCTCAGTCTTTTATGACCAACATTGGCGATTCGATCAGCAATCATTGCCTGCAGATTTGATTAGCAGGCATAATTTCTTAATTATATCATTCTTTGTTAATTATTGATAATAAGTTTTTGTTTTTTTATTATTTTGATCCGTATTTTTTCAGGGGAATGGCTGTTGAAGATCCAAGTGCTCCTCAAGGCCTTAGATTGACAATCAAGGATTACCCTTATGCCAATGATGGTCTCTTACTATGGGATGCCCTCAAACAATGGGTTACAGAGTATGTTAATCACTATTATCCGAACTCGAGCACGGTAGAAGCTGATCAAGAGCTTCAAGCATGGTGGACGGAAATCCGAACTGTCGGGCACGGTGACAAGAAAGATGAACCGTGGTGACCAGTTCTTAAGACCCCGAAAGACTTAATCGAGATCCTCATGACTATAATATGGGTTGCATCATGTCAACATGCCGCCGTCAACTTCGGACAATACACATATGCAGGGTACTTCCCTAGCAGGCCTTCGTTCACGAGAGTTAAAATGCCAAACGAAGACCCCACGGACGATGAATGGCGACGGTTCCTGAGGAAACCTGAAGCCACATTACTCGAATGCTTGCCTTCACAGATTCAAGCTACTCGAGCAATGGCTATTTGGGATGTGATCTCACATCATTCCCCTGATGAAGAGTACATCGGGGACAAACCGGAGCCATCGTGGGCCGAAAATCCCGTCACGAAAGCTGCATTCGAAAGACTTCAAGGGAAGTTGAAGCAGGTTGAAGGCATTATCGATGAAAGGAATGCCGACTGTAATTTGAAGAACCGAAATGGAGCAGGCATTACACCGTATGAGCTTTTGAAACCATTTTCGGAACCTGGGGTTACAGGAATGGGTGTTCCTAATAGTATTACTATTTGAAAACATGTGAGAAATTGAATTGTCTGAGTTTATGAAAATTTCCAGTACTGTATCGTTTGATCGAGTCATGAATAATGGAACAATAAATTAGATATTGTCCCTGTGAAAGCGAATTCCGTGGCTGATGCATTAGCAAATGGAGAGTCTAAACGCAGTACTTTGTCTTGCTTTTTTTCATACGAGTAGATTGAGCATTGTACGGCAAAAACCCGAACCGAAGTGCAATATTCAAGAAATTATAGATTTCAGTGAGCTCAAAAGTAGTTGTCTTTAACAAATTTATTTGCCCTTATTCGATGTCTCTTTTTATAAACACTAAAAAAATTAAAAAAAATTAAATTTTAAGCTATAACTTTAAATTATAAATCCTAAACCTTATACCCTACACCTTAAAAATACATCATATCCCAAATTTCTTAAACCCTAACTATAAACCCTAAACCTAATTTTTAGTACGGGACATACATAAAGGCACTGAAAAGAGGCAGAGGATTTTTATTCCAAATCTACATGTCTATCATGAAAATCTTGCATATCGAGAAAATAAATCTACATATCTTTTTTAACTAAAACACTATATTGATGTACAAATAGAGACCGGAAAATAAATTTTATAGATTGTTACGCTAACGGTTTTGATTGTATCGACAAACTACCACAAAAAAAGGTATATTCATATTGGTCTGTCGACATTTCTTGATCACAGAGATGAACTGAGAGAGGGGCTGGAGGGGGCGATCGCCCCTCCCTAAAAATTTGAAATTCATATATGATTTAATTTTTTTTTTGTATTTTCTATTGAAAATCTATTTTTTCCTCATAAAATTTTATAAACTTGTTCCCCTTAAAATTTTATAGGTTCGCCCCTCTAAAAACTTTATAGGTTCACCCTCCTAACATAAAATCCTGCGTTCATCACTACTTGATCAGGTGGCGTGTCGTGATGACTGCTACACGAACGTTAGACTACCATAAAGATTGACAAAAACATGCCACAAGGTAAACAAAAATTGTGTCACAGAAGCAGATGAATAAACTCGACAAGATGTGCAAAAGGGAGGAATACGAAACAAAAAAGGTACTTATCTGAGACCAGGACCGAAGCCAGGATCGAACATCAATAGGGATCAAAATATTAAATTTCAAAAACGCAAAGGTTTAATAAGTATTTAAACTCAAAATTCATAGGGTTAAGCTTAATTTGTCTAATATTTAAATTTGTATTATTGGGAAAAAAATGATGACATGTGCTCTAAATGACATGTGTCGCACATCTGCCTTTAGTGGGTAATTTTCCAACAATTTTTTTTGTATACATAAGGTCTCGAACTTAAAACATGCTTAAACGATATTAAATTGCTTACCACAAGTTCTTAATGACTCATTCTTCTTTAGTTCAACGCCTACTTAACTATATATATTTAATAAATTCTTATATTTTTAATATAAATATTTATTTTTATAATGATTAAATTATTATTGAATTAATATTTATTAATGTTTAAATTTTATAATATGTGTCGGGGCGTTTAAGCCCAGAAAGAGCTCTACCTCTATTTAAGACTAAAAATAGAAAAAATAACACAAATAAGAGAAAGATAAATTCAACAGTAACACTAATAATTACAGTATAAATATATTTTATTCTTTATATGGTGTTTTTGAAGTCCGTCATCTTTAACGATATTTTTGGAAGAAAAATAAGACAGAAATCTTAGAAGGAAAAAAGAAAAACCCAACGAGTAGAGTATGTAACGTAGAATTTTAACGGTTACGCTATAAACATATATTTGTTCTTTATATGGTATACATCGTAAAAAACATTTTATATAATTAAATATGGATGGAACATCGGTAGAAATTAAGGCTCAACCTATTTTTTTTAAATATCTCATACATTAATGTGAGAATTTTTTGTTTCAATAAACGTCTAATTTTAAGAGTTAGAGATCAAGTTTATAGTTTATAATTTAAGTTTTTTAGTTTAGATGTTTAGAGTTTTATGGATTATGATTAGAATTAAGATTACAATTAGAATTAGAGTAATTACATGTCTATTTTATGATTTATGTTCGAAGTTCGTGGTTTTTTTCTAATAATGTTTTTACAAAATTTGAAATCGGATCTTCTTTTTAAAATAATAATGTGTCTTGTCATTACACCCAACGCTAGTCTATAATTAATTATATTTTAAAAGAAAATGTTATACTTTAAACGCTTTCAAACTCATATTATTTTGAAAATTTTGTGATGCCGATTAAACTAAAACCAATCCGCCACGACATAGAAACATTTAATGCGTAATTTTGTAATGTGTGCACTGAAATCTTGTTGCACCGACACATAATCTAAATGAAGTCAAAGATAAGATAATCTGCCTCTTTATATTTCTGCATGTGTTTGACATTGGTCACCCCACACCCCTAGAAGGATAAGTATGCCCATATTTATTAAATAACCAATCCACCCATGTTTATTATTATAAATATATTGTCAATCAAAATTATATTTTATAAAATGAATTTAAAATTATGAAAAATTTGTTTTATTTGTTTATTTTAAAATTTTCAAATATATTCTAAAAATATTTATTATATTTACATATACTTGTTAAAAATATTTTTCTATAGATAATAATAATACACCCTAAGTAAATAACCGTTATGCATCGATCGAAATTTGTAGTTGCTAATTGCAACAAAAAGAAATACTGACAAAATATTTCTTGAAAGGTGGGAAAATTTTCCTCTAACACTTTAAAAGTATGTATATTCATACTTATTATTTTGAATTAAATAAATTTAGTTGTAAACACAAGGTATGTATGTTCACAAATAATTAAAAATTCACTCGCAGATAACAAAAAAGCACAAATAAACACATTTTTTAATAGTCAAATAAACACATTTTATATTTTAGATACAATATAATATTAAATAAAAATAAGAACACAAATTATACCGTTAATTATATAATAATTAAGTTTCTCGGTGAAAAATGGATGATGTTTATCCTAGAAGACACGGGTTCAAATCGTTTTGTTTACAAAGGTGTATGCCTATTGTTAAATAGTTAAGAATATGTATGAACAGATACTGCATTGTAATCACATTTAGACTATTAAAAAATCATACAATAATCAAATAATAAATAAGATTCTTTTTTGAAAGAATAATAAACAATATTTAAATAAGAAAAAATGAATTTATTCGTGAATATAATAAATCAAACATACCTTATTCGTTTTTAATAAATTTTAACCCTCAGTCCCTCATATCTTATTAATATTGGTTCTTCATAAACGAACATAAACTAATCAAATTATAAATTATTAATCAAACATTATTCATAATAACCGTGTGAAATCTTCAAGCATTACATAATTTCTTAAAGTTAAATGTGAGAATGTGCTTCCTCTCAATTATTAATTCGATGGACCAACAATGAGACGATATATTTTCAATGAGGAAATCCAAAAAAATATTATTAAAAATATATAAAAATAAAAAATGGAACCATTCATAACTATTCCACCAATCGTTCTATTAATATACACTCCAACTATTTACATTGGATGCGTGGTCAATCATAAATAAAATTCTTTATCTTCAAAAATATTAAATAAATCTTCCTCCATACCTTCCTTCCATTATTGATGATTTCATATATTTGTTTTTATAGATTGGATGAACCCTAATTATTTCAATGCAGAAACCCTAGCGTACCAAACTGTTCATAAATTATTGATACTGAGATTATGTATATAAATCATTATCTTCAAATATTATATATATGTTCCTCCATATCATCTTTTCCATAATTGACATGTCCCAGCAACAATCGATTAGATGAACCAGAGTATTGAATGAGACAGTTTCTCGATTATACTGTCTTTTTATATTGATTTCTAACTGTAACTAATTTTTTCAATACAATGTGTGTAGACAAATTATGTACGTACATCATTATCTTCATATATATATATATATATATATATTCCTCCATATCATCCTTTTATATTATTGGAGTGAGACAATTTTTTTTTTCTTTCAGTTTTTCAGAATTTTTGTCTCGACTAATTTAAATTAATTTGTGTTGTACACATATTTTTAATAGGTGAGTTTTCAAAAAATATTATCTATATAATATTTTAAATTTAAACTTTATTTAAACAATATTAAATTACTTATTATTTAAATCAATGTCCGTCGATAGAGTGAAACAATTTCTTTAGACGTGAAACCCTATTTTCTGTCATCGTCGGTCCCTTCCATAATTGATGATGTATTTATTATTATTTATTATTGCTCAACTATATCACACGTGTCTGTTTCTTTTTATGGGGCACCACACTACACTTTCAAAACTGCTCATTTTCCATTGTTCACGTTGACACTTGACATTAATTACTTTTGTTTTCTATTTATGTTGGAATAAAACGTCTATATTTAATTGTGGTTTAAAGGTGGTCCAAACAGATGTAAATAAATACATCGAAGATAACTTTATTATAAATAATGAGTAAAAATTTTCTACCTTTTTAGTGCCTCTATTTATATTTTATACTGAAAATTAAGTTTAAAGTTTAGGGTTTAAGGCTAAGATTTACGATTAGGGTTTAGAGAATTTAAAAAAAAGTATAGGGTTTAGGATTTAAAATTTAAAATTAAGGCCTAAAATTTATGAATATTTTTTAGTGTTGGGACATAAAAAGGATATTAAAAAAGGCAAAGAATTTTTATCTATTAATAATAGGATTTTTTTAAGGATAAAACTTTGATACACAGACTGTGTAAAATTAATTTTACACAAGCTCGTGTATTTACACTATAAAAACCTAAATCCTAAATTCCTAACCCTAACCCTAAAAAACTAAACCTTAAACTCTATATACTAAATTCTAAACACTAACATTAAATTCTAAACCCTACAACCTAAACCCCTAAACTTTAAACCCTAAACTAAAACTCTAACCCCTAAAATTAAAAGGCACGTGTAAACTAAAGTTTACACGGCCTGTGTATCAAAGTTTTTTTTTAAAGTAGTTTTTTTAATAGAATAATATGATTATTTGAATATACCCTACACTTACATTGAATATGTGGTCAATTATATATAAATCTTTATCTTAGAAAGTTTTGATATAAATTTCCCTCCATACCTTCCTCTCCATGATTGACGATCTCTTGTTTTCATTCATAGATTGTTATCTCAAACTTACACGTGAAAATATCTCTCTCTCCAATTATTAATTAGATGAGCCATCATTGACATCAATATCAGATTTTTACGATATAGTTTGAAAGGGTTTAATTAAATTTTTTAAGAATTCAACAAGTGTTTCAATGGAAAAAGTAAATTATTTTTATTTTAAAAGATACGGGTTCGAATTGTTTTATTTACAAGGTATATGTGTATTGTCAAAGGGTTAAAAATATTTATGAACATATACTACTTTGTAATCACCTTTAGACCATTAAAAAATTAAAATTTTCAAAAAATTTAAAAGTCTAATAATATTTTTAAAAATTTAAGACTTGATAAGAATCTTTTAAAATGTGAGGACCTAATTAAAATTTTTAATAATTTTGAAAGTGTAATATTATTTAACAATTTTGAAGAGATAATTATAAATATTCAAAAAAAATTAAAAAGTTATGAGAATTTTTATAAATTTTGAGCATCTAACTAAAATTTATAATTTTTAAAACTTTTGGGGTGGTAAGGCCCCTCTAATTAACTATATTCACTATCTGCCACTGATTGAACAATTTATTTCAATCCCAAAACCCTACAATATCAATTTGTTCATAAATTGTTCACCGAATCATATGTCAATATCTCTCTAATTACTTAGAATTTATCCGTTGATAATTTTTATAAATCGTGTGCGTGATGCGATATAAGTGAATATATTGAGGTGCACTTGAGTGTGACAAAATCTTACCAGGCTTGTGAAATAACAATTATAAATTAAATATCAAAGGGCCAATAACGTAGATGTAGTGGAAATCGAGGGAATAAATTGATAAAAAAAAGTACCCTAAAATAGAAGAGCTAAAGTAGATATTAAGCCCCTTTAAATCTGAAAAAAAGACGCCCTTCGATTGTACAAACATGGTTTTTTTTTAAACGAGAAACATAAAATGAGACTAAAATAAGACAATATAGAAATTCTTATAAAAATTGTAAGGATTTATATATCGATTTTTATGTACGTTCAGAAATACTTATAAAAATTGTAAGGATTTATGTATATATCGAAATTCTTACCATTTTAAAAAAATTTAAAAATAGTAAACATTTGTGCATATACCGAAATTCTTATCATTTTTATAAGTATTTCTGTATGTACATAAAAGTCAATATAAAAATCCTTATAATTTTTATAAAAAATTTTGTACCGTCTCATTTTAACTTAATTTTAAGCCGTTTTATCCTAGAATCTCCTACGAATCAATACTACAAAAGTCCAAAACAAAGCAATAGTGTGTCGGTTTCAATTGGCGTTAAAAGCGATACTGGGGCTGGATATCGACAACATTAATCTCAATAGATCCACCCATACTTGGTTCTTTACCATTTTTGTCTTTATCATAGAATGGAATGAACATATCTAAAACTGGTCCCAAATCCAAACAACACATGTTTTTTGTTTGCATTTTTGTGTACTAAGACAACCCAAAAAAAATCAAGATTTCACGTTTGAGATGATAATAGTAATAAATGAATGTATAGTATAACTAATAACAAGACTATTGAAAAATTATTAAAGCAGTAACCAAAAGACATTGTACGTTAAATAAATTTCAATAATGTGTTCTTTTTGTGGTGTACATGATATTTTTTAGGGTAAACTACTCGGGTAACCACCCAATTATTGAGTCTGATCTATTTTGACCACATAACTATAAAAAAATTAAAATTTAATCACCTAACTATTTAATTGGACCTATTTTGACTGAAAATTTATATAACTACACATTTAGTCTATGTTAATTACCTATTCTATCAATTTGATCATAATTTTAATTTAATTAAAAACAAGGTCGTGTTCATCTTCTTCGTCTTCCCCTATATGTTTTGACCATTCCAGCTTTATTGTCTGGTTTTCTTTCGTCATGGGTATCTGCTGGCCTGAACCTGCAAAGTGTACTCATGCTTCTTCCATGTTTTGGGTAATTTTCTTTTTCATAAAATTTTGTGAGAGAAGAAAGAATTGGGAGTTGATTTGAGGCAGGTAGTGGCTGGTATACTCACTATCACCATGTTTGTGATGCTTGGTCAAATGATTAAAAGAGACCACTTTGATTCTCTTCAAGTAATGTTTCTAATTCTGTCCCAATTTTTGTTCACTTCTCATTACATTGTTTGAATTGTTTTCTTATTTCTTTGTGAAACTAAATCTGAATCTGTTGCTTCATTTTCCACTCTGCTTCTCTTGGCATCAAATCTGCAACTTCAAGTGGAAAAAACAAAGAGAATATTATTACAGCCATGATCTTTAAAATGTTGTTTTTGGTAATTGTTTGTGTGTAATTGTAGTTAGATTCTATCACAAATAATTGCTATTTCATGAAGAAAAAAACAAGGTTTTAACTTGTGGTGATTAAATTGTCTTCAACGTTTGTTTGATCTCTCTTTAGATCTTCCTATTTACTTACATGATCTTTGTTCTGCCATTGTCATGTAAGAAACACTGTCTGGAGAAAGTCGGGATGTTCAATTCGACAGTGCCAGTACTATCGTGAATGATGGCCTCGTAAAACTTTCTAAGAGGAGAAAAGGGCCTTGAATGGAAGACATCCAAGTTGAAAATCTTAAATTTAGACCCCCAAAAGAATCCCATAATAGTTTTCGACTAACCTGGAAAATTAGTGAAAGAAACATGAGCACACTTTGCAGGTTTAGGCCAACAGATACCCAGGACGTAAGAAAACCAGACAATAAAGCTAGAATGGTCAAAACATATGGGAAGACAAAGAAGATGAACACGGCCTTATTTTTAATTAATTAAAATTATTATCAAATTGATAGAATAAGTAATTAACAGTGACCAAATGTGTAGTTATACAAATTTTCATTAATAGACATATCACCCTTCCGTTAGATTTTAACGGTTAGTGGTCAAAATAGGTTCAATTAAATAGTTAGATAGTCGAATTTTAAATTTTTGTAGTTTGATAGTCAAAATATATCAGACCTAATAATCGAGTGGTCACCCAAATAATTTACCATTTTTTATGTTTTGAAACCGTTAACAACTATTTAAATTGATTACAATGTAGTAAATATTTATATTTTTTTAATCTTTTGATAACACACATTGTTAAGTTACTCCAACCAATCGTTGAATTTGTTTAAAATAATTAAATGTAAAAGATATATAGTTACTATTTGATACAATTCTTAAGTGTTGTGATGTAGTCTCTTTTTTTAAAGCCAAAGACAACATCTTGAAGTACAACTGAAGTAATAAAATCTACACATTTAAAATAGAAAAAGAGTACGTGAATAGGTGATCCATTACAAAATTAAATAATATTTATTATAAGAGTTTCGGGTCTAATTACTTTATCTACGAGACGTGTATATCATTTAATCACGGAACGAAAGCAATAGTAAGATGAGGGTGCTGCAAAAGGAGTGTGTGCTTCATTAAGGTACTGTGCCAGTGCCGAGATACCTTTTCGCAAAAAAAAAAAAAATTTGTACTAATAAAAAAATCCACTGAAACAATAAGTAAAGTTCAGAAACAGAAATGAAGATAACAACAATATACCGAAACACACCAAAATTAATAGCGCAAACATGATCATCTCCCACAATAGACGAAAGATACATGATCTTGACTGTTGAGGCATTGAGATAGTTGATAACGTCAACCGCGTCACCTTCAATTACAACTTTAATCCAGCCGCGATCGAGTGCTAACAGTATGGCTTCATAACAAGCGTGAACTTCAATAATAAAACAAAATATATTAATTACTGTTTAACTCAAAAGAAGATGCAGTGGCTCAAGCCTTTTCAATTTATTAATCGCACACATGGAAAAAAAATGGTTCTTAACAGCTTCAAATGGAGATGCTAGTTGGAACTCCTTTCCCTGTAACCCCAGGCTCCGAGAACGGCTTCAAAAACTCGTAAGGCACAATCCCAGCTCCGGATCGATTCTTCAGGTTCCTGTCACTGTTCCTTTGATCAACAACCCTTTCAAGCTCCTCCAGCTTGCCATGGAACTTCTCAAAAGCTGCCGCTATAGCAGGGTTTTCTGCCCACGACGGCTCAATGGTTGCCCCGATGTACTCTTCATCTGGTGAATGACTCGACAACACATCCCAAACTGCCATCACTCTCGCAGCTTGCATTTGCGAAGGGAAGCATTCAAAAAGCACAGCTTCAGGGTTTTCCAAGAAGTGTTTCCATTGTTCCTCTGAAGGGTCTTCGTTCGGCATTTTGGTCCTCGCGATGGTCGGCCTGTTGGGGAAGTAACCAGCGTATGCGTATTGTCCGAAATTGACTGAGGCATGGTGACCCGAGCAAACCCAAACCATAGTTGTGAGGATTTCAACAAGGTCTTGTGGGGTTCTGAGATCAGGCCACCCCGGTCCGTCTTTCTTATCGAAGTGACCGATTGTTCGAATCTCATTCCACCATGCCTGAAGCTCTTCATCAGACTCTACGAAACTGGATTTCGAGTAATAATGGTTGACATATTCAGATATCCATTGTTTAATCGCATCCCAGAGGATGAGTCCATCATTGGCAAAGGGGTAGTCTTTGATTGCTAGCCTTAGTCCATGAGGTGCACTGGGATCTTCAACAGCCATTCCCCTGCTAATTAAATCTGCAGGAAGACCTTGATGATCAAATCGCCATTGCTGACCATAAGCCAAAGAATTGAGCTCCATAGAGTACTTGCTTGGAGTGAATGAGCTCTCAATAATCCCATCACCATTGATAAGGAATTGTCGACCTAGAGCATTAGTCTCCATCGTGTACCGAAAATGTGGGTGCAGCAATCTATACACCGGGTGCATCTCACTTAGCTGCCTATTTGCCGCTAGTATGTAAGGCTCAGTGCAACAGTGAGTTCTCAACCTACAAGATCCAAAGGACAAAATTCAACAAATATTTTCATTTTTCCGAGTCGACTAAAAGATAGTACTATAGTAGTAATATAATTGATAAAATACCAGTGGCTGACAAGCTGATGATGGTAAGAGTCATGAGCCAAAACATGGGCCTTGGCAAGCCTCCATAGCCAGACATCGGTGGAGTTCCAAGACGGTGTGTATACCGACTTCCAGACCGGCTCACCGTCCATCGGCGGTCGGGTTAGCTCGATGGCTAAAGGCCTCAATGTGTCATCAGGGTTTAAGAAGAACATTGTGCGAGATCCATATAGTGTTGTGCCTTCAACGTCTCTCACTTTCTTAACGTATGGCAAGAACCAGTCATGGTAATCAAGGATAAATAGTTTCTTCTGTTTTATTGCCTGCATAAATCAAAAACCAAAAAAGTTAGTTTTCTCTTATGTTGATTTCTTGGTTTAAGCTTCGAAAGCTGGTTTACCTCATCAACTGTCATATAACCTTTGATCTGTTTCTCGATCAATTCTTTGGTAATGGCTGATTCCGCGGGACCATAAATTTGTGGGTCAAGTTTGCTTTTCAATGGCCATTCCTGTGATATTCCATCCAAAATATTGTTTAGACTGTGATAAATAACAAGTTGTATTAAAATTTACAAGGCTTGTAGTATCATACCGTGACCAGCCGAATGCTAAATGGATTACAACCAGCCAGAGTTTGTCGAGCAAACTCCTCGTCTCTATACCAAAACAGCTTGTCCTCTAAAAATAAAATCACATTAAAAATGTAATTAGAAGAAAACATTTAGACCGTGATTTCAAATTTTGTCATAAAATACTGAGAGATGGATTAAGTTGTGAGTTCTCACTATGGACCGTCGGAGGTGGTTCGAAGCGCAAAACATCATCGGAGTCGGTAATGGTCTTGATGAGCCGAGGCATGACTGATTTAAGGAACCCTTTATTCTCTTGAAGAGGCAAGTTTATCCCTTCGTTGAACAGTTGGTCGATATCGGTTAAGCTCGAAAACCCGCGGTTGGCGTCACCTATGGCTCCCTCTAGCGACGGAATCATGCCGTGTAACAAACAGTATAGATAGTTTGTGGAGAATGTTAGCAACTTTACGTCGGAAAATACTTCGTCCGTCGGTACATACGGCAACACGCTGGTCCGTTTCTCCGAAACTGGATCTGCTTTTATTATTTTTTTGGACTTCCGTAAGATTAATAATGATCATCAAAGAATTTTAAACAGAAGAAGAAGAAAAATCTAACCGGTGTCACACATGGGCCGCCCGGTTCTGCAACGTCGTGGATAAGGAAACTGTTTCCCACCAAGTATGGGTCTTTTCTTGCTCAAATCATTATCCGGGTCACCAAGATCGTTGTATACATCATAATCATAAACCCTATCAAAGAGTTTGCGCTCTCCTTCCCCATTGCCCCTCAAAACCTTCAGCTCCTCCTCTCTTAGCTTCTTCAGTCCACTTGGGGTCTGCCATGGCAAGTATGACTGCATGCACCTCCAAATTATATATCAAAATCCCATATGTATGTATGTATGTATGCATATGTATTTCTGTGTAGTTAAGATTTGACCTTGTTTGTGAAGAAGACTCTCTTGTGGGGATTGTCGAACTTGGAATGAACCCAGGAAGCACATTTGACGTGGACAGGTCCATTATGGAAACCATCAAGGACGATTTCCTGCACATACATCTCCCTGTGGTGCTCGTTCTCGACCAGAACAGCACCGACTTCTCCGAAACCTGCCGGAACTTCAAATTTGGCATCGTATTTTACGTCGTTCTTCTCCTTGCTCACCTGCCGTGCATAACCTTTAATCGTCTTCTTCTCCCCTCCTGTCCCTGTACAATTGATACATTTGAAATTTAGTGGACTATGAACATAATTAGATCTTTATTTTTCCTCTATTTGTGAAAGAAAAGAAAGACATACTTGGGTCAAGCTCAGCACTGACAAGCTCCAACAGCAGAGTTCTACCGAGCATGTCTTGTATTTCATCAAGCCCTCGGTTTAGCCCAAGGTTTAGCCTGGAACTAAGGGTTTGTTTCACGGTGACGGTAGCCTTGACACCGGCGGCCTTCTCAGTTCTGGTGGTGACCGCTTTAATATTTCTGGTGAAAAACACCAGTTTAGAATTGTTACGGGCTTTGTTGAAGGAAGGCCGGCGTGGGTTAATGGGGAGAGCAGAGCCATGGAGGAAAGGATTCTTGAATGGCAGTATCGTTTTGGTGGAGCCGAACTGGCAAGCTTGAGGCTTCAACATTGCTTAGGGGGTTAAGGAAAGTGTATGTTTACCAGTATGCGTTTTTCTAAATAAAATAGATGATAAGAAATGATGGAGAAGATTCAATAAATAGGAGACCGGGAAAGTGGGGATATTGCGGCACGTGTGAAAATACTGAAATGAGTATCAACAGTCTATTGATCATAACTTCATTTTGTTTATTTGTTTATAGAGAGCAATCTTTTTCTTGAAATTTTTTTAGTAATTTTTAAATTTTTTAAATTAATGATGTCGGCTTTGACTGTTTACCGACAGTAATATTTTTTATTTTCTTTATTTTTATTCATTTTTTTATTTTTTGTTAGTTATTTTAGTTTGTTCTTCATCTGTTGTTATGACATGTTTTTTATCTGTCTCTATATACGTTGATATTAGAGACGTCTACAACTTGATATATGTTACAATTAAATCTTACCACACAACATTTCATAGATTGGTTGTTCATGAAAATAACTGATACGCTTTTTTTTCTTTTTGTTGATTGAAGTAATTCAATGATATGCACCATTTCAGTGAGTACTCCAAAATTTCGCTATGGTAATAAATTTAAAGAACACTGATAAAAATTTTACGAGAAAATTTAAATTTGCTATTGTTTACTTTTATATTTTAGAATATGATTATCATGTATTTTTTTATTATTTTAATAATATTTAGTATTTAATTCAAAAAAATATGAATCAAATTGTCTTATCAATTTTTTATCAATAATGAAAGAAAAACAGACACTAATGATCCACTCTAAACGAGTCTAGCCGAGTAGCATATAATAGAGATAAAATCTCATCCGGAAAGGGAGAAAAACGCTGGCCTTCCAAATCATTTGATTAAACAAATTTGATCAAATCATAGCAACTTTATTTAACTTCTCAACGATCATTTTAAATCTGAATTTTCTAATAAAAAATATGTTGAATAATCGTTGAGGGCACCTCTATTACGATGATTGTTCTGAAATAATCGAACTGTATCTAAATTGTCAAGAGTTTAAAGATGATTCAACGAAAATCTAGATCTCATGTAAATAACAATCTCAATATACGCCTCAAGTCTCATCCTAATACTAAAAAAAATACCAACGTGCTTTGTGAAACCCATTTGCTAGCGTCGTGATTAGGGATGAATAAATTTTGATTCGATTTAAAAAGATGTCATTTGTTAAAAATCTAACGAAATTGCTGAATAGAAAAAAGTGATAGTTAGGTGACCAAAAAATAAAAATAAAATTTTAATTCGACAATTATGTTAGATTTTTAACGAAAAGAGACCAAAATAAAAAAAAATTCTAACAAAAAAGACAATTTTAACAAAAAAATTAGTTAAATAACTAAAATAAAAAAATAATAGTTTGGTGACCACCCGTGTAATTTTCTTAAAATTTAATCATTTTGAGTTCTTATAATTTAGATATGTTGCGGATTTTTTTAGGGTTTGCGTCATTATTTCTATAGAGCAGCACAACTCTTATCTTTTTATTTTTTAACCGACGGGGCACTAGTTTTAACTAACTATTAATTTTTTTTTGTTTTTAATAAGAATGATTCTATTTTTGTGGTACATTTTTCTCTATCTTCGTGTTACATTATCTTTATTTTTTGGCATTTTTTGTTCTCTTTCTCGCTCATTTTGACTGTTCTTTTTATTTTATATTTTCGCAGGGTTAGATCTGACAATGCCACGAATAATAAAATGGCGCTTATTTGCAATTATGTCGATCTTCCCTACTCTAGACCCTCTGATTAAATTTGGATACGTGGTTTGCGTTTGTGGATAGTTTTCCACGATGCTTGACTCTGATTTGCGGTTTCTCGATGGTCTTTCAATAGCTTAATCCCTTTTTGTGGTTTGTTTGTCAATGCAGTTAAATTTGTTCGTATCTATTTTTCGTTGGAGTCTTTTGATTGGTTTTTAACCTTTTCCATGTGTGGTATTTGTATGATCTAAAGTGACTAGTTTTTTGTGTTAATGTTATAGGAAAATGTCCAAGTTATGTATTTAGATCACGATGGTAGTTGTAAACTATTATTGTAATTTTGAATGTTTTTTCAATAAAACTGACTGCTTTTATTAAAAAGATATATTGTTAGTGTTTTGTTTGAATTAAGATTGAAATTTCAAAATCTATAAAGAATAAAACTAAAAAAATGTTAAAAAATTAAACAAAACATTAAATCTAGATATATACATAACACAAGGATTAATGATATATATTGACCACGTGAAAATAATAATAATGAAAATGTAATAGTGATATTAAAAAATAGAGAGGAAGCCAAACTTAACAAGCGGATGATGTTTATATTAAAAAATTCGAGTTTAATCTTTTTGTCTATAAAATGTGTCTTATCAAAGAATTAAGAATATATATGTACAGATACTACCTTGTAATCACTTTTGTCATCAGAAAAGGTGGCAATTTAATCGAATCGACCTACTCCTTATACTGAAGCTTTACCGTAAAAACAAAGAAAACTCCGAGCTTGTACTCAGGACAAGGGATGGAGAGAAACTGCTTGGTTGTTAGGTTCCACAGAACACAATATACAGCTTATAAAAAAAATTTAAGGTGCAGAAATATAATTTTAATAGAAAATATATAAATATTTTTTAAAAAAATCAAATTATATACAAATTTTGAATTTTTAGAAATTAATCGTTTCTAAAATCCCTTCGACTCATCCCCGCATGAATGTAAGAAGGGATCAAACCATTGCAGCAGTCGAGCAAAAGGTCTGCTGTATAACCACGTTACTTGAACAACGTGAATGACAATAGGAGGCCAAGCACCCTCGTCGAACTTGGGCTGAGGCTCAAAAATCAATACTCGACGAATCAATTTATTATTCCAACCAGAACGTACTAGCCCAACCCTAGGCCCTAATCCCTAAGCCGGTTTTTCACAAGTCAAAATTTTCTAAACACCCATATACGTATAGGTTTGTAAAACTCAACTCGATTAAAAAAAGTTGAATTATTCGACTTAAATCAATGCAAAAATATTCAACTTCTTTTGACACGATTCGTAATTTCATAAATTTGACTTGACTCGAAAAATTTCAAATAAAATTTTAATTATACAATAAAAATTCGAATAGCTCGAATTTTAGTAATTAGTAGATCAATTTTCAAGTTCGAATAAAATAGAAAGATATGAAGAACTTGACTCAATCGTAGGGATGGCCGTGGGTCGAGTTTTTGGCCAATCTACACCGACCCAAAAAATTAACACCTCCACCCAAATCTGAACGACACGGCATTTTATGACATTCCACCCGACCCAAATTCTAAAATAAAAATCCAAACTCAACCCAACTCTACATAAATAAAAAAATTATCGATTTTCATTATTAATTATTTGATAAGATAAAGAGCTAATTAAAAAATATAAATAGAGAGGAAACATTATAATAATTATTCCATTTTTATTAGACAAATAGGGAGATAGTTGAATATATATATATATATATGAAAAAATTTTGATGCACAGACTGTATAAACTAAAGTTTATACGTGCCTTTTAGTTTTAGGGATTATGGTTTTAGTTTAGGTTTTAAACTTTAAGGGTTTAGTACTTAAGGTTAGTGTTTATAATTTATGGTTTATGGTTTAGTTTTTTAAGGTTAGGGTTAGAAATTAGGATTTGAATTTTATAGTGTAAATGTACATGCTTGTGTAAAATTAGTTTTACACAACATGTGTATCAAAATTTTACCCATATATATACATAAAGATAGGGAGTATTGTAGTAACTATACCTAAATATTTAGAATAAAAATAAACTACTATTATTTTTGGTGGGATTGAGTCAGGTATTTTCCACCTTAAACTCAAACCCGACTCAATCCTATAAAAAATTAGAATCGAACCGACCCTAAAATTTTCTTAAAAAAACTGACCCTATAAGATTGGGTCGGATTGAAACCCGTTGGATCTGGATCAAATGGTCATCCCTACCCCTTCCTCTAGGACGCTACTTCTCCTTACTCATTTGACCCTATAAGATTGGGTTGAATTGAAACCCGTTGGATCTGGATCAAATGGCCATCCCTACCCCTTCCCCTATGACCCTAAAATTTTCTTAAGTTTAAATTTTTTAAAAAATATTTTTGTGTTTAATATGTAATTTTTTAAAATTTTAGAATTAAGAAATAAAAAAATGAACTGGGTACCCAGGTTTCACGGGTACCCGAGTAGTGGGTACTCGGATGTGATGGGTCGGGACACGGGTCGAGCAATGAGGTACCCGGATGAACCGGGTACCTATTTTTTCGAGTACTCGACAATGCCCACCCCTAGTTTAGAGTATTTGGTGTAGTATATATTTTTAGGGTTTAAAATTTAGGATAAAGGTTTATAATTTGATATTTTTAGTGTTGGGGCATAGAGGGACACCAAAAAGGGTCAGTGGTTTTTTTGTAGGGATAGCAACAGGCGGGTCAGGGCGAGTTTTTGGCCACCCCGACCTGACCCAATATAATAAAAAAGTATAACCCGACCTCAACCTGACCTAAAAAATTTAATAAAAAATCGATTAAATCCGACCCAATCTGAAGAAAATTAATAAAAATATTAAATATAATATATAAAAATATAATATATTTAAATATATATTTATATATAAATCGGGGCGAGGCGAGGCGGAGAATTTCCGCCCTAAACCCGAAACGACCCGACCTAAACCTATTCAAAATCCGACTCAACTCGTCTGGAATAACGAAAATTAAAAAAAAAAATTGACCCTATCGGGTCGGGTCGAAACCTGCCGAGTTCGGGTGTTTTTTGCCATCCCTCGTTTTTTGTTCAAATTATGACTAAAAATGATCAAATTAGAATTCAATGAATGACTAAGTGAAAAAGATGATGATGTCCATCATAAGAAACTCGGGTTCAAGCACCTACGTGTGCAAGGTATATGTGCGTTGTCAAAGACTTAAAAATGTATGAACAAAAACTACCTTATAATCACACAAGTTTATTAAGAAAAATCATATTAGGAATAACAACTAATGGACAAAAATCTTTACTTTTTTTGTGCTCCTTTTTATGTCCAACACTAAAAAATTAATTTCTAAGTCATAATTTTAAATTTTACACTTTAAACCCTAAAAATATACTATACCCCAAATTTTCCAAAACTTTAATCATTAATTTTAAATCTTAACCTAAAACACCAACTTAAAATTTTAATGTAATGACATAATTAAAAACACCAAAATATACAAATAATTTTTATTAACAACTCGCAAGATTTAAAAAAAAAGTGATATAAAAATTTAACCCTTTATTGTCCGGCTCTTTCCCATAAACATAAAAAAATCATTAAAGGATGCCCCGCATACACTTCAACAATAAACAAAAAACAACAAGATGCATTTCCTTCCCACATTCTATTTATAGAATCTGCTCTACCATTTCTCGTTCGCCCTTATCGAAAAATCATAGACTTTTCGTCGTCCCCTAAGCCATGTTGAAACCTCAAGCTTGCCAGTTCGACTCCATCAAAACAGTACTGCCGCCATTAAAGCAGCCATTCCTCCATGGCTCCGTTTTCTCCTTCAGCTCGCGCCGGCCTTCCTTCAACAAAGCTCGTAATAATTCTGAACTGGTGTTTTTCACCAGAGATATTAAAGCGGTCACCGCCGGAACTGAGAAGGCCGTCGGTGTCAAGGCTACCGTCACCGTGAAAAAAACCCTTAGTTCCATGGCAAACCTTGGACTAAGCCGAGGGTTTGATGACATTCAAGACTTGCTCGGTAGGACTCTGCTGTTGGAGCTTGTTAGTGCTGAGCTTGACCCAAGTACTTTTTTCCCCATCTTCTTTCACATGTAGGGAAACAAATAAAGGTCTAATTATGTTCTCAGTTCCTGTAATCCTCACATGGTTGAAATTTAGTCCCTCAATAATTTTTATTTAATGATTGAGATTTGAAGCCGGGAATATTTCGATTTGCAGGAACAGGAGGGGAGAAGGAGACGATTACAGGTTATGCCCGACAGGTGAGCAAGGAGAAGGACGACGTGAAATACGAGGCCAAATTTGAAGTTCCGGCAGGTTTCGGGGAAGTCTGTGCGGTTCTGGTCGAGAACGAGCATCACAGGGAGATGTATGTGCAGGAAATCGTCCTAGATGGTTTCCATAATGGACCTGTGCACGTCAAATGTGCTTCCTGGGTTCATTCCAAGTTCGACAATCCTCATAAGAGAGTCTTCTTCACAAACAAGGTCAAATCTTAACTACACACATATATGTGTGTGTGTATGTATGTATGTATATATATATGTAGGGATTTTGATATATTTGGAGGTGCATGCAGTCATACTTGCCATGGCAGACCCCAAGCGGATTGAAGAAGCTAAGAGAGGAGGAGCTGAAGTTATTGAGGGGTGATGGACAAGGAGAGCGCAAATCGTTTGATTGGATATATGACTATGATATATACAACGATCTTGGCGACCCGGATACTGATTTAAGCAAGAAAAGGCCCGTAAACGGTGGGAAACAGTTCCCTTATCCACGACGTTGCAGAACCGGACGGCCTATGTGTGACGCGGGTTTGACTTTCTTGGTCAATGTTATTGATCTTACAAAAGAAACGAAAAGTACATATTTCTTGGTTTTTAATGTTAATGTTATGGTTGCAGATCCAGTTTCCGAGCAAAAGACCAGCGTGCTGCCGTATATACCGAGGGACGAAGTGTTTTCCGAAATTAAGTTGCTAAAGTTCTCCATAAATTATCTCTACTGTGTGTTACACGGCATGATCCCGTCGCTATCGTCTGCCATAACCAACGCCAACCGAGGGTTTTCAAGCTTAAGCGACATCGACAAACTGTTCAATGAACGGATAAAATTGCCTCTTCAAGAGGAGAATAAAGGGTTCCTAAAACCTGTCATGCCTCGGCTCATTGAGACTGTTACCGTCGCCGACGATGTTTTGCGCTTCGAACCTCCTCCGACGTTCCATAGTGAGAACTTATTACTTAAACTCTCTTCCAATATTGTATGACAAAAAGTTGAAATCACAGTTTAAATCAGGCTTCTAATTACGTTTGCATTAATGTGATTTTATTACATTTTAGAGGACAAGCTGTTTTGGACTAGGGATGAAGAATTTGCTCGACAAACTCTTGCCGGTTGTAATCCATTTGGCATTCGGCTGGTCACGGTATGATACTGTAAAGTGTAAACCTGGGAAATTTTAATGAAATGTGCTGAGTTATAATGAAATAATATCACAGGAGTGGCCATTGAAAAGCAAGCTTGACCCAGAAATTTACGATCCCTCGGAATCAGCCATTACCAAAGAATTGATCGAGCCACAAATCAAAGGTTATATGACAGTTGATGAGGTACAATACAAACAGCTTTCGAAGCTGAAACACCACTGTTTTTTCTATTACAAAGTATAGTGATCATAAGATAAAAACAAATATCTGGTTTGGGTTTTTATTAATGCAGGCAATAAAGCAAAAGAAGCTATTTATCCTAGATTACCATGACTGGTTCTTGCCATACGTTGAGAAAGTAAGAGGCGTTGAAGGGACAACACTCTATGGATCTCGCACACTGTTCTTCTTAAATCCAGATGAAACATTAAGGCCTCTAGCCATCGAGCTAACTCGACCGCCGATGGACGGCAAGGCGGTGTGGAAGTCAGTATACACACCGTCTTCGAATTCCACCGATATCTGGCTCTGGAGGCTTGCCAAGGCTCATGTTTCAGCTCATGATTCTTTCCATCATCACATGATTAGCCACGGGTATTTGCCAAATTAATTACTACACGGCTGCAATATCTTTTAATCTACTGTGAAAAGTGAAAATATTGTTTGAAATTTGTCCTTGGCCCTTGTAGGTTGAGAAGTCACTGTTGCACTGAGACTTACATACTTGCAGCAAATAGACAACCGAGTGAGATGCATCCAATCTATCTATTGCTGCACCCACATTTTCGGTACACGATGGAGACTAATGTTCTTGGTCGACAATTCCTTATCAATGCTGATGGGATTATTGAAAGTAATTTGAATCCAAACAAGTACTCTGTGGAGCTCAGCTCTGTGGCTTATGGTCAACAATGGCGATTTGACCATCAAGGTCTTCCTGCAGATTTAATTAGCAGGGGAATGGCTGTTGAAGATCCCGGTGCACCTCATGGACTAAGGCTAGCAATCAAAGACTATCCCTTTGCCAATGACGGTCTTTTCCTCTGGGATGCAATTAAACAATGGATATCTGAATATGTCAACCATTATTACTCGAAATCCAGTTTTGCAGAGTCCGATGAAGAGCTCCAAGCATGGTGCAATGAGATTCGAACAGTCGGTCACTTCGACAAGAAAGACGAACCGTTGTGGCCTGATCTCAGAACCCCACAGGACCTTATTCAGATCCTCACAACTATTGTTTGGGTTTGTTCCGGTCACCATGCCTCAGTCAACTTCGGACAATACGCGTATTCTGGTTACGTCCCCAATAGGCCCACCATCGCCAGAACCAACATGCCGGACGAAGAACCTACGGAGGAACAATGGAAACACTTTTTGGAAAACCCTGAAGCTGTGCTTCTTGAATGCTTGCCGTTGCAGATTCAAACGGCGAGAGTGATGGCTGTTGTGAATGTGTTGTCGCGTCATTCTCCCGATGAAGAGTACATCGGGGAAACCATTGAGCCGTCGTGGGCGGACAACCCTGAGATAAAGGCGGCGTTTGATAGGTTTCATGGCAGGCTGGTGGAGCTTGAAAGGGTGGTTGATCAAAGGAACGGTGACAAAAACTTGAAGAATCGGAGCGGAGCTGGGATTATACCTTACGAGTATTTGAAGCCGTTCTCGGAGCCTGGGCTGACGGGGAAAGGAGTTCCGAATAGTATCTCCATTTGAAGCTATTGCGTGTGCAATTAATATCAACTCATTGTTTTACTAAAAAATACAACTTCGTTATAAATATATGGGTAAAGTTTAAAAATAATTACGGAACTTTGTTAAAAAAATAAAATAATAATTAAATTTTTAAATTTGTAAAATGATAATTAAACTTTATGTTTTTTGTAATAAAATTAATAACTTAGCCGTTAAGTATTTAATGTGGCTATTATAAAATTTTGTGTAATAGCGCATTTAATTCTCTATATTTATACATTTAATTAATTTAGTTTTAATTTAAAAAATTCACTAAATGTAACTCTCATTATTTTCATATTCTTTTAATTTGGTCCTTAAAGCAAAATTTTAAAGTTGTTCCACTTCATTCCAAGAGTGATGTTCAGTTTGCAAACTCTACATATTTATTGAAATATATTTGAAGGGTCGAATCCTCACCTTCAAAAGATACTCATCAATTCGAATCAAGCTAGGATATAAAAGCTTCATCAACTTTTTAACAGGTAATGCCATCATAATCTGTTGCGCAGCAATCATCCTTTAAACGAATATGTGTCAAACATTTTTTTTAAACGAATAGTTCATGGTCCATAAAAATATAGGTAAAAGGTCTAATTACATTACACGTACCGGAGTTGTGAAACCCTGATTCGTTACATTGCTTACGGATTACACAGGGAGTTTTACACAACGGGGAACCAATATACCATGCTGCAAATTTTACCCAGTTTCCGTACCCCAATGCCTCAGGAACCAATATACCATGCTGCAAATTTTACTTGCATTTCTAAATTAAAGTAGAACTAGAGGGGCTAAAACCAGAATTTGTCCCCAAAAAAGCACTTACAACGGCAAGCATAGCCCATATGCAGTGATATATCTCAGTTTCCTTGTACCTCTCGAGGTTCTCCGGCACCTCACCAAGTCTTAGTGGGTCAAACCCAAAGTTACTGAAAACCAAACACAGATTTGTTAGAAATACTTCAAAATGGCCAGAAAAAATGGACCAAAATGAAAGAATGTGTAAACAACAAGAGTTAAATTTAGTGATTTTTTTTTTAATTAGGACTAAATTGATTGAATGTGTAAGTATAAAAGATTAAATGTGCTATTATATAAAGTTTTATAGCAAGCCATGTTAAGTACTTAACGTCTAAGTTACTATTTTGTTACAAAACACAAAATTTAATTGTCATTTTATAACATTTGAAAGTTTGATTACCGTTTTATTTTTTTAACAAAGTTCAATGACTATTTGTGAACTTTACCCTAAATATAATCGTAATATCATCGGAATTAATTGTTATAAAATATAATAAAACTGATAACTGATTAATGATGGACTTTCATTCGTATATGACAAAACTTAAATTAAAATATGAACCCAACGAGTAGTTTCAGTAAAAACGATGATATATTCATTTTAAAATATTTGAATTTTGAACATATGTGTATGCAAGTTGTATGTGTGTTTTTAAAGAGTTAATCATGGAATATTATCAAATTAATGATCTAAATGTATACAAATAAATCCTACACATAATGAGACTTGTACCAAAACTATAAACTAAGAAGCCTCATATTTTGACATATAAAAAATAGGATAATTATTTGGTACACTGACGGTGAAAACTTTTAGTTTTTACAAACGTCTTAATTTTAGGGTTTAGGGGTAGAATTTAGGGGTTTAGGTTTAATAGTTTAGAATTTAGTGGTTTTGAATATAATTTAGGGTTTAGGATTAGAATTTGAGATTTATAGGTTAAAACCTAAATCTCCAACGTATTACCCTAAAACATAAACCATTACCTCTAAATTCTAAACACAACACTTAAACTCCTAAACTGAGTACTTAAACCTTAAAACTAATGCACTTGTAGAACAATACGTATATTTGATATAAATCCTAAAAAATATTCTAAACTTAAAATATATAATTCAACTTCCATCACATTAAATAAAATATTCTTACTAAATTCTCAAATTTATCCTTACAGAACTTGCAACTCTTTATAGAACCGAAAATTTAGTTTTTGGACTGCATTCAAACAAAACATAACAATCTCTCTCACTCTATATATAAAAGAACATTACAAAGGGTTTATACTCAATACACTGGTGGAAACTTTTAAGCGTCTTATTTTTATGGTTTAAGGTTTTAATTTAGGGTGTAGGGCTTAGGAGTTTAGGTGTAGGAGTTTATAATTTAGGGACAGTGGTTAAAGTTTAGGGTTTAAGGTTAAAATTTAGTTTTTAGGGTAATATGGTTAGGATTTAGGTTTTAACTTATAAATCTTGAATTATAACCCTAAACACTAAATTTTAGCCATTATCTCTAAATTCTAAACCACTAGGCCTAAACCCTTAACCCTACACCTTAAACTAAGACTCTAAACCCTAAATTTTAACCATTATTCATAAATTCTAAACCTCTAAACCCTACACCTTAAACTAAGACCTTAAACTTTAAAACTAAGATGCTTGTGAAAACTTTCAGTTTTCACCGCCCGTATATGAAATAATTACTCCCTTACAAATGCCCTCATAAATCTAAATTATGGAACTTACAGATTGAATATGATATTTTTATTTGTTTGTTTTAATTTTTTGACTAAAATTTGTTTATTTTGATTTAAACTATCTTAGTATATATTTTTAATTTTTACATTTTAATATTATGGCAACACATTGAGTAGTCTTAATAAAAAAAGAGTGTGTTATCATATGAGATCCGATTCGAGTAATTTCTCTTTCAGTGTGTTTTTTTTAAACTAAAAATAAATAAACATATCTTATCATGTATTCACACCAAAATATTAAGAAAATATAGCAACACAAGTAGACGGAAATCTTGGTCCTCCTATAAATAATAAAATTATATTCTAACTCTATAGAAAATTATAAAATTAACATAATACTAATATTTTACCTCTCAAAATTTATAACTCACATCCTACTGTGAGTATAAAATTACCGACTGATTATATTCTCGTTCGTGAAAATTGGCTCGTGTAAGTTGGAGTCTTTTTATTGATAAAAAAGAAAGAAAAATTATTTGAAATTGAATTTAAATTTACTGTCAAATTAGGGTGGCAATTGGGTAGAGAATAACCGAAAATTGTAGGGATCCGAATCGATGGGTATGGAGAATAATCGAAATCTTTATTCACGGGGACGGGGAAGTTTTATAATCGAAGCTCAAATAGGGATAGGAACGAGAATTGCTATTTCAAACCGTGGGGATAACCGAATCGTACCCGTATAAATCACCGTGGAGATCCCCAATAAAAATCCGCAGGGATCCCGATATTTTACAAAGTTTGATGGCCATAAGGGTAATTTACCTATTTTTCATCAAAAATCTAATCTCACATGAGTATGGCTGACTGGAATAAGTTTAAAATTCTTCGTAAATTCTATAAAAAATAATTAGAATGTTGTCAATACATTGTTGTAAACGTGATTTAGTCTAGTTTTGTTCAAAATACACGGTGGTCGATTTCAATATGTATTCTAAATGATATGAATATTTGAATGTTGAAATGTTATAAAAAAAATTGATAGCAGATTTCTTAAAAAAAGTTTTAGCAATGACTATAAAAAATCCCCAAAAATTCTACAAGATAAATTAAGAAGTGACCGTCTAGAATCGTTTAAAACAAATAGTTCTCGATTTTGAATTATATATTAGGAATTATTAATTTTTGAGTGAACAAATGTCAGAAGAAAATACAACAGTCTGTTTCTAAAAACAACAATAACAGTGACTTCGGAAATTCACCATATATCGTATCGGTAAAATTAGAAAAGGTAATTTATATGGTTGAAAAGATTATCAAATATAGTTTCTTTTAGAACAAACATATCATGATTTGGAACTATAGATTATTAGTTACATATTTTATTTTAAAGGTAGTGCAAGCTGGCATGTTTCAACAATTAATATTCAAGTCATTTTTATAATTTTGAAATGATTTGTTTGTTGTTTGGCAAAACTAAATTTATCTTTTATGTTTGTAATTTTGGAGATTTAATGTTGGGTATTTGTTTTAATATACTAAATTATGTTTGTTTTTTAACCGAAAACCGTAGAGATCTATAAGGGATGGGTATGGGGACAAAAAATCCCGAAAAGTTTAATGAGGATTTCTTAAAATCGTACCCGCAAGTGTTAAAGACGGAGTGAGAAATATAAAATCATCCTCGATCCTCCCTATTACCACTCTCATATCAAATAAAATAAAATTAATATTATTTGAAATGTATTGTAAACTTAATCGACATGTAGACAAACATTTATAATGTGTCTTGTCTGACGTAAATCTTGTGGTTCTCCTTTAGGGGTGATAACGAGCAGAGCTAAGCCTGAACCTGATCAAGTTTGGTTTAGCTCAAAATTAGTATTATTGAACTTGGCTCGGGCTCAACTTGAAATGAACAATTATGTTATAGTTTTTTTTATAAAAGATGAGGCATTGTTAAAAAAAAATTTCATAATCAACACTGAAACGAAATTCAATGTCGGAAAATAGCAAAAGAGTGCCTAAAATTAGATTAATCCAAATAACCAAGAAATATTCTTACAATACAAACACATAATTAAATAAAATACAAAATCAAATAACAACCAACTAAGGAAAATGCCCAATTTATTTTAGTTAATTTGCTTTTAGTAGATTTTTCTAATTTATTTTATTGTTTTAATTTTACTAAAACGATTACTTTATTGCATATGTAACATATATAATATATATAATTGTTCCGAGCCTGCCTACGAGCTTTTTGAGTCGAGCTTGGGTCGGCTTAGCTCGACTTGTTAAGGTCTCAAGTTGAACCCGAACCTGAATCGAACTCACTCGAGCCGAGCTTTGACGAAGCCGAGCCCGAATAGCTAGCAAGTTGTTATCCTTCATTGCCTCTTTGGTTGTTCGGGGATTCCATTATCAACAATTATATCCATAGTTTCGATCTGGATTCAAAAATATTTTTAAATTTTTTTATAAAATTACCCGGCATTTTAAGGTCGGGTCGTCGGGTCGGGTCAACCGGGTCGGTATTTTTGCCCACCCCTACTCTAAACTCTAATATTAAACTATAAACAATTTTTTGTGTGTGTTGAAACATAAATAAAAGCACAAAAAAGGACAAATTCGTATAATTTAGTGATATCATCGTCGTATAATTTAGGTTAAGAGTGTCCTATCTTTTAATGATAGGCAACCAATGCTACTGCCTACTACAATATTTGACATGCAAAAGGCACAAGATTTTAACTTGCAAGTGGTCCTAAACTCCACTCGTTTGGTGCATTACTAAAGCTGGTGAAAATTAAGCCTTAAAAGGAAGAGAGTTTACATGTTCTCTAATGAAGCATCACGGGGTGTACGTTTGAGAGCAATATATTCGCAACGAAATCAGATTTGCCAGAATTGGTTACTATGATTATGAGACCGTAGCAATGGTGCTTTCGGATGTTGGTTTCCTGTTCGTTTGTAAAGGAAGTTTAGAGTGTTTTGAATCTTTGGAGCTCGTGTGAAAACAGACATTGTGAAGTTTGTTGTTACTCATCACTTGCCCAGGGTTCTGATTGGAAACCGATCACGTTCTTCGTGCTTATGTAGTATTGATGTTGGTAATCATGAACACAAAATTTTATGTTAAGGAGAGTAAACTTATAATATTTTAGGGAAAAAATTTATATTTTTTTAAATTATATATAAATTTTAAAATTTTAATCGGTCCATCCGGTCGGTAACGTGGTCTAGTTTATGTAGGTTGGGTATATGTTTCACGTGCTTTTATTCGGTATGGTTGTAGAGTTTCGATCGTTTTTTTAATGATGTGGTTGTTTTATCGAGTTATATAAATTTTTGCCGACAAAAAGATAAATCCGTCACTGATGGAATTTCATTATGATATTTTACTAGTTTAAACACATTTTAATTAAAAAAACGAAAATACATTGTTTTTTCTGGTTAAAAATCCAGAATTGAAAAGATTCAGATTTTTTAGTTCTCAACGTGTCATTGGATGTACAAATCATATGTTGAGCTGTTAGAATTAAGATTAATTTAATCTAATATATGGACGTTGGTTGTTTAATTTATTAATAGGTTAATCAAAATAATGCAAAAATAACCAAGCAAGCAGTCTCAGTAGTAAACCGAATGATGTTTATCTTAAGAGATTCGGGTCCAATCGCTTTATCTATATTGTTATTAAAAGAATATTATATGAACAAATATTATCTTATAATCAATTTGTCTAATATATATTGTTATTAAAAGAATATTTTAGTGATACAGGGTGACATGTTCCACTTAAATAACTCGGATTCAAGTAGTATAATCTGCAAGCGTACGTTATTTTAAAATCGGACATAAATAGTATACCGTTCTTGAATAGAACCATAAAAATGCATTTTTTTTCCACGTATGTTATTTCAAAATTATTTTTTTGAAAGGTAAAAGTGGGCCTCATTAAAAACTCCTTCCTAATGGAGGGGAAAAGAGTACCCCAACTACAAGTTTATTAATAAGGATTAAACATCCGCATTACAAATATAGAAGCAAGTACAAGAACCCCCATTAGCCTGAATGGAGCCAGATCAACAAAATCAAAAAACTAAAAATTAACCAATGCCCTGTTTAGCGAGACTGTCAGCTTCGATGTTACAACTTCTTGAAATCAGATGGATGCAAAGACCTCGATTATGTATTAGCTCCACGATTTCCATCACCCTTGTTCTGATTGAGGGAGGAGGCACGTCCAACCTTAGACACCAGTCAACTAGCTGCTTACAATCTGATTCAACAATCAGTTTATGATTCTTAGCCTACGGGAAGGATAAAAACTTAGAAATCCCAAAATGAAGGGCCTCTAATTCCACCTAGGCAGGAAGGTCCTTCCAGTTGTTTCGGAGAATTGAAATAAATGCAGGCCATACTCATTCCTAAGCAGGCCTCCAATCCCACACCTAGAGCTCGAGTCAACCGCGCCGTCAATATTTAGTTTGAGAAAGCCAGTAGGGGTACCCAAGAGGATGGGAGAATTGCTTTCTTAACAATCTTTAAAGAGGACGACACTATGGAAAAATCTGCCAATAAGCTCTCAAAAGTTAAGACACAGTCCGAAAACTTAGCTTTGTGCCAAGATGCCAAACGAAACCTCACTAGAAATTTCAATTGAATCCAATCTACTTTCTTGTCTCGGAAGGCTTCGTTCTTGAAGAGCCAAACTGACCACAACACAGCGAAAGGAATCACAGATAGCCATTCTTTATCCTTTAATTCCCCATGACCTTTCCATGCTTCAAGAAACATACGTGGATCCTTTGGTAGAACAGAAATAATCCCAGTCATTTTACAGTATAATGTCAAGATATTCCATACCCCTTTACATTTAAAAAATAAGTGGGAAACTGATTCGGGATGCAATTCGCAAAGGGGGCAAAGTAGATTTATCAAATTCGACATACCTCTTTTCACCAACTCTATTTTAACCGGAATACGACCCCATAAAACCATTCATACGAAAATTTTCACTTTGGGAGGCGCAAAACCCAACCATACACACTCATTCCACACCGTTTTGCCGAGACGACAAGGACCAATTAAAGATCGTAATGATTTAACTAACAACGACCCCTAACCATCTTACCCAATCTTTATCAGAGCTACTCGATTTAAAATTTGCTAGACATACCATAAGGGAATCCCATTGTAGCATCTCCCAATCAAATAAGGAACGTCTCAGATGAATAAACCAAGACCAGTTAGAACCTGATTTTACTCCAAAATTTGCTATAAAACCAGATTTATTTAGAGCCAAAGCATATATACGTGGAAATTTTTCCTTAAGAGAAAAATTTCCAACCCAGTGATCAGACCAATATAAAACAGATTGTCCATCGCCCACCTAGATGGATAGATTTTGTCGGATAATTTGGCCAGCATAATCACTATCATAAAAAGATTTAGAAATACCATACCAAATCCATGAGGAGTGTTTAGGCAAAGATTTAATAGGAATTAATATGGAATTCTAAACTGGAATTTTTGCAGACATTACCCGTCTCCATAGGCTATCAATCTCATTACCAAACCTTGCACACTATTTACTTAAAAGTGCTATGTTCAAAATAGAAAGATTAACCACCCCGAGCCCACCATGATCCTTTAGTTTGCATACCTGATCCTAATTAATCCAATGGATTTTGGATTTTTCATCATTACCCCCTCATAGAAAAGTTGACATCAAACTATTTAGACGACTGCATAACGAAACGGGCATTCTGAATAAAGACAGATAATAAACTGGAGGCTACTCAAAACCGAATTGATAAGAGTGAGGCGTCCACCAATTGACAGGAACTTCGATTTCCATCCACCCAATCTATGAGAAAAGTTCTTGAAGACTGGTTCCCATAAAGAGGCGTTGTTTCTGCTTGCACCCAGGGGTAGACCCAAATAGTCCGAAGGAAACCTATCGAACAAGCAACCTATGCCATTAGCCTATTGCTTTACTACTTCATCGAGTAAATTGATGCCAAAAACTTTACTTTTTGCAAGTGAAGCTATCTCAAAAACACGCAACACTCGTTTTACATTGCGAAGCTGACCCTCCGAACCCCCACAGAATATCAGCAGATCGTCTGAGAACTGGAGATGGGTAATTTTAATGGAAACACCGAGCCTACCAACATACAGTCCAGAAAATAAATTCAGGCTGACCGCCTTCCTGATCATCAAATTTAAAGCTTCTCCGATGAGGTTAAAGAGTAAAGGGGATAAGGAGCATCCCTGTTATGAATCGGGATTTGATGGATGCTGGGAAAGATCATGTGACTGGGACCTCCCGTATTAGCTGGCTTTAGATGAAATAGACAGTATAATATAAATAGGTCATGAGACTCTAGGGAAAGGATATCGAATATTTGTTAAACATTGGCTGCGTCTAATCCTTCCCTATCCCTTTCTTCTTCTTCTCCCTATCCCAATTCTCTGTTCCTTTTCTACTGTAATTCTCTTGTTCTTCAATAGAAATTCAGTTTGATTACTTGAGAATCATTACATTGGTGCTTTCATTGACTTTACCACCATGGTAAACCATTCAGAATCTATCAAAGCCCTTCAAGACAACACCGACCATCATGAGCAATTGCTGACATCGCTCTAAAAGTTCACAGAAGATCAAAAACACTGGAATACTACCACCCAGAATACTCTTCAGGAGATGGCGTGTCAACTACAATCCATTTCCATTAAACTTGGAGTATTCGCCACCATTGTTAATCAGGGGAAAGCCAAGGTCAAACTTGAATCGGAGGATGCTTTTCCAATTGCACCGAGACCAGCTCAGATGGAGTTGCCGATCTTCACAGGTGCCGACCCCGAGGAGTGGCTTGCGTCTGCCCAGAAATTTTTTGAGTTCTACAATACAGAGGATTCTTGCCGAATTACCATGGCTGCTCTTCATTTTGAAGGTATAGCTCATCGATGGTATCTATGGATGAAGCAGTATCGACAATTATCTTGCTGGGAAAATTTCACCAAGGCTGTAATGGCAAGATTTTGGTGCCCTACTCAAGTCAATCCACGCATCACCAAGGTGTTCGATAAAATGTCAACGCCAACTGACATTAATATTGTCGATCAACCGATTCAAGGTAGTAAGGGATATGGTTTTCAAACTGGGGAAACACAAATTCAAAGTCATTTTGGGGAGAGGACTCCCTTGTTGCCCTCTGTTGTGAAATCGATGTTAAATTGTATGCAACCTGAGGTGAAATCTTTTTTCCTCGATGTATATCAACTGCTGAAGCTAAAAGAGAAAATGAATTCCGCTACTGTTATGATGAAAAATACACCACCATTGGGACAATGGAAAGCCTGGTTGAGGATAAGGCAATAGAATCAGAAAAACAACTATCGGATGAGAGCCAAAATACAGACTTGGTGTGCACAAAGAATCTTGACAATGTTAGTAAGTGACCCTTCCCTATGTTTGAATATGCTATTCAAAATGTCAAATATTCAGCGAAGAGCTCTTTGGTGTTATCTATGTGGCATGTTGATAATGGGTGCAAATTCCATGAAATGGAGATTTCATATTTGGGATCATCTATTGTGTCTTCAATGTTGCTAAGTGTTGTTCAGAGAAATAAAAAGAGAATTTATTCATTGGTGTTTATGCATGTAATGTCGATTGTTGTTAATGGGGAAGTCTATGAACCATCTCGTTGAAAGTTTAGATGGAAATTTTGTCACTTTCATTTTGAAATGGGTTGTTATTTGGAGGCTTCAAGTAGATAATTGTACAGGTCTTAGCTCTTTTCTTACTGCCATGTATGAACTAGACAGTGTTGGTTATGATAATTTAGTTGATGGAATTATTCGATTGGAAAGAGACTCGACTACAATTCAAGCTTATGATGAAACAAGTCTGATGGTGAATAATCCAGTTATGTGGACACACCAGTCTCGGTCATTTGAACTAAGACGAGACATATTGAGAAATATCTTTGATAGCATTCAGAGGCCCTTAAAAATTATTGCTAAAAGATCAGGTGATGTGTATATCCCTCAAGGTGTCTCAATCCCGACTCTTGACAAATATATCATCTGGGATTTTCGGTCTAAAACAACAGGTACTTCTCTGTTTACCGGGCAGCATGGTTTTGATGCCTTCTTCACTTTAATTTTTGGTGAAATTTGTGCTATTCCTGGTGCATTTGATTGTGCATCTGCAGTGAAACAAATGACAGTTGCAGCTAGCACTTCTAGCATGTATGTGGTTGTTTGTGAAGCCTCTATTTATACTGGGATCACTATAGTTGAATACTTTAGAGATATAGGCTACAATGTTAGTATGACGACAGATTCAACATCTCATTGGACAGAAGTTTTGCATAACCTTTTCAAGCAGTTGGTGGAAAGGCTTGCTGACAGTGGTTATCATGTTTATTTGGTAGCAAGATTGACTTTTTTCTATGAATGTGCTTGGAAAGTTAAAGTTCATGAAGTGCTACGAATTCATCTTCGGTTTTCAACTTTGCACAAGATTCACTTATGTTCCTTGATTGTGATGAAAATCCTTCATTTCGATGGATTGTTCTTTCATTGTGTTACCTATGGAGGAATTCTTCATATATATACTACTTGGGACCTTGAGGACAAGGTTCTATTTGCAAGCGGGGGTAATATTATAAACCGAGAATCGAGTGATGCTGTGAAAAACCATGTCAAAGGGGGATCACGTGAAGAAACAAAAACTTCAGTGAAAAGGAAGGCTCTATGTGGTTTATTTTCCTTCCAAGGTTTGGGTGTCAGGAAGCATGGAGGGGTAGCCATCTACAATGGTATTGATCTTCACCACCAGCCAATTGAGTACATGGCAAGCTTTTGGGCAATGCTTAAACTTTTGATGCTTCTCTTAGCTGATGGGAAGGAAAGCGATGGTACGTATAAGGTTATTATTGTGAGCAGGAAGAGGCCTTATATTCTTTCCCTTCCCATTCAAACTGAGTTGGTGATTGCTATCAAAGTTGCATATGAACTAATGCATGAATTTCCTTCTAGGAACCTTAAGGACAAGGTTCTCTTTATAGGGGATGGTAATGTTATGAATCAGGATTTGAGGGATGCTAGGAAAGATCATGTGATTGGGACCTCCCGTATTAGCTGGCTTTAGATTAAATAGACGGTATAATATAAATAGGTCATGAGACTCTAGGGAAAGGATATTGAATATTTGTTAAACATTGGCTGCGGCTAATCCTTTCCTATCCCCTTTCTTCTTCTTCTCCCTATCCCAATTCTCTATTCCTTTTCTACTGTAATTCTCTTGTTCTTCAATAGAAATTCAGTTTGATTACTTGAGAATCATTACAATCCCTATCTTAAGCCTCTAGCTATATTGAAAGCTTCTGTGGGAGAACCGTTGACGAGAACAGAAATTGACGCAATAGAAATGCATTTAAATATACAATCGCACCATCTCTCGCCGAAACCACACTCTTTTAGGACATACATCAAGAAAGGCCAACTAATCGTGTCATAGGCCTTCTAAAAATCAATTTTGAAAGCGATCTCACTATTGCCAGATTTAGAAACGTAGTGAATAACTTCGTTTGCCACCAAAGCGCAGTCTAAGATTTGCCTTCCAGGAATGAAAGCGAATTGAGTCTCTCCAATAATCTGCCCCAAGATCGGGCAAAGTCTCATAGCCAAAACTTTTTATAGGATTTTGTACATTCCTCCCACTAAACTGATCGGCCTATATTCATCAAGGGACTCAAGGTTTTTAATTTTCGTTATTAGGGTGATGAAGGAATGGTTAATACCTTCTTCCAATTTTCGGTCGGGATAGAAATCATCGAAAAATCTCATGATATCGCCTTTAAAAATTTCTCAAAACTTCTTGAAAAATCCCAGATTAAAACTATCTGGACCCGGGGCCCGATTACCATCTGAAGATGAAAGAGCAAGCCATACTTCTTCCTCGCAGAACCTTCTCTGTAACATATTTGATTGGGTTGCACTAATTTTTTTAAAACCCAAAATCATCTCATTAATTTATGTTAAGTGTTCAAAAGTACTATTTTTATAACCCTTTTTACTCATATTATTGTTAGACTTAGGCTCATTTTAGTTGCATTTTTAGTTATTCATGCATAATTGCATAGTTTCCTTCACCATCATGCTTAATTTCATAATCTAATTATTTTTGTAGAAAAAGATACCACAAATGTGTGTTTTGTGTGTGCATGACCAAATTGCCCGAGCAAGTAACAAATTGTCGAGGCAATTGAGAATAAGAAGAAAGAGAGCTACCGTTTTTGGTGGATAAGTTCAAGCTAATCACGAGAAGCAAGGATAAGTCCTAGAAGAATTGAAGATCAAAGGGAGATTAAATTCTAATAATTTTAGGAGAAGTTTTTGGAGGAATAAAAATATAATAATAAAATAAATTTATTTCTTTTATTGTATTTAATTCCAACTTAACTTTATCATCAAGAAAAACTTCGACCTAATCATCTCCTATATAAAGCTCTAGCCGCCAACTACAAGGAAAAAGTCGACTTAGAGAGAATTCGACTAGGGACTGCACCGACATCTTTATCTTCTTCCTCTTTTGTTCGATTAGATTCATGTTAGAGAATTTTTATCTTGTGTTTCTTTTGCATCCGACCATGAACTAATTTTATTTGACTTGGGTTATTGCGTTTTTGTGGTTGTGAGAACGATTGGATTTGTTTAGGTATTTCAGTTTGCAATTTTAATTCAAAATTTGTTCATTCTTGGTTCTTTATTTTGCGAGTAAATTGGGAGAGGATCTCGTAAATTCATCCATTATCTAATATTGAGAGAGTTAGATTCAAGAAACGAATGAGCATGGCCTTTATTCAATCAATCAATGGTGAAGATTAATTTGACTTAGGAATAAGCTGCGAATTTTAACGGCTAAAAGGAGCGCGAGATAGGTTGTTGTCCACCCTTGGTTCACACAGGGATGCATTATCAAAGCATGTACAATTAACAATGTTTCGAGTTAAGGATAACGAGAAGCCATTGAAGAACAATTCGCCGAGCTTTGAAAATTGTCGCCCAATTTCCCAGGCAATCACTCCATTCTCAATTGCCCAGGCAATCGCAGAATTTCCCAGGCAATTCGACTGGATTCAATTGAAGAGCGAATGAGCGACTCTAGCACTCAAATACCACGACAGTCCATTCAACTATCACACCATGACTTACGATAACCCGGCCTACTCTCTCTCTTATTCGATTACATCTTTCTTTTATTTATTTGCTCTTTTATTTTACTCGTTAAAATCAACTCCTATCGCCAATTTGTGTTTTCACTTTTAGTGCGAAAAGTTAGATTCCCGAAGTAGCACCCATCTCTGTGGAAACGATATCTATACCATACTATAACTTGCGATGTGTACACTTGCACAAATTGCGAAGCACTTAATACGCGCAACAATTTCCAACGTTGTAGTTTTGTTGTAAGCACTTTGAAAATGATCCTTTACTGCCAATTTCACAAGAGATGGGTCAGATATTACCACATTGTCTTTTTTGAGGGTATGAATAGAGTTTTGACTCCTTGCAGAAGTGGTTAGATGAAAGAATCTCGAGTTCTTGTCACCTTTCGAAAACCATCGGAGTTTCGATTTTTGAAGCCACTCACTTTCCTCTCTCCGATATAACAACCGCAAATCTGATCTCAATTTGATAAGATAATCCATCAAACCAACTTGATCCACCCCATTCTGAATTTGCAGTTCCAGATCAACAATTTGTTTCTCAAGGATAGCAGGATTCGAATCTGGCTTCTTCAGGGACTTCATAGACCACGATTTCAGCGCATTTTTTGTACCTTTTAGCAAGCTTCCAATTCTGATACTAGAATTTCTAGATTTGAGAGCCACAAATGTATTGCATATCGTATCTTCAAAACTCTCATCCTCCATCCAATAGTTGAAGCACTTAAACGGTTTAGGCCCCCAATTGGAGTGCACGACCATCAAAGCGATTGCATTATGATTTGATAAAGACTTATCCAAAACTTTCTATGAAATACCAGGGAAAGCCAAGTCGAACTCAGGAGAAAGTAAGAAGCGTTCTAACCTCACGAAAGTGGGTGGATCTCGTTTATTAAACCAGGTGTATTTACCTCCTGCCAAAGGTTAGTCCATCAATTCTGTTTCAAATACAAAAGCTTTAAACGCAGAGATGAGCGTTTGATTCAACGAAAATCCTAGCTTCTCATATGGATCCAAAATTAGATTGAAGTTCCCCCTACACACCAAGGTATTTGTCAGAGCTTCAAAAAATCCCTCAATTCTGCTAAGAAATCTGCTTTCTCTGAATCTATCGATGGCCCATAAACATTTACTAATCCGCAGACCAAATACAAATGTTTGAACGTTCCAATTAGGGCTATAAATTTCAGATAAATGATCTTTTCCGATACCTGAAAATATTCAGCGTCCCACATACACAAAAGGCCTCCAGCCGATCCAGTTGCAGGTGAGATAACAAATTCCAAAGTATGCAATTCCCAAAGCTTCAAAACTTCAATCTCAGCCAAGCATTCTAATTTTGTTTATTGTATGAACACAATCTTAGGAAGCAGCTTACGGATGAACCCTTTTAATGCTCTCATCTTCTCCCTTCTCCTAATACCCCTTATGTTCCAAGATAATACATTAAAATCCACATCGATACAGAATATATTAAAATACCCCAAACAAATACCCTAACAACCTTTTCTTAACTCCTCTTCCAACTCACATACCTTCTTGATCACTGCCTCACGGCCACCTTTGAAGGATGAGATTACTGATCTCCCAAACTGATTCTGATTCCAAACCTATTACTGAATCATCACGATCCGGACTGACCACCCGAACTAGATCGTCAGAGTTTAAGTTTGGATCTTCAAGGGAATCTCGAACTATATGCCTAATTCGCCTTCTAGATCTAGCACGAAAAATGCTTCTGGCAATTGGAATTTGCGACTGCACCAAAGGGTTCATGAAAAGCTCGTGGGACAATGAAGAAGCAATACCAGACTAAACAGTACCCAAACCCTCAAAACTACCAGGCACAATCTCGATATATTTGCATACATTTCCAATCGATAGGGCCGTCATAGGCTGTACCATAAATCCAGGCTCAATCAGAGAGGCGTGACTCCTAGGGCCTTCAACCATAGTGTTCTCCTTTCCCCAATCAAGCCCATTAACCTTGGACGAGGAAGGCCTACTTGAACAATCAGGTGAAGCTGGACCATCTTACCCCCATTTGATTTGCTAGTTGATCCAGAATTATCTGGCGAGTCCACCCAAGGTTCCACCACAACTGCATCCTGATTACTGAAATTCCTTCCAACGTTCTTCTGATAACCATGAGAATCTGTGCCACAATTTATATCCTCGAATGGAGCACCGAGACGATCCCGGCCTCTAGGTTCCACGTCATTGAAGACCCTTGCGCTTCTCCGTACTGGAGATTCAACGGGAGAAATCAGACCTTCGTTTACACCAACTACCCCATCCTCGGAGAAATCTGATTCTGAATCCTTCCATACGTTGGCGAATTTCTCCTCCGACTCACCTTGGACAGACATATCTTTAGCTTTACTTGAATTTCCCAACCTGACTTTTATGCGATATGGAAAGCCCATAGAAGATATAGTTATAGATTCTGTGATAATAGCTGTACTAGCCCCTCTCAGCTCTAACCTTCTCCAAAGGGGTGATTAGCAGAACATCCCGATAGGATTTGAGACAAATCCTAGTATGATTCTCAAGTCCACCAGACTTCGTACCTTTAAGCTTACTGGAACCGCTACCTTCTCTCTTTGACGGTTCAAGTACTCTTTTGGATACACCCATTTTTCTTTCACCAAGATTAGTACGAGGGAACCTAGTTTATGAAACCCTAATGACTCAGCCGTCGATCCAAGACCTAGGGTACTTCATTTGAAATCATTCATTAATCTAATATATAAGTTGATATATATTTTAAAAAATAAAGGGTGACCTAAATATAACATTACCTATAATTAAGTGATTTAAATATAACTTTTAATAATTAGGTGATCCGAAATTAATATTACCTATAATTGAGTGACCTAAATATAACTTTAATAATTAGGTGATCCAAATATAATCTTATTCGTAATTGGATGACCTCCATCTCAGTTTCAGTCCCAATTTCAAATGCCAAGATCCATATAGCAATCAGCACCGCCTAAACTTTGGCGAGTTAGCCAAAAAAGAGGCTTAATTATAAAACATTGTCTAAACCGTATCTCTTTTCTACAATAAGTGCATACAGTAGTTTTAATTGTCAAATAAATGCTTAATGTCTTAAGTGTTTGACTGTTGTAATTTACGTCAAACAAAAAATTGTCGTTCAATCATTATATGACACATATCTTAGTTTTTTATTTTTTTGTTTAAAAAAATTAAAAATAAATTTCTTTTACACAAATTTTTAAATTTTTTAAAACCACACAACAACCCTTAGATTTTTATATACAATTTTTTTAAAGAAGACACATAAACCTCAAGATCACTCACGCGTTGATGGCAACGAACTAGAGCGTCAATTCGAGAAGCGCGATTCTTGAACATCAATTGAGAATGAGCGATTTCGTGTAAAGGGTTGTCGACGGCCAAACGAAAAAAGAACGACCAATGTGAATGTTCGACGACAAAGAAAAAAGTCGTCAAAAGGTTAAATCGACGATAGTAAATAGGATTTGAGATCTAAGGTTAAGATTTGATATTCAGGGTTAAAGATTTTAAGATTTTTAGAAAATTTAAAGTTTTTAAAGGAAAAAAACAAAATTTTTTATTTCTATAAAAAATTCTTTAAAAAATAATAGAAATTAAAAAATTATAAATCATATCATGTGTCATGTTATTAAAGGATAACGAAAATTGTTAGCGCATGTTAAAATGATAATAGTATAAATGATAGATACGTATTTTGACTACAAAAGCTTAGGCACTAAGGACCAATTTAGCATAAATTAAAAAATAACTTTTGCTTAAAAAAGTTATTTTTAACCTATAAGCAATGCCAAACACTTCGAAAATTAATATGAAAAATTACTTAAAAAATAAATTTTCACCAAACCTCAAAAGTTAAAATTTATAATTTTTAGAGTAAATTCACTTTTAGGTGTGAAGTTATTTTTTACTCTTAATTATTAACACTAATATTAATATTAACATATTAAAATAATATTAAATATGATAATAATTTTTATGTTAAACTAATATTTAGTTATATTAATATAATATAAAAATGTATAGTTTAGATTTTAGAGGTTAAATTTGGATATTTAATTCAAAGTTTTATATTAATTGTTTAGAAATATTTGAAGTTTTTATTTTATATATAAGAAAACTAATGAATTGTCATGGTTTTTATATTGTATTATTTAAGTTGATTTTTTTATATATAATAATATTAATAAATTTTATGATAATAAACTTAAATATTATTTGCGTTCATTTATTTTTACTTTATAATATAATGTCTAAAATAGACATTTTATATTTTAAAAATATTTTTAAACAACAATATTAAATATTAAAATTTTACAATTAATTTTTTAAAATCACTCTCTAGTAACACTTTTAAAAATATTTTTTAAAAGCGGTGCCTAACTGGCCTTAAAACAAATTACACAACCTTTGGCGGGAAGTTATCGAACGATTTCTTATATCAGTAACCGTTCAATTCTTAACTCAACCAAAGTTCAAAGATAAATGGCGCGCACAATAATTTATCATACAGATGACCGCACGGTATCAAAGTTTCCTTTACTAACCCTAGATTTCCCTCGTTCTCTTTGACCAGACATTTCTCAAAATCCTTGATTCTGCGAACATTTTATCTTGAAGTTTTGTTAAATTAATTTGTCATTTTTGTTTCTCCGGTAATTTCAAATGGAAAGTGAAAGTCCAGTTAAAACAAAGAAAAGCAAATCAAAAACTCCCAAGAAAGCTAAAGAAAGCGTTCTCAAGCAAAGTATGTGCCGATTTAACACAATATGTGCATGAATCTATGTATTTATGTGTGTATAGATAGGTTAGGCCGAGATTTGTTTTCCATTTTTTAAAAAAGTGTGTGTTTTACGCAGAGTCTCCTGCTGAGTTCTTTGCGGAGAACAAGAACATTGCTGGCTTTGATAATGTAAGTTGCGTTTTCGTTTTTCTTCTTCTTTATGTATTTTTGTTATTTTAGTTTACATGAAATTGCAATTAGGTGGAATTAGCTTTTAAAATCTTGGAAAAAAATTAATACGCATTTTAGTAAATAATTTTTGGATATTTGGTAAATCAGGTTCAGTGTAACAAAAATTATTGTAACTTTGCAATTTAAGTACAGATCATGATAGCTTATTGTATTTTTTAAAGTAATTTCATTTAAGATTTTATACATGTTATGATTTACTGCTGCTTGAATTTCAGCCTGGGAAATGTCTTTACACAACTGTTCGAGAATTTGTTGAAAATGCACTAGATTCAGCAGAGTCAATATCTGAGCTTCCGGTGATAGAAATAACAATGCAAGGCTTCTGATCTTTGCCAAATATACATTGGGAAATGCTTTTAGCTATTTGTGAATGAATTCATTTGTTTATTTTCTTCCTAAATCTACATTGCTGTTGCAGAGAAGAGATCGTCAAAAGCAAGTTCAATTCAATGATTGGGCTTGTTGATAGAGAACGTATTGATGAAGCATTATATGATGATTACGAGACAGCGAAGGCCCGTGAGGTATTTGCAACTTCTAATATGCATTCTCTTCTGTTTTTAACTTCCCGGTTGAACTATATAGAGCATAGGGTAATTCAGATTTTACTTATGTTTTTGAGTTTTATGCCTCAAGTTCACTCAATGTGTTAAAGTGGTTAGATTTGCAGTCTTGTTCCAGTTTTAATTTGTAGCATGATGCTTCTTTCAACTGCTTGTTATGCACGGAATTTGTTGTAGTTAGGAGTACAAAAAGTCTTCTCTTAGCCATTTGTCAGTCATCTCACACTCTCTCGCTCCAATTTGTTTTCATTCGTTCAGAAAAGATTAGCAAAAGAAGCTCGAGTTCAAGAAATACAAGCAAAGAATGCTGCCCTGGGGAAGAAAGTCAAAGAACACGCAGTTTCCAAGGGTGCCAAGAACCGAGGTGAAGCTTCATTTTACAGGGTGACATGCAAGGTATAGTTACCACCCATCTCAACCTTCCTTACCATATTGGATTTTTCCTTTTTTAGTTTTTTTGGTAAATTTGTTCTAAATTTTTTCCTTAAGCCTAGATCTCTTGACTGGAGTTGATTTGAAATGCAGGACAATGGAAGAGGCATGCCACATGATGACATCCCAAACATGTTTGGACGAGGTTCAAATTACTTATGATATTAAGTTATCGATTGGCTCTAATTCGACTGTTTTTTTATTGTAAATAATTTATTCCACCTCCATTTTAACCTCTGCCTGAATGCTCATTTATGCAGTTCTGTCTGGCACAAAGTATGGCTTGAAACAGACACGTGGGAAGTTTGGTCTTGGTGCAAAAATGGTTATACTTCTGACCTGTGTGCCTTGCTTTAATTGCAGTATTTGATTTGACATGGATATATGCATAACATGTTCATTATAATTGCTTGATTTTTTTAATGATGGTTGTACAATAGGTCACATTTGTTTAGTTGTGTTTTATCTTGCATCTTAGGTGTCGGTGTATTAATTTGAATGCTCCCTTTAATAAAGTGCTGCATGCCTTTGTGATTTTACTGAATCCTCTCATTTCAAGATTTTAAATCAGTCATTATTGTGCCAATATTGTTCTCTATTAAAACCATTCAATGTCTGGAACAGGCACTGGAATGCCCATAGGACATCATAACTTGAAGCAATTCAATTTAAATTTCCCTCCTTATGATATTGAACAAAGCTGTTAAGTTAATAATGTAATTTGGCTCCTATCTGTATCTGATTATTGTGGTTTGGAACATATTGAATTTATGGAAGTTGTTTTCTTGCAGGCCTTAATTTGGTCCAAAATGAGTACCGGCCTGCCAATTGACATTTCATCATCAATGAGGGCTCAGAATTATATCTCATTCTGTAGGTTGGATATAGACATACATAGGTATGATCTAAATGCAAGGTGTATTTTAATTATCTCATTAACCAAAAATGTTTCTTTGATATATATAAACCACAAACATTTATTTCATTTATCTCTGCATTTTTCACTCTAGGATATTTTTGTCCATGAAGATGTATATACTCTGAATTCTTGTCTTTGTATCTGTTCTGAGGGTTATAGTATGTTTGAAAAACCACAGATGATTTGGCAATAAGGAGTTCTTGTGTTTGGTGCATAGTTATACTATAATGGTGTTTTTACTTTCAGGAACATTCCTCACATTCATTTGCATGAAAAACGTGACAACAAGCATAAATGGCATGGAGCAGAAATTCAAGTCGTTATTGAGGGAAATTGGACAACATATCGTGTATGCAGAAGCAGCCTCTTATTATTTTATTTGAGTTTTATACATGTTTATCCATTTTAGAGTTCATTGATGATTGAATGTAGCGGTCGGTACTTTGTTTCATTAGCTAAATGTTCATTCTGTTTGATTTGCAGTCCAAGATATTGCATTATATGAGACAAATGGCCGTAATCACCCCCTATGCTCAATTTCTATTTAAGTTTGTATCTGACACCCCTGAGTATGCTCTCTCTCCACCTCAAGAGATCTTCACAGACACACACAAGCACATAATTTTGCTCACCTGTGTTTAAACTTTTTATGTTTGCCTTCTCTCATGCAGTAAAAATGTCACTATAAAGTTTGCACGGAGAACAGATGTAATGCCTCCAGTCCCCGCTGAGACAAAGCACCATCCTTCATCTGTTGACATACTATTAATCAAACGTCTTATTGCTGAAACTTCAAAGCAAAACCTTTTGCAATTTCTTCAGCATGAATTTGTAAATATTGGAAAACCTCTTGCAGAGCGATTAATTGGTAAGAAGTTTTTGGAGATCTAGCTCCGGAATTGATTTTTGTTGTTATCTTTTCATTCCTCCGAGAGTTTTTGCATTTACCCTTTTTTCACATTCTAGTAAGAATGTCAGTGCCACATTCTAGTAAGGGTTGTCAAAATGATGCACTAAGTTATCTTATGAAAGAAACGTAAATTAGGCATAGGTTCCATCACTTTGTTTTCCTTATATATCTGATATGTAATCAGTTTTTAGTAGAGTTAAGAGACATTTATGGTTATGCCCATTCACTTAGGGTTGACGTTTTCTGAAGGGCAAGGAGTTATTATGACTAGTACTTTTGCTATTGTGGATTAATATTCTATGAGGTGGTCAATAGCAGCTTCTTTCTATTTGGTTGGTGCTGTTACTTTTTCTATATTGAACTGGGATCAGTCAATTTAAGTGTGCTTGGTGTTGAAGTTGTTTCTAGTTTTGGTAGATTGGCAAAATATGAAATATTCATATATGTTCCTTGGTAGATATTGGTAAGTCTTTAGATGCTTAAACTGATCTGTATCGTGATTGTTTTGCTCACTCTTTAGGTGAAATGGGTCCAGAATTTAGTCCAAAAATGGCCGTTAAATCTCTAACTGATCAGCAAATAGTTCGCATTCACCAGTTATTTCGTCAAGCTAAATTTGATGACCCCAGTGGTGATGTAAGCTACATTTCTTTTGATAGTTCAGTTTTCTGCCTTCTAAACTGCCTTGCTATTTCATTTATTACTACATCTTGCATTCGAAAACACCTCCCCAGCTAACTTCAATGCTCTTTTCAGTGTCTAAGCCCTGCGGGTGAATACAATCTCCGCTTAGGAATTATAAAGGAGCTACACCCTGACATGGTTGCAACTTATTCTGGCAGGTTTGTTCTGGTGGGCTGATTTCTACCTGGACCTTGCTAAGATAATGTTGGATAAGTTTTTTTTCTGAACGATTGGTTTTTTTACAATTTTATACAGTGCTCAAGTTTTTGAGGGGCATCCATTCATTGTAGAAGCTGGTGTTAGCGTGGGTGGAAAAGATGTCAAACAGGTGAGTGCATCCTTTTATCATCTCTCAAAATCAATGTCAATGGGAGTGGCAGGGTTGAGATGTTATTGTACAAGTAAAATTTTGTTAGTGCTCCATAGTTATCAGGCAAGAAAGTTGAACTAACCAATACACTGTAAACTCCAGGGTTTGAATATTTTTCGATTTGCAAATCGAATACCGCTTCTTTTTGAGCAAGGTGGTGATGTTGTCACAAGGACTGCACTAAAGAGAATCAGGTAAGACATACCACATGTGATTCTTTTGCTTTGTTTCAAGGTTGTCAACTGTTATTGGCTTATTGCAAGGACACTATCATAAAAAACAATGTGAGGTTTAAACAATTGTTCTAACTCAAATATCATCTTCAGCTGGAATAATTACAAGATCAACCAAACTCAAGATAAAATTGGTGTCTTTGTGAGTATTGTAAGCACAAAAATCCCGTTTAAAGGGACTGGAAAGGAGTACATTGGGGATGATATCAGCGAAATAGCTAGTGCTGTTAAGGTGGGGAAGCTTTCTGCATTTCTACTTTCTGCAACCAAATTTCCATTACAAATAGAACAATTAAACTAACAACCTTATTTTTCAGTCTGCAATTCAGCAGTGCTGCATCCAGCTAAAATCGAAAATAGTTAGGAAAATGCAGGCTCGTGAACAGCAAGAGAGAAAACGAAATTTGAGCAAGTAAATTCAAGTTCCCTATCCTATCAGTATTTCTTCTTCAATTAACTTAAACTGATAACAAGTATAACAATCTATCGGCAGGTACATCCCTGATGCTACGAATGCCATTTATGATGTTTTGCAAGAAATGGCAAAGTCACATGCATCAAAAAAGAAACGCTACGAGGAGGGTGACGGAGATATTATTCGAAAAGTATCTGATCATTTGATTACTAAAGAGATACTAAACGAAAAACTCACTCAACATGTTGAAAAGGTGAGTTTTGTGTTGCCTGCTGCCAATGCTAAACATCCCTCCACACAGGTACATCCCATGTGTTCATTCCGGAAAATATTGATATTTAATGGTGTCGATAATTGCAGGTGGATTACGAGATGGCATTAGAGTATGCAACACAAACCGGAGTAAGAGAGGAACCGAGAGAAGATATATATTTACAGTCACTAGATGGTAAAGGTAACTTTTCAGATTTCCATAGTCCTATATTTGTCTTTAGACTCGTTCTATAAGGAGCTTGACTCATACACTTGTATTTCTTAATTACACCATCTGTTCTATTTAGCAATTTAGCGACCTCATTTTTACTGATTTGTATCCCTACAAACAAAACCAGATATTTTTAAAATAAATATTAAATGTTTTAATATATATTTTTGATTAGATGGTGTATATATATTTATGACGATTTTAATAGTGTGTATATATAACAATCATTGAATGACGGTCTTAATGAAAATTTAAAATTCATTTATCATTCACAATAAAATAAAGATGATGTAAAGGATAGAGATGAATCATATAACATACCTTGTTAAACAAGATATTTTTTGTCTAACAAACTTACAATCATGTATCATCGACATATTTTATCACCAACTGGTTGGTTCGAGTGATAAGCAGGTTAATATTGCTTAAATAGAAAAGCCTCGTTAGGAGACTCACTCACGTAACTAAAATTATGTGTACGGCGTGGATCAGTCTGGGTTAATTAGAGCAAAGCTCTGAAGAACCGGAAGGATAACAAAAAAACCCCTTATATACCGGTCTACTTGTGAGATAATTCATGGCAACATTTAACTCTTTAAAACTAAAACAACCCTTTGAATATCCCTACAGATCTTATATATATATATATCATCTTATGATTAGCTGAGTTAATGGGACACTAATGCCACAGATATAGAAGGTGTTATCTGTAAAGCCCATGCATTTGTAACTCGTTAATATCGCGAGAAAATCAATAAGATTTTGAAAGGTAAAAAAAAAGGGATTTATCGTACCCCAAGGGAAAATGAAAGGGGCAGCAGAGCCAACACCAACATCGAGTCAGAGAGCAGCCCCACATACCTACAAACAAACAAAACAACTCTTCCCCACGCATGTGGCCCAACAAACCACACTCTTCCCACGTGTGACTTCCTTCCTTCTTCTTTTTTTACTTTTACTTTTTAAGTTTTAAAAACCAAATAATACAACTATTATTAGTATTCATGCTAAAATAAAAATAAAAATAAAAATAAAAATAAAAAACAAATAAATAAATATTGAAAAGTGAAATGGTTTGGTACCCAGCAGAGATTCAGTATTTTTTAACAGATCTTTTAGTGTCCCAACTCACATGTCCCCATCCCATTCCTAATCACCACTCCCTTTTTAGTCTTAAGCTACTTAATTTGCTTCATATCTTTTCAAATGAAAATATAATTGCTTTTCCCATTCTTGAAGAAAGTTTGACTCTTTACTTGGATTCTTACAAAAAAGGTAACATTTTTCTCTTACTTTTATTTCCAAAAAAAATGAATGTTGTGTTTTTGGTTAAGAATTGTATTTGGTTGGTTTGAGTAGCTGTTTAAGCTTTTGAAACTGTGTTTTCTTGGTTCTTATGGTAATGATATCAATAATGCATGGTGAAAGATACTACATTTTTTTTTCTCTTTGCTTGGCTTAGTTGTTTCCAATGTTTGGTTTGATGGGGTTTTCTTGTTTTAGATCTGCTTCTGCTTTTTTACATGAAATGTCTTATTGTACGTTTTGATAAATGTTTTCTGTTTTAATGCTGTTTGGTGGCTGGGAAATTTTTTCTTTTTTTAAAGGAATCTTGAAGTTCACATCACTTTGGTTTTTAATTTAAACTACATTAAATGCTCCCTTCCTGATAATTGATTATTCACAATTATAATGACAGCTCATAGAAACTAGACCCACTGTATTTGCTACTGTTGTACTATGTTGTTGTTTCATTTTACTCAGAATCCAGATGGAAGTGCGATGTGTTATAATTATGCTCATTGTTCTTGATTTTGCAGGTTTTTTGTGTTTCAAGTTGAAAGCTTTCCTACAAGTGACTGCCTAGTGATTGTAGCAGGTTGTTGTGGTAATAAAAAAAAAAAGCCTGAACAGTTTTGTTTTTTGTTTTTTTGTTACCTCTTGCTAACCTGTGGAGTGTTCTTTAGAACAAAGATGCAGAAGCCTCCGCAAGCTGTAGACTTTGCCTTGAAGGAGACCTCGCCGAACATCGGGGCAGGAGCTGTTTCAGGTGATAAGCTTTCGAGCACCTATGACCTCGTTGAGCAAATGCAATACTTTTATGTTCGAGTTGTGAAGGCCAAGGATTTACCTGGAAAAGATGTTACTGGTAGTTGTGATCCGTATGTCGAAGTTAAACTTGGGAACTACAAGGGAATCACTAAGCATTTCGAGAAGAAGAGCAATCCGGAATGGAATCAAGTGTTTGCTTTCTCGAAAGAAAGGATTCAAGCTTCTGTTTTGGAAGTGTATGTGAAGGACAAGGACGTTGTCGCTGATGATTTAATTGGCAGGGCTCTGTTCGATCTCAATGAAATTCCGAAAAGAATTCCTCCGGACAGTCCATTGGCGCCGCAGTGGTATAGATTGGAAGATCGAAAGGGTAATAAAGTTAAGGGAGAGCTCATGCTTGCTGTCTGGATGGGAACGCAAGCAGATGAGGCATTTCCGGATTCATGGCATTCAGATGCTGCATCGGTTGGCCCTGATGCCGTTTCAAACATCCGATCGAAAGTCTACCTTTCCCCCAAGCTTTGGTATGTGAGGGTGAATGTGATTGAAGCTCAAGACTTGGTACCTAATGATAAAAGCAGGTTCCCCGAGGTTTTCGTGAAAGCGGTTCTCGGAAATCAGGCTTTGAGAACTAGAGTATCTCAAAGTAAGACTATCAATCCATTGTGGAATGAGGACTTAATGTTTGTAGCTGCTGAACCTTTTGAGGAGCCTTTGGTTCTAAGTGTGGAAGATAGGGTCGGATCGAACAAGGACGAAACCTTGGGTAAGTGTATGATCCCTCTGCATACCGTGCAGAGAAGGTTAGACCATAGACCGGTGAACAGCCAGTGGCTCAATCTCGAGAAACATGTGATTGTTGATGGGGAGAAAAAGGAGATAAAATTTGCAAGTAGGATTCACTTGAGGATCTATTTAGAGGGAGGGTATCATGTTTTGGATGAATCTACACACTATAGTAGTGATCTTAGGCCGACAGCAAAACAGTTATGGAGACCGAGCATTGGGATTCTGGAACTGGGTATTCTAAGTGCTCATGGACTGATGCCAATGAAAACAAAAGACGGAAGAGGAACCACAGATGCTTATTGTGTAGCCAAGTATGGGCAGAAATGGGTCCGGACAAGGACGATCGTTGACAACTTTATGCCAAGGTGGAATGAGCAGTACACTTGGGAGGTTTTTGACACTTGTACTGTCATTACAGTAGGCGTTTTCGATAATGGTCATATACATGGGGGAGCCGGAGGGTCAAAGGACTCAAGAATTGGAAAGGTACGGATTCGGCTTTCTACACTTGAAGCTGATAGGGTTTATACTCACGCGTATCCTCTCCTGGTGCTGCATCCTTCTGGGGTTAAAAAGACTGGTGAAATTCAATTGGCTTTGAGGTTCACATGCTCGAGTTTGATTAACATGCTGCACATGTATTCACATCCACTATTGCCTAAGATGCACTACATTCATCCGTTGTCTGTAATTCAGCTCGATGTCTTGAGGCATCAGGCTATGCAGATTGTCTCGATGAGGCTGAGCCGGGCTGAGCCACCACTGAGGAAGGAAGTTGTGGAGTACATGCTCGATGTCGATTCACATATGTGGAGCATGAGGAGAAGCAAAGCAAACTTCTTCAGAATCATGGGAGTTCTGAGTGGGCTGATTGCTGTTGGAAAATGGTTTGATCAAATCTGCAACTGGAGAAACCCTCTTACAACCATTTTGATTCACATCCTTTTCATTATATTGGTTCTTTATCCTGAGCTAATACTTCCAACAGTTTTTCTCTACCTTTTCCTAATCGGAATCTGGAACTTCCGTTGGAGGCCACGGCACCCTCCTCACATGGACACTAGACTCTCTCATGCCGATGCTGCCCATCCTGATGAATTGGATGAAGAGTTTGATACCTTCCCCACTTCTCGGCCTTCCGATTTTGTCCGGATGAGATACGACCGTATAAGAAGCATAGCAGGGAGAGTTCAGACCGTGATCGGTGACCTCGCAACTCAAGGGGAAAGATTCCAGTCTCTGCTAAGCTGGAGGGACCCCAGAGCAACCACTCTATTTGTGACATTCTGTTTAATCACGGCCTTGGTTCTTTACGTGACACCATTCCAAGTTATTGCTCTTCTCACGGGCCTTTATGTCCTACGGCATCCGAGGTTCCGCCACAAGCTTCCATCTACACCACTTAACTTCTTTAGGAGGTTGCCTGCAAGATCAGACAGTATGTTATGAGCACAACCATACATCATATGTTCCTCCTCTCCAATGTCTAGGTATTGAGTATCAAATCAGGATGAGCGAAGCGACACTTGGAGCTCTCGAGTTGGTGGCAAATTCATGGTTTTGTTCTAAATTATATAATGTGTAATTTTCATCTTCCTTATTTAGTAAATTTCCTGATGACTGCAGTCTGTTTTATGCTTCTTTTTTCCTCCTGACAATCTGTTGTATCCTATGTTGTCAATTTCTAGATTTCAACTTCATCATAATTCCGTTTCTCTCATTGCCAAGTGTTCTGCTTCAGTCTCATTCCACTTGATATTGAGCTGATTCCATGTGAAGAAGGGTAGACCAGATGCCTCTTTGTCGATTCATTTAATGATCGGACAATTTCAGACCACCTTGTTCTTTCAACAAGGGATCATTCATCGATCAACCGAGAATGGTTCTTTCTATGTAGACATAAAGGCTTGGCCGTTGCCTCTCATTTGAAACTTAATTTGAAAGCCAAATTTCAACTTGGACGCTTTTGGGATACCCCTAATAACCAACGGATGACGAGTGCTTTTGCTTTTGGAAGACAAGTATACCCCTAATAACCAACGGATGACGAGTGCTTTTGCTTTTGGAAGACGAGTATTTTTTGTTGTGTGGATCCTACGTCAATGGAACTTGATGAGTGTATCAATGTCTTCTTTTTACTGCTATATCGAGAGTTACTCCATTTTTACTGCTATATCGATACTGCTATATCAAGAGTTACTCCACGTATTGCTTGACGTAAACAATTTGACAAGCTAATAATTTTATTCCGTGTTCAGAATATGGGTTTTGTTTAGGGTTTAAAATTTTAGGTTTGAATTTTGAGGTTTCAAAGTCTAGAGTTGAAAACAATATGCACAAGGCAAGAGCTATTTATCAAGCAAATGAACAGCCTGATCAATTATACATGAATAATAGTTAAATAAATGTATACAATTCAGATTACACTGAGAATGGTCTCTTACTACTGCATTTCTCTTTTAAGGGCAAAGAGAAAATCACTAATTACAACTACTGATTAAATTAAAATACCAACGCTGATGACAGTTGGGTAAAATCATAAAAGCGATTCCACGGCCATGCCGGCAAAACCCGGTTTTGAATGATGAAAAGAACATTGTATGCTTTTCAGTTAACCAGCATGTGATCGAATCCTGCACCGGCTTGAAGAGTTGGTACCCGACTCACCCCGACATTGTGAAGCAACTGCTGCAGCCACCTCCTAGTGGTTTGATCTTCCTAGAAGCATGAACAAAGTGGATGAGATAAACAAGGAATATGTACAAAGAATTGGAATCAATTTTTATGAATGCAATGCATTTTTATTAGCATTTAATTAACCCTCGACAGATAAAAATGAGTTTCCATATCGAACCGACTAAATATAACCCTCAACAGATGGACTCTTCAAGATCAAATACAACTCGACATATTAGTACTTACGCGAAGGCAACTACTAAAGGTGGCATCTCGTAACATATCTGGAAGGCAACTTCTTAACGCATCACAAGCCCTGTATTATGAAAGAGAGCACGGAAAACATCAATTTTATGCATAAACTTCAAAAAGAAATGACGGGAATGTAAAGAAAGAGGGTGAGCTAAAGCCAAAAACTAATGAGCAAATCCATGATCAACTTCATTAACAAACCTTGGGTTATCTGACAATCGAAGATAACATCGAATAATATGTTTTAACAGTCGTGAAGAGGGTTGCTCAGCAAGTGCTGCAACCATATTTCCTAGAACTCGACCAACTGCAAAAAACCGCTCTGCAGTAGTGCAAATATAGTCCAAGCCAACATCATCCAGTAGAATCTTCTGAACTATAAAAGTAGCAACCTGCCATCAAACAATCATTTGCAACTTAACAAAAAAGTTAACTGGTATACAACCTATGATTGGGTATTCAAGTCTGCCAAAAATATACAAATAATTGTTTATGTATTTGCGGGCCTTGGCAGGCTGCCCAGCTGTGGGAGCCTCAAGAACGCAAGTTGGTATCCTAAAAATTTCTCTATTAAAACAACAAACATAATTTCATATGGAATATATAGGAAAGCAGAAAAGGCAGATACTTTTGCACAGTTGGTAAAGTAACAAAATCAACAAACTCAACTGTTTTCGATAGTTCACTGCCCATCTCCATTGTGCGCAGACATAGGGGGATTATCTCGGTTGAAAGAAGGAAGCTGATAACTTCAGTATCATCAACCTGCAAAAGAAAGATCATTTTATTAGTATATGCAGAATTATTATGCAGACACAGCAGTGGGTAAACCACATCTTTTGTCATTCTCTATGTTTTTATCATATATTTTACACAAGGCCACTCAATCCTCCCCATGATCATAGTCATAGAGTACCACTTTACTTTTAGAATTCTTTCACACTTCTTGGTCATGCATTTACTTCAGCCTAGCATGTTCAAGTAGTATAATGTCATTACGATCCATGAAGATCACATTGCTGGCAACTCAATCAACTTAAATATAAAAGAATGAATTACCTTTACCAAGGCTCCGATTACACCTAAGCTAGTAAGCCTCAAATACTCAAAAGGCCTTGATTTACTTGTTGTATTAAGAAAAGGATACAAATACAACGGTATATGAGCTGCAAATGAAAAATAATTAGTGTGAGACATCAATTGTTAAATAAATATAAGAAGCAAGAAAGTAACATCCCTACTGCAAAAGAAATGAAATTTTGCCTTATTTGAGGGGGGGGGGGACGCAGACAATAACACACTAATAACCCAATAACAAGCAAAAGGACCGAGCAACCAAGAGATAATGCGGAAACACAATGTAACCCTCTACAAACAAGCTATGCATGCAGCCCATAGGGCATATGCACACAGGATAGGACTTTTAGTTCAAGGGTACCTAGAAAAGACAAATGCACAACATAAATTCTAGCTTTCTGTCATTACAACCTCATGAAAATGTTCTCACATATGCAACTTCAAGAATCAAATAAGAAGTAAATATTCAGGTCATGTGTTAAGCAACGAAGTACACAAGTACGCTCCTCACATAAGAACATACCATTTAGGAATAACATCCTTGTGTCCGGATGAGAAGCCACACACTGTAAGAAAAGATGGAAATTAAGACACGTTAGCACAAATTTAAAAGAATATAAAAAGGTTGACCGGCCAGTTGGCTTGGTTGAAACAAGAACTGAGCCTATAAGTCCAATAAGTATAAATACATCGGTTCAGCTAGAAAACCGAATTAAAAGGGTTTTAGGTTTTCTATTATTATTCTTTTCAGTGGTGGAGAGTTGTATCTTTGGTCTTCTATTTCTATATTAAATACCATACCATCAATCTTCTTTTTTTCTTTTTTGTTATTTAGTACCAATTCAATGTTAAAATCATGTACATAATATTTAGACCTCCTTTACTGAAACAGACTCTGCTGGGTTTTTTTATAGATTTATCCATTAATCAGCAAGCTTTGAATTGACCAATACCAAAATAAACAAAAGTTCCAAAAAACTCCATCTTTTTCTCCTTCATCCACAATTTGAGAAAAAATGTAAAACAAACTCACAGGTAACATTAGTAAGGACTCATGTATTACCAGTGAAGCGAAAATTCAATTCAACAGAAACAGTAGAAAAGGCCAAAAAGATATCACCTGAAGTAGAGCAAGAGCATTACAAACTCGATTCGACTGAGCCGGAGTTAGATTTGGTGGTGAAAGAACAGGATAAATGGAGACTATCTCCTGCAAGAAAAAAGGCTTAGCATCAAGGAACTGAGACAGGATAAATCCCTAACTATGACAATTTTTGATTTCCAATTGGCATCACAAATAGTAAAAGAATATACATGTTTTGACCCCCAACAAAATTAATGATTTAAAAAATTTCCAAGGCATCTAGCGTATCAGCAGTGGTCATTTGACAAAAAAAGGACAAGAAACTACTTGTCCCCCCCCCCCCCAAAAAAAATAATGATTTAAAACTTTTCCAAGTGCAACTTAAAGTGGAAATAAACTCAAAAATCAATTTACACCAGATATACCTTATTCTGAAGCAAACATTTAGCTTTTTTCCCCAAAAAGTCATTTTTCACTAGGCAAAAGTAATAATCCTTTCTACTCTATCCCCAATTAAATAAAACTACTTCTTCTACCTCTTCCTATCTTTTTTCCTACTGTGTAGGTCCTAAAAGGAGCAAATATTTTTGCAAATAATACACATCAGAATGAAATTGCAACAAATAAAAATTCCCCATGCTACAAGCACCTAAACAATGAATTCTAAGTTTTATGCTTATAGAGAAATGAAGAAATAGTCGAATAAAGAAATGCAAGTTAACCAGTGATGTTAAGGTGTGCCTAGGGGCTCGAACACAGCCAAAGTATGGGAAACTGATTTGCAGCATCCCAGGTGAAGTCATTTGAATTAGGCAAGAGCTTAAATGTTCCACGCTTTATTCTAGGTGCAATAAAAAGCCAGCTTTCACAATTTGACCTTTTCACCTCTTTCCTTTTTTAGATTTGGAAACTAAAATGACATAAATGTTCTTTATTTCATTAATTAAAATCCCACCAATATTAATTAGATTTATCAAAACAAATTTAAAAAACTACAATATCACCTTCATCCCCTCCTTAAACCCTCATCATGTTCTGAGATGTTGCCCACCTAACTATTTATATATATTTCCAAATGTATGTGCCTTATTTTAATCGGAAAAGTGTATTTTGCTTAGAAAACAACAGCCGTAACATAAATAACTCAATTGAGAGAAATATGATCACATGAACTTACCAAGTTCTCTATCAAGCCCACATGCTTAGACAATGAATAAGAAATTACAAAAATCGCAAAAGGAATGGGAGAGGAGGAAAGAGGAAAGTAAATGTGAACTACCAACTATAAATAGCATACCTGTAAAAGTGCAGCAATAGTACCAAAAGAATTCCACAACAATGGAGCCAAATCTTGAAATAATTCTCTCTTCTAAAAATAAAAACAAAAACAAGTTTATTAGGCATACCTGAATGAGTGCAGCTATAGTACCAAAAGATTTCCACACGAAAGGAGCCAAATCTTGAAATAATTCCTTGTTCTAAAAAATAAACCAAAAGGTAGACACTAGTTTACAGTAGTAACAAACAAATGCCGAACAGCTAAATTGCATAACCGCACATAGAGAAATAGCATGAGAGATTAAGTTGCAGAACTGAACACAAAGAAAGAAGTCAAGAACTATTCTGAGCTATTTACCTCACTTTTAAGACCTTTATAAACGACAGTGAACCCATATGTTTTATTTTCAAAGTTGATGAATTCTCTTCAATCAACCACCCATGTCTCCATTTCACTTACTGTAGTGAGTAGTTGAATAGTTGATTAATTTGCTACTCTCAAGGACACGTATTTCAACCTCAATATTCAGAATCATCATGAAGATAATGCATACAAATGTGGCTTAAAGAAATGCTAAATACTTTAAAATGAAACCAAAGCCCTTGCATGAGAAAATTGATGTGCATTGCGTGAAAAAGGAAAAAGAAGAGTAAACGCAATCTTCAGCTTCCAACCCCGGTTTATCCTTAAGAAAATAGATATGAGGAGGTTATTCTTAAAAGTTAAAACGAACTAAATGCAAGATACAGATGATCTACTTCAGGGCCACTATGCTTTTAAGGAGCTTCAACAAAGGAATGCCACGCCATGTAACCATAAAAATGACACTAGTTGATAAGATCAAAAGGCTTAATACAAATAAATAACCCATTTGAGGAATGAATCTGCTCAAAGATTACATTTAAAGCAAGAGTACTCGTTAAAGTTGATACAACAAAAGACGATGTGTAGATTAGTGAGATTCTAAAATTTTCAACAGTCTGGATGGAACACCGAACACATTTAACGAATTCTTATTCCTACCCTCTTATAATACTTGACACCACACGGGAAAAGGAGTAGATTAGAAAGAAGATCCTAAAATTTCCAAGGATCTAGATCGAACATATTTAACACATTCTACCATCTTCCAATTCAACCCAGTCTTCTAATAGTAACCGTAATAAGGAATGTCTTTTCCCCAAGGCGAGCAATATCATGCTTTAGTCTTCATCTCCCTGAGCCCAAAAACTCACATTATCGGATCAGTATGTTCGATAACCATTTGATCAAACCATGGAGACCCGCATTAGCTCATGCCATACCCGTTTCATGAATCCAATTCTCTCTCAGGCAAATTACCATCTATAAACCCCAAAAAATAACAAAAGAAACGTAACTATTTCTCCAGAATTAGTTTCTGCAGTGAGCTAGAAATAGTTCTATTTCCACCCTATACATAAACATAAAAAACAGCACTTTTGCATGCAATTTCTATGGATTCCTCTAAAACTAAAGATGGCTTAAAATCAAATATCACCCAAATTACCTACTTTTTTAAAATCAAAACCCTACTTTATGAAACACATAAAAGAGCAAACGAACGAAAAACAACATTTACTTAAATACTATATAAAGATATAAAAATTGTTGATTAAATTACCTTCGATAGTTCGAGAAGAGCGTTCTCTCGGAGATCAGGGTTGCTGAGATCGAGAACTAAATGCTCGGCCGTTGCCATTTTCCGATCCTTGTTCGCCGGGGCTCCAGCGGCAGCTGGATTCGACGCGCTGGGTCCCCCAAAAGGCGAATTCATCGATGGAGATTGAGAAAGATTTACCGTTTGCATAAATTACAGAAATCGGGAAAGAAATTGAAACTTTATTTCTTCAAATGAGAGAAAAAGTTGTACCCGAGAAAATAAAAACAAGGGAAAGAGTGAATTTTGATTCTACAGAGTTCATAAAATAAAGAGACATAATTTATCCAAAAAAAAAGGTAAAGAGATTTATTGCCACGTGCAATACATGCGCGTGAGACTTGCAGTCAAATTTGCTAACGTGCAATTGAATCTTTTATCCTATGGTAACTATCCAATAAACTAAGTGAGTTATTATTTTACAATTTATTATTATCTTTATTATTGAATACGAATTCATTACTTTTTTATATTTTTTCCTTAAATAAAATTTTTAATACATTTTTTTGCTATTAATTCTTAATTTGTTTGTTATTGTTAGGTTAAAAAAGGAGTGTGGTTAAAGTTATTGCGGTGAAAAAAGTGTGATTTGTAGATTTAAGTATTTGATATTATTGTAAAAAGATTAAGAATTTAAAATATTTTATTTAAATATATATTGAAAAGTATAATTGATTGGGAAATAGGAAGAATATATAGGATATTTTGATAATTTCATACCTAAAAATATTTGTTTTTCAAAAGTCGTTATTTTTTTATACATACAATATAGTACAACATAAGCATTATTGACCACTCAATCAATTAACATATTTTAAATCCAATAAATTTTTTAACTTTTTTAGGTTAAAAATTGATTTGAAAAAAAAATCATTTCAAATGCACATTATTTTATTGTTTCTAATGGTAAAAATATTTTTTAACACGGAAAATACTTTTAAAAAAACAATAATAAATTAAACTTAAATGTTTTAGTGTCGTATTTTCATTCAATCTTATATTTTGTTGATGAAATTCATTCAATCTTATATTATTATTAAATGAATATGATTTTGTAAAATAAACAAACTTAAATTTTAGTGCGTATGTTACTTATATTGAATTATTTAGAAAACTAATAAATCCAATGAATTGTTTTTTAGAAGAAGTATGCATTTTTCTTGGAAATTTTTATGTTCCATCGATCAAGTACAGAACAATATTTTAATGAGTGCATCAAAAATAACAAAATAAAAAAATATATTGTTTATTTCATCTGAGCGCGTGAGGGTACATATGTCTTTTTGAATTTGTTTATTTATATACTTTTTTCTTTAAACATGTTATCTAGAGATTTGAGTTTTTTAATCTTTATACAGTAATATTTGTTTATATATATATTCAAATCAGAATTTATTATTGTCATAACTTATTTTTGTTCGGGCTCCATACCCAAACCTTAAACCAAATCTAAAATTAAGCCCAATCCAATAAAACCCAAATCAGTCCATTATTATTTCAATCTAAATTACAATCAAATAACCCAACAACCCAAGTGGCCCAATAACCTATTAATTCAAACCCATTTCAAATATACCCATTTTACATAACCAAATACCTATTATCCTTACCTATAACCCAAATCCAATACCCGTAACTCTAATTATAACCTAAAAACCCTAAAAAATAAAAAATCCTAACACTTTGTTGCCTGCCGTCGCATGCACTTTGCCTCTTCATATTCCACGGATGCGTGCGAGCCACGCACCGGCCTTCGAACGCTGTGGTTCGCACGCGCGCCATCTCGGCTCTCCCACTGCCCATCTCTAACCGGTCACCGCCCTGCCATCTTTGCATCACACTGCCATGCCGACTTGCAAAAAGCTAAAGGAAGTGATAAACCTGAAAAAAAAACAAGCCTAATCAACATTAATATGAGTTTTTTTATGTAATAAAACAGGTATAAATACCCATAGCATGCAATTTGTAGAGGAAGTTCGGATGGAATAAAAAAAAGAAGATTTTCAGATCCAGAAACTATCAAGTGCAAAAGAATAGAAAACAAGAACTAGGTATACTATTTTATTTTTTTATTTGAAACCGATAATACAAACCAGAATAAAAATGGGCGTTTTGAATCTTACCTCAGTTCGGTTTCGAACCGGCGCTGACGTCTTCTTCCACAGCCAAAGATAAACCCCGATGGTCTTTTTTCTTAAGCCAAAAGCCTTAGATTTGAATAAGTAAAAAGGGGGTTGATTGTTATCTTAGGGTTTAAAAGATTGAAAAACAATAAGTAAAAGAAAAGGGGGAGGGGAAGCGGTAGTCTTGAAAAAAATGAAATGAGGGAATGAGGTTTAAATTTTTAGGTTATAAACACAAAAAACTAGGTAAATCGCACATTTAGTCTCTCGCCCTTTTAATTCTTTCGTTTTGTCTCTGTCGCATGGTCTAATTAGATTTCTGGTCCCCTATGTTTTCAAAAGTTCTCAATTTAGTGTGGATAGTTAAAAGAAAATGGGAAATTACCATCTAGGTCCCTCTACCCTAAGCTATCTTCCACTTTGTCTTTGTCGCAAGGTATAATTATGCCACTAGTCCTTCGTAATTTAATTTGCTTTACAATCTGGTCCCTTGTATTTTAATTGTTATGTTATATATTATTATTATTATTATATTATTATTATTATTGTTATTATTATGTTATATTATTATTGTTGTTGTTACCACTATTAATTATAGATATTATTATGTACTATATATACACTATACAATATTATTATTATATTAATATATTATATCATATTATTATTATCATTTTATTATGTTATTATTGTTATATTATTATTGTTGTTGTAATATTGTTATTATGATTATATTTTATTATTATGCATTATTATTATTTTAATTATTATGTTCTTATTATTGTTAATATTATTAAGTTATTATTGCTACTATGTTTATATTATTATATCATGATGTGTTTATAATTATATTAGTATATTGTGTAATAACGTATTGTATTAAATTAATTGTTGTTTGTACATGTTTGTGTTTATATTTCAATATCGTATTTAGATTCGTTTGTATATTGTTATTGTAATTTAATATATTTTGTTTCGAATTAATTGCTCATACATATAACTGTTACATCTAGTGTAAGCTATATTGTTCCAGTATTCTATTAGGAGTGGCATCTCACTCTCCGTATGGTATAAGGGTTGTATTCTCCCGAATCGATGTCCTAAGCGACAGTTCGGGTACCGTTTACTCTAGAACATAACCACATATAGTGAACCGTAGAGCCCACCTGTTAGAGCCATGTTGGTACTCTGTCCATTCAGCAGTGACCCTATTTAGGTTTTTTATTCATTTTTTTCTTTTCGTTGTTTATTTATGAATATTTTTCGCTTGATTTGACTGTTAATTATCGCCCTTGTTTATTAGTTAGCATTTCCTTTATTTAGATTATTCTTGTTGTGCTGATGCAATTTCCTTTTCGTGTTTATTTTGCCCCTTTACATTTAATTTGCATTGCATTCTCATGGTAAGAATAAAGGTATTAATTTCGCAAGTGGCCATCACTGTAGAAGACGATCATAATGGACAAGAGGTCTCGTGATCAAGTTGAGCAGACGGATTCCAAGCACTGTCCTAGGAATACAACGAAGACTAAAGAGGATGGATCATTCGAAGATTTTGAATCAAATAAGATAACTCATATTAATATTAATGACGAGCAAAATGAAGTGCAAGAATTGAATAAGTAGGTGGCCGAGATGATGAATATGATGACCGCTATGGCTAAAGGCAAGAGGTCTGTCGAATCGAGAGAAGAGTCAGTCAATAATCATAATGTGGAGCTTGATGGTCAGAGTTTCGTCCTTGGACAAAGTAAATATCATAGCTCGAACCCACTTGTAATTCATGTCAACAAACTAGTCGAAAGTACCTTTGAGCCGAGCTCCCCAAAAATATAAGTAAATCTAGAAAGAGCCCGAGAAGCAAGTGACATGAAGAAGCACATCTCGATTCCTGTAAAGTACACCGAACTACTTCCGATACTCATTGAAAAGAGTCTCATTACCCCGGTTCAGTCTATGTCAAAAGAATCCCCTTACTCAAAAGGTTACAATATTCGTGCCAAATGTAGTTACCAAATAGGAATTTCAGGTCACATCACTGAGAATTGTAGGGCGCTAAAGAACAAAGTCCAAGACCTTATCAAAATGGGAGTATTGGGTTTCGAAGACGGAAGACCCATATTCTACATTGAGCTGGTAACTGCCCGTGATTCAAAACTGCAAAAGACTAAATGCCCAAGACAAGAGAGTTGTACTCGTAACTGTTGGAGGCCCAATTGGTGGGTCTCGTCTTTTTAACACCCATGTAGCCTTTGTATCCAGATTGGTACAATATCAATGCTCGTTGCGAGTATCATCCCAGAATTTATGGACATACTATTGAGGATTGTATCGCCTTCAAGTGGCGAGTTCAAGCTCTTTTGGAACTTGGAAATGGGATTTCAAAACTAGAGGCCAACCTAGTATAAAAGTGGGGCACTCATTTGAGGCAGATTTTGAAACTAAAAAGGGGCACACATCCGAGTATAGCAAACTCAGGCAAGAGAAAGGAGAATTGAGTGAAAAACTAAAGAGTTTACAAGAAGACCGTTATAAGCTTCGCTTCGCATTTAAGAATGCAGGGCTTGGTGACACTGTTGAAGAATGGAATAATGGTATCATTCAATTGAAGAATGAATTGGGGCACTGGAAATGGAGAGGCATGACCAGGGAAAATTGAGTCTAGTTGTTTTTCCAAAAGTTAGAAGAGGACAAGGGCCAGTACAACTTTCTTAAGAGTGAGAGGGAAAGCAGTCTAACTATGAATGAGATTTTGAAAGCAAGCCGGCAACAGTCCGAGGACAATTTTAACACCGTTCAAAAAGAGAATGTAAGATTCAAAAAGTGAATGGATTAGCTTCGAGGTTCTTTGTGTTTGAGCGAGATTCGCGCTGAAGCCTACAAACAGACTGGCTATGAAATCGCTGAAAAGCTAACCCTTCAATCACAAAAGGTTAAGCAAGAAATACAAGAGATGAACAAGTGTTTCATCAAGCTTAGCATCATAGTAAGATTCTAAGTGTTTCCATGGTTATCCTAGAATAAAAAGTTCTATCAATTAAGTACATTGGCAATGTCATCATCGGATATTCATCAAATCTAGGCAATTCTTGTTCCAACTAAAGGCATGGCAAGCAATTTATGTATCCTATATGCAATACTTAAAATGAATGCAACTAAACATGACAATTAACTAGTAACAATCCCCTCAAACTCGAGTGAGGCACTGTCCTCAATGCATGGAACAAAGAAAAATAAAAATAAAGAAAAGTAAAATGCAAACGATGACTTACTCTGAGAGTTTGTCATCATGGATGATTAGTTTCCTTTTGGCCGGTGTCTTGATTATTTTGCTTGAACGCGGTGGTTACTTCCTTGTGGCCGATGGTGGAATCGATCATCGTACGAGGGTGTCCTCATCGTCCTTATCATCCTCTTCCTCAATCTCATTGGCTTTTCGCTTGGTTTTGGAGGATTCGACTGGTGTGGTCTTCGTTGGTGCAATGGAGGACTCATCCGAATCTAAAAAATTAGACAATGATTTAGTACAAGTTGATTCAGGCATAGGCGCTTTACCTTTGGCTTTTGCAGTGGTTGTCGGGGCGTCTTTAGTTTTGGTTGTCGCGGCATCTTCAGTGTTGGTTGTTGGGACAGACGCTGTGTAGGTTGTCGCGGCATCATCTGTTGCAGTTGCCGTGGCAAGAATTTCGGCAGGAAAAATAGGGAATGATACTCGGTTGTTCGAGTACTTTTCCAGGATAACTTGGGTGATGGAATTGTTGTGGTCCTTCATGTACCGCATGAACATTAGTTGCCGATCTTTAATTTGCTTAAGGTGGTTCGCCAATGGTTGTAAGAGTGCTTTAAGTTGCCCTGGGGTTGCTGGCCGACTTGCCCGAGCATCAGTTGCCTGGGCATCAGGAGTTGCCGAGGCAGCAGAAGTTGTCATGGCAACTTTAGGCGTTGGGGATTTTATCGGTGCTTCTCCCATTAGCTTTCGGATTTGTGCTTTATTCCAACCGGACTTTGGTAGTACTTTTTTATCGGTGAACTCACTTGGGACATGCATCTCCTTGCAAAGGTTAGAAATTAAGCAAGGGAAGAAAAGAGAACCCTTGTCTTTTGTGCTACATACAAAAATCTCATCACAAATAATTTTTTCCAATGTTAATGATGTGATTATGCAAGGTAGAATGTATGAGCAAAAGACGAGGTGTATCAACGGTAGTATTGTGTATTGTGGGCATTAAAGAAGTTTTAACAAACTTGTTCCATAGTTTTGCCTTGGGTTTAAGCTGAATGTGGTTTACCGTGCCCTTATATTTACCGTCGTTGCAATGAGTCCCCAGTAGAGTGAGTTCTTGAAGCACCTTCTCGAGTTGCTTTGGTGTGAGTTGATCAACAAAGGCTTGATGCTCGTCCTTCTCAACGTAAAGCCCGTAAAAGGCATTGATGCTTTCGGGGCTTATGAGTATAGCCTTGTCACGAAAAAAAAACATAAAGATTATCTGGGTTAGGCAAGTGAGCATAGAATTCTCTTACCCATGAGATGTTGCCCGGTTCTAGTTGATGGCAAAATATTTGCCACTTTTGATGTGAAATCCTTTGGAAGATGAATGGTTCAAGGCCGAAATCTTGATGAGAGTTGGAGTATTTGAAGCCTTGTTCTTCGCAAATCTTTTGGCTTTTGAACTTGGGGTGAAATCGTTCTTGAACCACCGGTGTAGCAAATTTCTTGTAGCTTGGTTCTTTGGAAGTGCTTGAGTGCGCCAAAAACTTGATTTTGGATGCCATGGATGATCTTGGTTGTGAGTTGGGTAGAAACAAAGAAAAGAAAGCAAAAGAAACTAAATAGTTGCAAGGTTAAAAGTAGGAATAGGTTTTTTGGAAAGTTAATGGTGATGGGTTAAATAGAAAAGATAGGTAGTAAATATGGTAGGTATGATTGATTGGAAAGAAAGAAATAAAGGGTTTTAATTGGGGGAAGGGGGCGACAAAGGGAATTGAGGAAGGGGAAGGGTTTGGCCGGCTATGTAGGAGAATTAGGGTAAATTGGAGGCTTAATATAAGCCTAGATAAGGATTAAAATTAAAGATAAACTAGTAAATAAAAAGAAATAAATAAAGATGTGCAAAGAAATTTTTAAACCTAAAATTCAAAAATAATTAAATAAATATGAAAGAAATATATAATATTAACCTAAAGAAAATAAATAAATCTATCCTAAGAATAACCGAAATTAATGAAATAAAATAAAAATAATAATTAGTTCGAATAAAAGAAAACTAAAAATAAAAGGAAAATATCTAAAGGAGAGCGTGCTCATGCATCTCCTAAGGTGACCACTTCTTTGTTACGTTCCACATGGGCACCGTTGTAGTGCTTCAATCTTTGTCCATTAACTTTGAATTCATGTTCGTTAGTGGTGGACTTGATTATCACGGCACCATGAGAGAATGGTTTGACAACTTCGAATGGTCCCGGCCATCTTGATCTCAGTTTTCTTGGGAAAAGTTTCAGTCGAGAATTGAATAAGAGAACTAGTTGCCCTGGCTTGAATTGTCGCGACAATAGTTTCTTGTCATGCCATTGCTTTGTTTTCTCCTTGTAGATCCGTGCATTGTCGTAGGCGAGTGCACGAAATTCTTCTATCTCGTTGAGATCTAGTAAACGTTTTTGTTCAGCACTCTTCTAATTCATATTCACGGTTTTGATTGCCCAATATGCCTTATGTTCGATTTCCACCGGTAAGTGACAAGTCTTACCATAGACAAGGCGAAACGGGGACATTCCCAGGGGTGTTTTGAATACAGTTCGGTAAGCCCAAAGTGCTTCGTCTAGTCTTGTAGACCAGTCTTTTCAGGAATGATTGACAACCTTCTCGAGGATATTCTTCAATTCCCTGTTAGAAATTTCTGCTTGCCTATTAGTTTGTGGATGATATGCCGTGGTAATTTTGTGTGACACGCCAAAGCGTTGCAACATCTTGGCAATAAGTCTGTTGTCAAAGTGCTTGCCTTCATCACTGATAATTGCTCTCGGCATCCTAAATCTGTAAATATATTTTTCTGCATGAATCATTGCACGGTCTTGGAATCGTTGTTGGGAACTGCAGCTGCCTCAACCCATTTAGACACGTAGTCAATGGCAAGTAGAATGTAGAGGTTGCTGAATGAAGATGGGAATGTCCCATAAAATCAATCCCTCATATATCGAACAATTCCACCTCGAGGATATTTTGGAGCGGCATCTCATGTCGTCTAGAGATATTGTCCGTCCTCTGGCAATAATCACATTGCTTGTAAAACTCTTGGGCATCTTTGTACAATGTTGGCCAATACAAACTGGATTGCAAAACTTTGGCCACGGTATATGTTCCTCCAAAATATCCTCCATAGGATGAAGAATGGAATTGCCGGAGTACATTCTGCTGCTTCTCTTTAGGGACACATCGGCGTATAATCTGATCTACACATTGTTTAAACAAAAGAGGCTCGTCCCAGAAATAATACTTAGCATCATGGCAGAACCGCTTCTTTCCTTGATGAGTAAGGCCATAAGGTAAAATACCATAAACAAGAAAATTAACTAAATCAGCGTACCAGGGTATTACCGAGGTATGTGTTATCGTGGCAACTACTTTCGTGGTTGTCGAGGCATGCACGTCTGGAGTTGTCGAGGCGTCAATGGTTGCCGAGGCATGCACATCTAGAGTTGCCGAGGAGTCAAGGTTTACCGAGGCGTCGAGGGTTGCCGATACATGCGCATCGATGGTTGTTGAGGCATCAGGGGTTGTCGAGTTAACTAACAGTTGCTCATCCGAGAATGCATCGCATATCTCTAAATCTGCGTCATTCTCCCTATTACGTTTTAAGCGTGATAAATGATCGGCAACTTGATTCTCTATTCCTTTCTTGTCCTTAATTTCAATGTCAAACTCTTGTAAAAGCAATATCCAACAAATCAAATGAGGTTTGACATCCTTAATAGCAAATAGATACTTAATTACCGAATGGTCCATATGAACAATTACCTTTATACCAATCAAATAGGATCGAAACTTGTCAAATGCAAAAAACTAATGGTAGTAACTCTTTCTCTGTTGTTGTGTAATTCACCTAGGCGCTATTAAGAGTCTTACTAGCGTAGTATATCACATGAAAAATCTTACTTGTATGTTGGCCTAGGACTGCTCCTACCGCGAAATCACTCGCATCACACATGAGCTCAAAAGGTAATGTCCAATCAGGTGGAACGACAATAGGTGCCGAGGCAAGCTTTTCCTTTAGGGTTTTGAATGCTTGGGCGCAAAAATCATCAAAATTGAAAACTTTATCATGTTTAAGCAAATTGCACAAAGGTTTAGTAATCTTAGAAAAATTATGAATGAACCTCATGTAAAAATCTGCATGTCCAAGAAAGCTTCGGATTCCTTTAACCGAACTTGGTGGCGGTAATCTCTCAATCACGTCCACCTTGGCTTTGTCTACTTCGATACCCTTTGATGAAATCTTGTGGTCGAGCACAAATCCTTCATCTACCATAAAATGGAACTTCTCCCAATTAAGGACTAGATTGGATTCTTCACATCTTGCCAACACATTCTCTAAATTACTGAGGCAACTATCAAAGTCATTACCAAATACAGAAAAATCATCCATAGAAATTTCAAGGAAGTCTTCAACCATGTCTGAAAAGAGTGACATCATGCATCTTTGGAAGGTTGCCGGGGCATTACACAATCCGAACGACATCTTTCGGAAAGCATAAGTATCGTATGGGCATGTGAATGTTATCTTTTCTTGATCTTCTGGTGCTATGGCAATTTGATTGTAACCTGAATAACCATCAAGAAAACAATAAAAGGGTTTACCTGCAAGACGGTCAAGCATTTGATCAATAAAGGGTAATGGGAAATGATCTTTCCTAGTGGCTTTGTTTAGCTTTCGGTAATCCATACAAACCCTCCAATCGGTCACAGTCCTGGTTGGAATGAGTTCATTGTTTTCATTACTTACCACCGTTATACCTCCCTTTTTCGGTACACATTGTACCGAACTTACCCATATAGTATCAGAGATATGGTATATGATGTCGGCGTCAAGCCACTTGATGATTTCTTTCATTACAACCCCTTTTATGGCATGATTCAGTCTCATCTGGGCCTCAATCGAAGGTTTGTGATCATCCTCTAACAAAATCTGTGCATGCACACGGCCGGACTAATTCCCTTCAAGTCGGCAATTGTCCACCCTATCGCCTTCTTGTGTAGCATCAACATGTCAATAAGCTTCTTTTCGTGCTTAGGCTGTAACTTAGAGGAAATAATTACAGGCAATGTATTATCGGTTCCCAAGTAAGCATATTTTAGTTGCCCTGGCAATTATTTCAACTCAAGAATCGGTGGTTGTTCAGTGGAGGGCTTTTCGAGTTTACCTTTCTTACCTGAGTAATCCAATGGCTCAAAGTATGTACCTGGTCGATTGACTAACCAATTTGCCTCTTCTTGTTGTTCCTCATCTATCGGTTCTTCATACTCCTCAGGTTCCTCTTGATCAGCAATGTAGTTGCCGAGGCAACTAATCTCCTCGTCAAAGTCAAACTCTGTCGTGGCGTGAAAAAGTTTGCATTCTTTCGAATCATCGGCATGCCTTAGTGTTTGGAACATATTCAGTTTAACTTGCTGGTCATTCACCCTCATTGTGAGTTTTCCCTTTTCAACATCGATCATGGTTTTCCCTATTGCTAAGAAGGGTCTCCCAAGAATGATGGGTGTGTGTTCATCTGTTTCACAATCCAAAACAATAAAGTCAGCGGGAAAAATAAATCTATCAACTTTTACCAGTATATCTTTAATTTTCCCTATGAATGCACATAGGATCTGTCGGCTAGCTGTAGCATAACTATTGTAGGTCTTGCCTTCCCGATTCCTAGTTTCTGGAAAACTGATTTGGACATCAAGTTTATGCTTTCTCCAAGGTCACATAATGCTTTACCAATATTGTGATTTTCGATGGAACATGGTATTGTGAAACTTTTGGGATCTTTCAACTTGGGTGGCATGCGATTGTGCAACATGGCCATGCATCCCTCTATTACGACAACTGTTTCAAACTCTCCTAGCCTTGTTCTTTTAGACACAAAGTCTTTAAGAAACTTGGCATAGTTCGGCATTTGTTCAATTGCCTCAACCAACATGAGTTGATATGGACTTGCTTTAGGATATCAAGAAACTTCTTGAATTGATATTTTTGCTTTTGTCGCTTCAACCTTTGTGGGAATAGTGGTGGAAGTCGGATATCCTCGATCCTTTTATTGGTCTAGAACCCGATTGATGGCATTTTCGGGGTAACTAGAGTTACCGAGGTATCATCAACCGGAGTTGTCGTGGCATGTTTATCGTTGGTTGTCGTGGCATATTTATCGTTGGTTACCGCGGCATTGTCAACTGGGGTTGCCGTGGCATTTTCTGGTTCAGCATCTGAGGTTTTGTCTTTGAGTTCATCTTGTTCTTTTTGTGGAGTTTTATTTGATGAGGGGGCTAGAGCCACCTTAAGTTGTCGGCCACTTCTAGTGGTGATCGCCTTACATTGTTTGTGGCCAGTTCCTCTTGCGACTTCAGTATCGCTGGGTAAACCTCTTTGCGATCTAGTATTTAGGTTTTGAGCAAACTGTCCGACTTGAGTTTTCAATGATTTGATTGTCGCATCTTGGTTTTGCAATCTCATCTCGGTCCTATTAATAAAAGCATCAGTTTTTTTATGAAGTTACTATTCTCAGCCATATAAGATTCAGTTTTCAACATAAAGCATTGAGAGAATTTTTTCAAATAACTAGATGTTGTCAGCTGTTGCTGCGGTAACTATTGTCGTGGCATATTCTGCTAGAATCCCGATGCTTGTGCATTCTGATTGTTCTGATTCAGAGCGTTGTTGGGATTACTCCGTGAAAAATTTGAGTGCTTCTTCCAAGCTGAATTATATGTGTTGGACATCACATTGTTGTTCCGGTTGTAATTCCCCACATAAAAGCTGGATTCTGGATTCTGCATACATTCAGAAGAATCATGATTACCACCACACAACTCACGAAAGGAATCTACTACCTTGACCTCTTGTGTGTTGTTTTGTTTCTGCATGTTCTGGACCATCTTGGTTAGAGTGGCCAATTGTGCCGAAATTGAATATGATGATCCCAGCTCATGTATTGTGGCTTGGCATCTAACTCTTCATTTTCTAGCAGATGGGAACTGATAATTATTCTTAGCGAGCCTGTTCAGAATTTGCATTGCTTCTTCCGGTGACTTGTCTAGGAGTATGTCGTTTGCCGAGGTATCTAGCATCATCCTTGTTGGTGTATTCATAGTGTTGTAAAACATTGTTACTTGTGTCCACACTGGGAATCCGTGTATGGGGTATTTGTGTAGAAGTTCTCTATATCGCTCCCAAGCCCCGTACATGGATTCATCATCTGTCTGCCGAAAAGAAGTAATTTCGTTATGAAGCTTATCAGTCAAGTTTGTAGGATTAAATCGAGCAAGGAAATCACGACAAAGATCGGTCCAAGATCCTATTGATCCGGCAGGAATACTATTCAACCATGCTTTTGCCCTATCCCTTAATGAATATGGGAATAATCTTAGTCGTAAAACATCTAGGGTGACTCCTTGTATTTTGAATGAGTTGCAAATCTCAAGGAAAGATTTAAGATGTTGTCGTGCATCTTCAGTTGCTGAGCCGCCAAATTGACCAATTGTGTTGATCATATTGAACATCACCGGTTTTAACTCAAAGTGGACGGCTTTAATTTCAGGTGTGACAACTCTTGGATTAAGTCTTTCAAGATCTTCCTCAAAATAGTCTCGAACAGTTCTGTTTCGTGCAAGAATCACTCCACCTCCTGCTGGAACATCCTGATTGTTGATATTCATATTTCCGCCTTGATTAGCCATTGCTACTCTTAGCCTTTGTCTGAGTCTTTGCAAGGTTCGTTCAATTTCTAGATCAAAGGGATATTCTGATGTAGTTGGTCTCGCCCGAGTCATATACCAATGCAAAACCAAAGTTTGTTAACCCTCCGAATCTTAAACAATAAAAATAAAAAGTGCAAGAAAATAAAAACAAAGTTGTTATTGCCAATCTCCGACAACGGCACCAAAAACTTGTTGCGCGTAATAAGTGCTCCGTAATTGTGCAAGTGTACACGTCACAAGTTATAGTATAAAAGATATTGACTCCACAGGGATTGGTGTTATTTCAAGAATCTAGTTTCTTGCACTGTAAAAGTAAAAGAACACAAGTAGATGCTTGTAGGAGTTCTAATTAACAACTAAACTAAGAAAGCAATAAAGTAAAAGAAGATGTAATCAAAAGAGAGAGAGTAGGCTAGGTTATCGTGAGTTGAGGAGTGATAGCCGATTGGATTGTATTGGTACAAGAGTGCAATGGCAACTCGGTTGTCGTGGCAACTTGCGTAGCTGGGTTGCCTTGGCAACTAGTAGAACGGTTGGCTGGGCAACTATTTGGGCGACTGGGAAGCAAACTTCAAGGTTCGGCAGAGCGTTCTTCAATGGTTTCTTCTTATCCCTAAGTCGAAACTCTAGCTAATTGTGCATGCCTTGACAATACATCACTGCGTGAATCAAGGGTGAACAACAACCAATATTGCGCTCTTCTTAGCCGTTGAAATACTAAACTTATTCCTAAGTCGGATTAGTCTTCATCATCAATAGATTGAATAAAAACCATACTCATTCATTTCTTGAATCTAACTCGCCCTACATTAGATAAATAGATAGAATTACGAGATCCTCTCCCAATTCACTCGCAAACAAGAATAAAAACCAAGAATGAGTAAAAGTTAAATTGAAAGTGCAAACTCTTATTACCTAAACAAAATCCAATCGTTTCTCACAACCACAAAACACAATAACCTTAGCCAAATAGATTTAGTTCATGGCTAGGTTCAAAAGAAACACAAAACAAAGAATCTCTAACATAAACCTAATCGAACAAGAAAGAAAAAGATGAAAATGGTTGAATCCTCTTGTCGAATTCTCTCCCCCTTGCACCTCTTGGAGTTTGACGGCTTAGGCTGCTTTAAATAGGAGATAGCTAGGTCAAATTCTTTCTTGGGGAGGAAGTCAAGTTGGAATTAAATACTTTTAAAGAATATAATTCTTTATTATATTTAAATTCCTTCTATATCTTCTCATATCTTATTGGGATTTAATTTTTCTTTGACCTCTTCATGGAAATCAAACTTCTTTAGGATTTAACTTTGCTCCATGTCATCTTGGGTTTACACAGTCATCAATTTCGGCTGCCATATCATCTTATCCCTTGTCGACAATTGCCCTGGCAACTAGCTCGGCATATCCTTCATGCACTGCCCTGGCAACTACGTCGGCATCTCCTTCTTGTATTGCCCTGGCAACTGGTTCCAGCCTTGCTTTGGCAACTGATTCTGCGCACACAAAAATAACTATCGACATCACATTTTTTCCACAAAATTAAGCAAAATATGATATCAAGCTTGACCACTAAGGAAACAATGCAAACATGCATGAATGGCTACTAATGCAACTAATATGAGCCTAAGTCTAGCAATAATATGAGTAAAAAGGGTAAATAAAATAGTACTTTTGGACACTTAACAATGGTTGTTACTCAAGCGCGTATAGTGGCTCAACAAGTAGCAGACTTGGCCGACGCAGCGATGTCGTTAAGTCAGCATATTGATCTGGCACTAGACCCCGAAGGAAAGATGACTCATTTGTTAGAAGAAGTCAAAAGGTTAGGGGTTAGGGCTCATCGGTATTTGTAAAACCTAGAAGAGCAATATCTTATGTAACGAGCCTTTTTGTTTAATGTTTAATGAAAGTCTTTCTATGATGATCATTTTGCGACTAATACCTTGCTGCATACATATTTGCATTTTGTTTCAAATTTGCATACAGAAGTGTTGATTCAAAAATATTCCATATTAGGAAATCTTTATAATAAGGGAGGCATTTTGTAATGTACAAAGATTAATAATACTACAGTTTGAAATGATCCGAACATGAAGCCAATAAAGCGGAGACAAGATAGGGGCACCAAATACACATTTTACTCCGAAAAGTTAAGATATTATGGGGAATGACTAACAGAAGCCTGTAGAATGTTACCAATCTTTTGTACACAAATATCTTCTTTGGATAAAAGTCTTCCTAAAGGATTATTAAAGAATCAACACTTCATTTACGTTCATATGTACTACTTACCCTTCCGCCCTTTAATCATTTATGATGTATTTCATGCATTAAGTAATCAAATAATAAGATTTTTGGGTTCAATGATAGTAATTCAAGGACTAGTAAAAGTTTTGCCATGGACGAAGAAATTGAACGTACATGAACTCAAAAATCTAGACTCGAGCATTTAGGAGGAATACTCGAAAAAGAGATTGAGAGAAAAAAAAAGTTAACATTTTTAATACAAAAGAGCTTTGCTTAGTCCCTGATTTGGTCATTCCTTCGGATTTCAAGCTTTCTAGCTTTTAAAATATGGTAAACCGGTTCTGAAATGGCTTAGCTAATGCCTTTTTAGAGCAATACAAATATGCTTTTGATTTAGCACCAAGCCGGCAGACTCTCCAAAACATGAAGATGAGGCCAGATGAGAACTTCAAGGATTATACTTTAAGGTGATGGAGTTTGGAAGCCCAGATACAACCTCCGATAATCAAAGAAGAAATGACTCCCTTATTTCATGCAACTTTTCCCCTTCCATTTCTTTGATGATGCTCGAGAAATCAAGAAGTAGACTTGAGAACTTTATGAAAGTGGGAGAAAGAATAGAGTATACGATCCAGGAAGAAAAGTTGAGACTTAAGTTAAGAAAACAAATCAGCCTGTAAAAGGAACAAGAAAAAGAAATAAATGAATGTCACCTTCAAGGTTCTCGTAATCTTAAAAAGACTTGTTGATCCTTCTGAGTCACAGCGGAAGACTCATCGATCAAGTGCATATCTTGAGATACATGGAATACCTATTTCAGATATATTTTCTCACTTGGTTGAAGGTCGCTACCTCACTCTTAGACTGATGAAGATTACACCTAACTCATCTGCTCACAGTTTTGATCCAAATAGTACATGTGATTTCCATATGGGAGACCAAAACATTCTACTAGGAGATGTGGGCCTTTACTCGAAGAAATGAAGAGGCTGGTTAGAGAGGGAATCTTATCACAAGAATTGGTCTAGCAATGGAAAACAAAGGAATTGGGGCAAGCGTATACCGTGCCAAAAAGGGTAGAATGAGTTGGCACCCTGAGGTTGATTCGAAACTCCTTATGCTCAGGATTCTCATCTTTTACGAAGATGGTAGTTCGATTCCCTAAATTTTGGTTTCCATTTTTTTAGAACGGTGCACAGAAAAACCCTACGGCTTAGGCCCTAAAATAGTAGGAATATTTGTAAAAACACATGCATTTTTTCAGAATGAAATTGTTTTTTCCCTTATTTTTTATTTGAGAAACATTTTACATTCTTTTCTTTAAATATTTCATTCCTTATTATGGGGTAGTTTTTGTTCTCCCATACTCATATACATGTTTATGGAAAAGGTATGCATACGTACATATCATTTTTCATTGCAATAGTACTTCTGATGTAGATCCAAAGATCAATTCAAAGCTGCTTATGTTTAGTAGGAATTAAATATTGTGGGGCTGTTGCAAATGTGAGCATCCTTAGTCCATTTAGATCAACGAATGAACAAAACGAGTGTTTAGATGATGGACAAATCCCATTTAAGGAATTTTATTCTCAGGCATTTGTTGTTTAAGATCCTTGAATCGAGTGTTGAACCTAAACTCCTACCCCCTGAAGACTTTCTCTGGATGTCTACGAATGGGACGATGAATGACATCCTTTAGCTTTTCAAAGAGGAATAAATGAGACCATATATGTTGGATATGAAGGCCATAGAATCACTAGAGGGAAACAGATGAAGATAAGATTAAGTTTAAAAACTAAACCGAGCAAATAGGGAAACTGACAACTAAAAGGCCAAAGTAGTCAAGAATCAACATTGAACAGTGCAATAAAGAAGAAGGAGAACATACATGAAATAAATCATCAACATCAATTTTAAATAACTGTGGAGAATTGATTACTTTCAAGCAGAAGTAAGCATCGATGTCCAATATAGATACAATTTGAATAAAAGGGAAAGAAGCAAGCTTGAAGCTAAAAACCCAAAATAGACAATATGAACGGGAAAAAAGAAAAGAAAAAAAGAAAAGAAAAAAAAAGGCACAAAAGGAAATAATATTTATGCAATAATAGGGCTTAAACCGCAAGAAATGAATAAGAAACCTCTACATAATCCTTCATTCAAGTAAATATCAATTTTGATAACATGGAGGATTGATCACCATTGATTAACAAACAAGCATCAATATCCAGCCAGGGTGCAAGCCAATCCGAAGTTGTAGAATAAGGAAATTATAACACCCATTTTCCCATATTTGTTACCAAATATGTTACTAGAAAAATTTAAAACATTTTTTTTCTAACCAAGTTAAATCGGTTGTCTGCGTTGTCCTTACTCAAAATTTATATAAAATTTTATAAACATTGAAATTTCATTCCGTAAATTTCTAATTAAACTAGATTCATTTAGCTTTTTAATCATATAAATTAATGACTCAAATTCATTATACAAAAATTCAAAGAAATTCTTAGATTCACGTCACAGTGAAATTTTTCTGGAATTCTGTTGCCCTGTTTTTCTGACCCTTCCTCGATTAAAAATTCATAACTTTTAATATACAAATTGAAATCAGTCACCGTTTGTCTTAAAAGAAACTAGACTCGATTTCCAGTTTACACATATAAGATTCACTCTCAAATTCAACTTATGAAATTTATGCTGATTTTTCAAACTCACTGCATTTGTATGATTCTTGAACAGAATTATGTCTTTCTCCACCATAAGCATATTATTCACTAATGACTTAGTCCTCCATACTATTAGAAATTCATCAAGGCTCACCATGATTATTATCCACATCATATGAGTTATTAAGCCAATCATTCTTTAGTCACAAATTATTACAAGCCATAATTAATTTATACATGCCATCTAGTATATCCAATTAAAAATGATAGATGTCATAACTGTGATTAGAGGATATACCTTCAAATTTAGCATATGATTCTCAGCTACTCTCTCCTTGGTACTCCTTTAAAACCTACGCGTGAACATCATCACACGCTAAGTATATACTTAGTGAGGCAATAATCTTTAATCAAGTGCAATTAACATAATATCAATATACATAAATAACAATGCATATGATCACCTTACCATTTCATATTCATTAACACGCGCCATCTCAACTCTCTCACCGCCCATCTCTGACTGGCCACCGCCTTGCCATCTCTGCATCGCACTGCCACGCCAACCTGCAAAAAGCAAAAATAAGTGATAAACTTGAAAAACAAGCCTAATCAACATTAATATGGGTTTCTTTTATTTTTTTTATGTAATGAAACGGGTATAAATACCCATAACATGCAATTTGTAGAGGAAGTTCGGGTGGAATAAAAAAAAGATTTCTAGATCCAGAAACTATCAAGTGCAAAAGAATAGAAAATAAGAACCAGATACACTATTTCATTTTTTATTCGAAACCGATAATACAAACCAGAATAAAAAATGGGCGTTTTGAATCTTATCTCGGTTCGGTTTTGAACCGGCATCGACGTCGTCCTCCACAACCAAAGATAAACCCTGATTGTCTTCTTTCTTGAGCCAAAAGCCTCATATTTGAATAAGTAAATAGGGGGTTGATTGTTATCTTAGGGTTTAAAAGATTGAAAAAAAAGAAGTAAAAGAAAGGGGGAGGGGAAGCTGCAGCCTTGATAAAAATGAAATGAGGGAACGGGTGTTTAGATTTTTAGGTTATAAACACAAAAAGTAGGTAAATTGCACATTTAGTCCCCCGCCCCTTTAATTTTTTTATTTTGTCTCTGCCGCATGGTCTAATTACATTTCTGGTCCCCTATATTTTCAAAAATTCTCAATTTAGTCCGAATAGTTAAAAGAAAATGGGAAAATTACCATCTTGGTCTCTCCACCCAAAGCTATCTTCTACTTTGTCTCTGTCGCATGGTATAATTACGTCACTGGTCTTTCGTAATTTAATTTGCTTTACAATCTGGTCCCTCGTATTTTAATTGTTATGTTATGTTATATATTATTATATTATTATTATTATTATTATTGTTATTATTATGTTATATTATTATTATTATTATCATTATTATTATTATCATTATTATGTTACCACTATTAATTATTGGTATTATTATGTACTATTATATATTATACACTATACAACTTATTATTGTATTAATATGTTATATCATATTATTATTATTATTATTATTATCATTTTATTATATTATTATTGTTATATTATTATTATAATTATGTTTTTTATTATTATGCATTATTATTATTTTAATTATTATGTTATTATTGTTAATATTATTATGTTATTATCATTACTATGTTTATATTATTATATCATGATGTGTTTATAATTATATTAGTATATTGTGTAATAACGTATTGTATTAAATTAATTGTTGTTTATACATGTTTGTGCTTATATTTCGATATCATATTTAGATTCGTTTGTATATTGTTATTGTAATTTAATATATTTTGTTTCGAATTAATTGCTCATAAATATAACTGTTATATCTAGTGTAAGCCCTATTGTTCTGGTATTCTATTAGGAGTGTCATCTCGTTCTTCGAGTGTCATCTCTTTTGACTCCCGTGAGTATTAGGGTGATTTTTAAATTGCCATGTATTTTAGAAATTAAAATAAAATTAACTCGAATTTTTATTTTCCTCAATAAATATGATGTGAACCTTTAAGTACTAATTTTGGACATTGTGGGGTGCTAATCCTTCCCCATGCGTAACCAACTTCCAGACCCAAATTTTTCTCTGATTGTTTTCCGATATTCGGTCTACCTAAACTAAATGACCGATGGTAACTCCAAATCTATACAAAAAATAACTTTTCAAAAAAAATAGTCGATACAACTATAATAAACATCATCACCTTATATAAACTTTTGAAAATTGCGTGTCATTACTCGAATCTTTTTATGTAAGCGACTTTCTGATTATGCAACAACGATGATTTTTTTTTTTTTACACATTTGATGTTATTCACGTGTGATTTCTGCCTTACTTTTCATTGTTTTATGATTTTTTTCTCAAATTCGTTGGTTAAACATAACGGTCTAAACATGACCTGAAATAACCGACAAATGTAAAAGGGTCACATTTAGATTATCGAAATAACCGACAATTTAAAACCATTCATTTTTTTCACTCTGATCAATGCATGAATATTCAAAACAGGGGTTAAAATGTAATTAAACAAGTTTAAAAATAATCAATATATAAGATATAGTTCGTGATCTAAAGAAATATGAAAAAATAAAGATTAACAGCTTGGTCAATCGACTAAATATACTTATGAGCTTCATTATTAAAATAATATATAAAATATAACAATCATATAAGGTTTAACAAAGATGAACAGTTTAATCAACCAATTAAATATGCTTACGAGCTCTAATATTAAAATAATATATAAAAGGTAACAACCATATAGAGTTACAAACCAAAATATTCGGTATGAGTCTTACGGATGCACGTAATAAAAAAAGATATTGTGCAATAAGATTGGCTTATTTAAAGAAATATGTGCTTAAATTATATTTTTCTTGAATTTTATGTGCATAAAGTATTTTTTGATAAAAATAAGTGTTTAAAATTTCAATGATTATAATGTTAAAATTATAGTTTTAAGTAGTCAGCCATTTAAAAAACTATTACGCAATAAAAACTTTACACGTGCCACGTTTTTTATTATTATTTTAAAAGAATCGAAAAAGGACATTGTTTTTAAAAAAAACTCAAAAGTTCACGAATCCTCCAAAACCCCGTAAATCCCTAATACCCAAACTACAAATTATTCAAATTATTACCACCGTTGTCATTATTAAACACCACCAATGCTATCGTCGGAGGCCACCTACTATTTTCTCCAACCACCAATTGTCAGTAACCGTCATTAAGTGTTTCGAATAATGTCGTTCGACTAGTATTATTCGCGTTCACTGTTCGTCATCCGATTGCACGCCTCCATTAACTTCCGACGACGAGGGGTTGAAAAAATGGGAGGTGATCTTCGGAAATGACAATGGTGGTGTCTGACAGTGGCAATGACGATAGTTTGAAAATTTTGTGATTTTGGGTATTAGGGATTTGAGATTTTATTGAGGATTTTGAGTTTTTTAAGTTATTTTTTCAATTTTAAAAGAAAAACAGGTCATGTGTAACGCTCTTAATGAATAACGATTTTTTAAATGGTCAGACACTTAAAATTGTAACGATTGAATTATTTTTACTAAAAAATACTTTATGCACCTAAAATTAAAAATATGTATAGTTTAGATTATGTCTCTTTTTTGCAATAGGTTTTTAAAGTATTTTTTGACTGAACTAAATATCTAAAAAAATTTTTTTTGCTGAAATAAATGCCTAAAAATTTATTTTAAACTTATTTTTTTAAAGTCAACTGAAACACATATTTTGGATAATAAAAAAATTTGAAGCACATATTTTAATTAAAAAATTAAACACTTATTGTAAAAAACATAATTTAAACATTTACCTTATAATAAAACCTTTTTATTAAAGCTTTTAAAACATACATCTTATACAGACAAATACTCCAACGTAAATCTTTTAAAATAAACATCAATTTTTTTTTGAACGAAAACATCACATTTTCTTATTGAAGTCAGTCCGATTTTTTAAAATTTATCAACCAATTCAAATTTATCACATTCACTGAAGGCGAGTGACGTATTCATTTCCGATATTTTTTAAGCTAGGGTCAGGGAGTATCGGATGCGCAATTCGGATACCCGATGCTGTTAGACCCTGGTCTAATGCTCAATTCGGGTTATAGAAAAAAACTTTAAGCTAGGGTTCTGCTCACTTACAGGGTTTGGAAGTTCGCAGAGGAAACGATGTGGAGATCAATGGCGGCAAGGTCCACGCAATTGGTAGCACGGGGATTCCGTGCTGCCCCAATGAGCCAGGTTCTATCTCAAACTCGTAAACCTTTCAATTCTTCCCCTAACACGTCACTCTCACCATTCTATCGCTATTTCTCCAATTCCTCGGCTAATCCAAGTGTTGAATCGCTTGGTTTAGCAGAAAATGGGGATCCCGAGTTGGATTTTATCGCTGGGATTGAAACTAATACCGCCCAAGTTCCCTCCTTTGAGGGCCTCGCCGGTGATGAGACCCAAATGGACAGTTTTGTCCCTGGAGATTCCCAAATCGAAATGGAAAAAGAAACCCTAGATTATGAGATTGATGCTAACAAGTTAGAAAATGTGTTGTCTTTGTTGCAAAGTAAAGTTGATGGGTCTTTGGAGTCGAGTCTTAATGCTATGGCTTTGGATTTGCATGAAGATTTTGTGGTCAAAGTTAATCAGACTCCATATGTTTTGGGTGAAAATTTGCTTAGGTTTTTCAATTGGGCATTGAGTAAACCTGGTTTTAAAGTGACTACCTCTGTTATTGATTCCCTTGTTAAGGTTGTTTGTAGTGATATCAAAATGAAGAATGCCTATGTTTTATGGGATTTGGTTAAGGAAATTGGGGAGAAAGATAATGAGGTTTTGACTGTTGATGTTCTTAATGAGTTGATTGCCCTGTTTTCCAAGTTGGGTAAAGGAAAGGCAGCTATGGAGTTGTTTGGTAAATTCTCGGATTTTGGGTGTTTCCCGAACGAGGGAACTTATTATTTCACTGTTGAAGCTCTGTGTCGACGGTCTTTTTATGATTGGGCTTGGTCTGTATGTGAAAAGATGCTTGATGCAGGGAGCTTACCGGATGGTGAACGATTGGGAAAGATTATATCCTGGTTTTGTAGAGGGGATAAGGCTAAGGAAGCACATGCTGTTTATTTGTCGGCTGAGGGGAAAAACAAGAATCTCCCCTTGTCTTCTGTCAATTTCTTGATCAGTTCACTCTGTAAGAAGGATGAAACAGTGAAGTTAGCTTTGGAGATGTTGGATGGCTTCTCGGGAGAAGCAAGAAAATATGCAATCAAGCCGTTCTCAGCTGTTGTTCGTGGTCTGTGTAGGACAAAGGATGTTGATGAAGCGAAAAAGGTTCTTCTGAAAATGATTGAACAGGGCCCACCTCCTGGAAATGCTGTTTTCAATTCAGTTGTCAATGGTTATTCGAAGGCCGGAGATATGGACAAAGCAAAGGAGGTGATGAAACTGATGGAGGATAGGGGATTGAAACCTGATGTTTACACATACACTGTTGTGATGAGTGGTTATGCGAATGGTGGCCAAATGGATCAAGCTTGCGAAGTATTATCAGAAGCCAAGAAAAAGCATACGAAGCTGAGTCCGGTGACTTACCACACACTAATTCGTGGATACTGCAAACTCGAACAGTTTGACGAGGCTTTGAAGCTGTTGGCTGAAATGAAAGATTTTGGGGTCCAACCTAACGTTGATGAATACAACAAACTGATCCAGTCTCTTTGCTTAAAGGTCTTAGATTGGCAAACAGCCGAGAAGCTACTCAATCAAATGAAGGAGAACGGCTTGTACCTTAATGGAATCACCCGAAGTCTTATAACTGCAGTTAAGGAGCTGGAAGCAGAGGGAATGAACAACTTGGAAGCAACCACTTAAGTGATGCATTCTGATGTTCAACCCTAAATTTTGCAGCCTCCCCCTCCCTCATGTGTTTTTTTTTTCTAGGTGATGCATTTTTGGGTTCTTTATACCTTTTAAATTTGGAACAATCTTCCTTGTAGAATTGGGTTTTGTTTCTTTGCAAGTGAGAATAAGAAACTGTTCAACATGTGTTAATTTATATTGGAAGTTCTGTTGTACCCATTTGGTGTAATTTAGGGGATATATGGTTGGATAATTTAAATGCTTGGGGGATTATGTATTTCATTTACTTATATATGGTTAGACCTAATTGGCTCGATTCGGCCGGCCGGATTTCACATTAGCTAATGCATTCTACAAAATGAGCATTTGTGATCTAACTTGCAAAGCCAATAATTTTGCTTCCACTGGCTAGAATCTCAAACTAATTTTGAATATATTGAACGAAACGCATATCAAACACATTCCCTTAAATATTTTAAGAAATCAAATGTAGTTTAACAATATAATTGTACTTATCACCATGCAAGTATGTAGACATTGAACGAAAATCTAACAAGATGGAACTTAATCATTTACTGTGAACTTAATCTTGTCAATTGCTGTCACCTGTGGTTGGTCCATTCGTCAGGTCGATGTTAATAACGCGTTCTTGAAGGACGACTTAGTTGAAAGATGTGTATATGTTGCAACCTGAAGGGTTTCATGAGAAGGCAGCTGATGGCTGTGTGTTAGTGTGCAAGCTAAAAAAAGCCCTCTACGGGCTTAGGCAGGCACCAAGGAATTGTTTCAACAAGCTGAAGACCTTCCAGGAGACTCTAGGGTTCAAATCCTCCAATGCAGATGCGTTGTTGTTTGTTTGCAACAAAGGTTGTGAACTCACGTACATGGTCGTCTATGTGGACAACATCTTGATTACTGGCGCATCTCAAAGACATGTTAACTCAGTTATAAGGTTCTTGGATCAGAAATTTTCACTAAAAGATCTTGAGGAGTTAAGTTTTATTTTCTGGGAATCGAGGTTAAACGCGTGCATGGGGGTCTGTTCTTAACTCAAAAGAAATACATCACTGAGCTTTTAGTTAAGACTGACCTAAGGGATGTTGCTGATGTGCCCACACCCATGGTTTCCACTCCCAAATTGAGCAAAGATGATGGCACACCACTGCATGATCCTCATTAATATCGCAACATCGTGGGATCTCTACAGTATATTTGTCACACAAGGCCGGATATTTCGTTTTCAGTTAACAAGGTTGCACAGTTCATGCATCAACCCTTTGAACTACATTGGATGGCAGTCAAACGTATCCTCAGATATTTGAAGGGCACGCTCGACTTTGGTCTTTGGTTCTCTCCTCAACATACTTCTGTGATGGAGTTGCATTCCTTTTCCGATGCTGACTGGGGGAGTGACCCTGATGACCGGCGTTCGATTTCTGGGCATTGTTCTTATCTTGGCATGCATTTGCTGTCCTGGAACTCACCGAAACAACGGTCAGTGTCACGATCCACTGCCGAAGCTGAATTTCGAAGTATTGCAGACGCTGCTTCTCATGTTCTATGGTTGCAAGCAGTTCTAACCGATATGTTTATCACCCTAGATATTGTTCCTGTTATCTAGAGCGACAATACGAGTGCCGTTGCCATGGCAGCAAATCCAGTTATGCATGCTAAAACAAAACATGTGGATCTCGATTTATTTTTCATCAGGGAGAAAGTAATGTCCCAGGCCCTGCAGGTGAATTATGTTCCAGCATCGAGTCAAGTTGCAGATGCGCTCACCAAGCCGATATTCATTGCTCAGTTTCAGGAGTTTCGACAGCAACTCTGTGTTCGAAAGCTTTCGGAGGTTGAAGCAGCGAGGGAAATATTAGAGAGAGAAAATATCTCTTGAATAATTGTAACAGATTGGTTGTAACAAATCGATTGCATAACTGCTATCCCTGGCAGTTGTAAATGGCGCGTATCTATTTCGGATCCATCTATATAAGGCTTATTCTAGTAAGCTGTAAATTGCAATCTTGATGAATAAAAGAAACTGAGTTTTATCTCAATATTCATTCTTTAGGTCTTTTTGTATTATGCTTAATAGGAACTAATAATGACATTTTCTCCATGAAAATAATCATTCATTAAATATACTCATAATATTAAAATTATTAACCTTTAGAAATTCACAACACTTACTGTTGGTAACAAGTAACAAAATTCAACATAAACTTTTCTGAATATATAGATGTATAATATCTCTTGCAGATTCAATCTGGATTGACCATACGTACTTGGAGCTGCAAAATACCTTTTTAGCATATATTATATCCTCTGTCAATGCGTCGAATGGAGCGACCTAAAAGCAAAGGTACAAAAAAAAAAGTGTTATAACAGGAACAAACCGCCACTTGAAGCTTCTAAACAACCATCAAGTTTCTAAGTACTTACTAAGACCATCTCTTCTTCGAGGTAAAATCTTTTGATGCACTTCGAGTTTGCTTCTTAACTCTCTTTGAATCATGGCTGGTCGATACTTGCCTTTGCTTCGAAGAAGGTGGTATAGACGTGCGATTCATTGATATTTCTCTTAATGGAGTAGCTGGTTCAGGAATCAAATGGCATTCAGTTTGCCTCGTAAAAGAGCTTGAAACTTTTGCAGGTGCTGATCAGCAAATAGTTCGCATTCAAGCTAAATTTGATGAACCCAGTGGTGATGTAAGCTACATTTCTTTGATAGTTCAATTTTCTGTTTTCTAAGTTATAGTACAACTGTCCTGCTATTTCATTTATTACTACATCTTGCATTCGAAAGTACCTCCCCTGTTAACTTCAATGCGCTTTTCAGTGTCTAAGCCCTGCGGGGGAATACAATCTTCGCTTAGGAATTATAAAGGAGCTACACCCTGACATGGTTGCAACTTATTCAGGAAGGTTTGTCCTGGTGGGCTGGTTTCTGCCTGGAACAGTAATACACCTTGCTAAGATAATGTCGGATATGTTTTTTTTGCTGAACGATTGAATTTAATTTTATACAGTGCTCAAGTTTTTGAGGGACACCCTTCATTGTTGAAGCTGGTGTTAGTGAGTCAGTACAATCATTGTTATTGACCCCCGGATGGTGGACCCACCCCAATAACACAGCCTGGCTAGACCCACCACCACCTCAATTACAACTTATATACCTTATTATTAACATTAGCTTATCAAACTGTCAAATGAAATGCGACTGTTAACCAAAGATAACACTTCACAGCACCGTCGTGAATTGAGTATAGTTCGATTAATATTAACATTAATATAATACACTGAAAGATATGAAATTAAGTATACTTAATATTTTATATCGTCCAATTTATAAATGGTGAAAAATTTAAATTAAATGTTGGAAAATATCTACACTACCTTCTTGTGATTGCTGTCAAGGCAAATGATTCGAGTCAATATATATTTATAGGACGATTCTACAATAAACGTCATGTACCGTTATGTACCACTAATCATGTATACCGCTATGTACCATTAACTATTTTAATTACTTTTGAAATCATAGGGACTGAAAGCGTTATTATCCCTTTTAGAATAATATTAAAAGAACAATTTGTATATATTTTTTAGATTTCTTTTCTTTTTGGATAAAGTACACAAATGGTAACTAAACTTTGGTAAATTATTCAATGTGGTAACCAAACTTTAAATTACTTTAATGTTACCATTAAACTTTTAGTTTTGCTCAAAATTAATCACTGACCCATTAACGGACATTAAAAGGGTGACATGGCAGTTAAAATATTTTATATAATAACACATTTAGTCCTCCATATTTGTATATCCAAACAATTTAGTCTTAATTCAAAAAATTAACTCTCATTATTTATACATTATTTTAAATTAAATAATTGTGACATAAAAACCTTTAATTACAAACAAAAGGTTAAAAAAATCTTGACATGAAAATTTTAATCTAGTAATAACTCATGTTCAAAAAATTGCTAAAGCAACATTGTGTTTTTTTTTTTTTTTTGAGATTTCGTTACCCATCAACAAGAGCTTTGTTTGCTGTCGAACATCTCGGATGAGCTTCTAGCAGAGAGGGAAGCCCTTCGTCTATTTGACTCACGATTAAGGGCAGTAGGTTCAAGTGGCAGTAGGTTCAAGTGGCAAATCTACAATTTATTGAACTCGTATAAGTTTAGAGTTTATGGTTAAAGTATTTTTAATTAAAAATAGGGTAAAATTAAAATAATATGTAAATAATGAGGGTTAAATTTATTATTTTTTCACGATATGATTAAATTGTTTGAATGTGCAAACGTAAATGACTGAATGTGTTATTATAATTTTTTTAATTGTCACATCATCTTTTATAACGTCTGTTAACATGCCAGTGGCCAATTTGGAGCAAAACTAAAAGTTTAATTGTAACATTGAAATAATTAAAAAAATAGTTATCAAATTGAATAATTTACTAAAGTTCAATTATCATTTGTGTACTTTATCCAAAAAGAAAAAAATCTAAAAGAATAATAAAAATTTTGAAAATTTTATTATAAAAAAAGAACAATAACACTTTCAGTCCATATAATTTCAAAAATAATTAAAATAATTAATAGTACATAATAATACACATGATTAGTGGTACGCAACGATAGATAGCGTTTATTAATCATCCATATATATATATATATTAATTTTTAGGTCGGATTTTCTGCCAAATTTTAAGAGTGGAAAACCGGCATAATTTAATTTTTAATTAAGATATGTCGAGAGATTTCCTCTTCCCAAGAAGGATGGGAGGATCTTACAGATAAGGTTCTCCTAACATATGACTCTTCCACTGCCTTGTCGGAAAGTTTCTGTTTATTAGTAGCCATTTTTATTTATTTATTAATATTTTCATAAGATAATAATTCAGTATCAAATGATACAAGTTAAATTGATTTTTTATATAATTTCTGGACTGTTTGATTTTTTTTTCATTTATAAATATAAAAGAATTTTTTTTTGAATACTCTAAAGGTGAATATAAAATAATATCTGTTCATACATATTCTTAACCCCTTACAATATATAACACTTTATAGACAAAATAATTTAAATTTTAGGATAAATTCATCTTTCTATTGAGATACTTGTTGAGTTTAAAAAATACAGAATATTTAAACATACTTAATAAATTAATTAAAATAATGAAAATTATATACTATGAATTTAAATAAAAATCCAAATCGGACCGTATAAATAAAAGGAACGTCCCATCATTCGATGAAGGTGATTAATTTGGTTGAGTTATAAGGAAGCAAGAAATCTACATTTCTTGCAAGATATCCATATCTAACATGACTCCCCCATGCCTTTGTCGTCCACAACATCGTCGTTTTCTATCCATGATCTCAGTTTTAACTATGCCCGTGTCTTTTTCGGTGGGAATCGACGGTCCAGATCAATGGAACCAGACCCTAGTTTTTTGATCGAGTGGACCGCATTCACCTCGTAAATTGTCCTATTAAATAAATTAAATAGAGTGATTTCCAAAGGGACCGAACCAGTGATTGTTAGACCAACAAACTTGACCCGAGACTCGAAAATCTAATATATTTATTCGAATCGAGACCCGAAATCGACCTGAACATGATGACCCGAAATTTGATCCGAAACCGAAATAAACCAAACCGAACCAAAAACGATCTGAATTTTAGTTGAACCGAAATGGACTCGAACCGATTTTTAACCGAACCGATTGGACCGAAACGAATAGACCCGAACCAAAGACATCTCGAAATATAGAAAATATATTAATAGAAATAAATAAATATAGGATATGAACAACTGCACAACTCACCACAAAATTAAATATATTGACTTTATAAATCTATATATAGGGTGTAAAAAACTGACCGGCCTAAAAACTCGATTAAAATCGACCGATCTCTCATTGACCCAAAATCAACCGAACCGAAAATAACCGAACCGAAAATCAGCCGACCCGAAATTACCTAAATCGTAATAGACCTGAACTAAAACCTAACCGAAATCAAATTTAAACTGAATAATATCATACTCGAAATAACCCAAATCAAAATAATCCGAACCGAAATGCTTCGTCTTTCTTTTGGCGTGACTGTTTTTCTATCAATATCCGGTTATCAAGAAGAGAATGCCGTAATAGAATAGACGAGTTCTATTCTCATATCTTTCCCTCATCCTGTTCCTAGTTTCTAAGCTACTGATGAATCTAGCTATGAGGGATTCCTCATCTAATACATTAGGGTCGAAACGAAAGAAGACAGGATAGACAAGACAGAGATTCAGGTCCCAGTCACCGGTTCATTAGAACTGTCCAGAAATTTAACCTTTTCGTTTTAAAATGACATACTTTAGTGGATGGAAATCGTTTAGGGTTTTTGGTTATAATTTAAAGAATTAAGGGTAATGTGTCTCTTTAGGATTTAGTATTTATTATGTAAAATTTAGAGATAAGATTTATAATTTAATTTTATAGTATCTTCTAGTGTGAGACATAAAAAAGACCTCATTAAAAGTATAAATTTTTTTGTTCATTTTAAATAATCGGCCAGGGTTGTTTTCAATAAGAAAATTAAGATTTCGAAAATTATAAGATCTCATATTTGATTTTTAAGTATATTAAATTAGGTTTTGAAATTTAGATCTATTAATTAATCGAATGGTCAATAATATTTATATAAATTCGAATATTAAAAATATAACTATTTCTTCTCTCAATAAAAAAATTAAACTTTGAAATTGAGCCGAGCTCACACTAAGACACTAAGTTGACGTAGAAAGAAAAAAGAAAAGATGAAATTGGGAGGCCAAAGCTTATCATTGCCCATGTTGACGAGCTGTTTATTGTTTGAGGTTCAATTATTGATCTCATCTCTCATGCGGATCCTTTTACCTGCATACGTGTGATTGCTATATTACGTACATTAAAATCAGTTACTTCATTTATATCAACATTTACTACTATACATTTCTATTAATACTTAAGTAAATAAATAATACGAGTTATAATAGATTTAAATCATTTGTGAAATTAAAAAATTTCGGAACAAATGAAACAATATAGATGAATTAATAAATAATTTCATAAATTTGACGCGAAAAATGGATTACCTACTGCTAATTTGATATCTTTGGTGATGGAAGATGCAGTTGGCAGATACGTAATTAGATTACGTTGGTTTAGTTTCTTTCACCAAATGTATCAAATATTTTTATTATTTAATTTTAGAATTTATATTTAATATGTTGGTGGTAGAAATCATAAATTTCATAAGTGTTTTAGTTTTAGAGTTTAATGATTTAGTTTAGGGTTAAAAATTTAAGGTTTATGGTTAAAATTTAAGTTCTAGGGTAATACGACGAAAGAATTAGATTTTAACATATAAACCCTAAATTTTAGTCCTCTAAAACTTACACTCTAAGCTAAATTTTTAAACCCTATAATTAATTTACTTACGAAATTTTTTTGTTTCCCACTAATATAATTTATTTCCAAGCTACGTAAAACTCCAATAATGGACGTTAGGGGTAAAATTGTACGAAAAATCTAACGGTTCCAGCTTATAAATAAACACACGTTGGTTCTGAGTTCTTACTACCATGCTTCACTCCCCAACGTTGTATTTTTTAAACAAAAACATCCCCCGTTTCAAAACAAGAGAAACAATGCAGAGATTCTGCAGCATTATCTTGGCAATATTACTTGCCGTTTTCTCCACCGTTAACGGGTGCCCACCGTCCGACAGGGCAGCGTTGTTAGCATTCAAGGCAGCTCTCCACGAGCCTCACTTGGGAATCTTCGATTCATGGATGGGCACCGACTGTTGCCACAACTGGTACGGCGTCAGCTGCGACGCCGAGCACACCAAGTCGCCGACATTAACCTACGTGGCGAGTCCGAAGACCCCATCTTCGAGCGAGTTCACCGGACCGGTTTCATGACCGGCTTTATCTCGCCCGAAATATGTAGGTTGACCCGCCTTTCCAGTATCACTATAGCCGATTGGAAAGGAATCACCGGCGAGATCCCTAAATGCATCACTACGCTGTCGTTTCTCCGGATTCTCGATTTGATTGGTAATAAAATCTCGGGACAAATTCCGGCTGATATCGGGAAACTGAAATGTCTCACTGTTTTAAATATCGCGGATAACCAAATATCGGGTCGAATCCCCGCTTCATTGACAGGTTTATGGAGCTTGATGCATCTCGATTTACGAAACAACAAAATATCGGGTCCGATCCCGAGGAAATTCGGGCGACTCCAAATGTTGAGCCGGGCTTTATTGAGCGGGAACCAAGTAAGTGGACTGATCCCTGGGTCAATATCTCGTATTTATCGTCTTGCTGATTTGGACCTCTCAATGAACAATTTATCGGGTGCGATACCTCGTTCTCTCGGGAAAATGGCGGTTCTCACAACATTGAATTTAGATTGCAATAAAATATCGGGTACGATACCAACAACTCTATTGACTTCATCGATCGGGAACTTGAATTTGAGTGGAAACACATTACAAGGAAAAATTCCGGATGTTTTCGGGTTGAAATCTTATTTTACGGCGATCGATTTAGCCTATAACAAGCTTTCGGGCCCGATACCGAGAACGTTGGCGACGGCATCTTACATCGGACACCTAGATTTGAGTTACAACCACCTATGTGGGCGAATTCCGGCCGGACCACCGTTTGATCATCTTGATGCATCCTCGTTTACTCATAACGATTGTCCCTGTGGAAAACCACTTAGAACTTGTTGATTAAGTCGTCGTTCATATTGTTTTTTTAGTGCAAACTTGGTTAATGAGATTTTTTTTTTGAAGTTTTATGTAAATTTGATTTACATAGGTGCACGATGTGTATTTATATTTATAAAAAAATATTAAAATTTATGATATAATTTTATAAATATTGTTATGTCTTTAAAATTTATAGATAACCAATACTCAAAATAGGTCGAATCGATCATTTAATATAATAATTAAATTGGTCGACTTTCATAATTGTAACTTATTTAATAAAAGTTGGTTCGATCGGTTAAATTAATGGCTTAACCGTCAAATAAGTGTCTAAACTATACATTTTTTAGTTAGATGTCCAAATTATTTTTTGGGCCAAATAGGTGCCTAACGTTTCAATCCGTGACTAAATAGGTACCTAACGTTAATTTTCACCGTTAAATGTCACGTGTCACCTCTAAAAAAATTCAAAATTATATTAAAAATAAGTAAAATTATTTAATTTTAAAAAAATCTCTAAATTTTTCAGATTTTACAAAACAACCCCAAAATCAAAATCTCTAACTCCCCAAAACTTAAATCTCAATTTTACCGCCGATTGCCACGCCGCCGTACACTACATCGGTTGTCGGACCATCTCGACCATTTACCCCACCACCCTGTCGCCGAAAATCAATCGGCGACGTGCGAATCGACGAAATTGTTGAATCATTTTGAACGATTCGCGACGAACAACGACAGGAAGGGCGACGAACGGCGTGTAGGTTGTTCAGCGAGAGGATGACGCTTTATTCCGTCGCCGATGCAACTGCCGCCGGCGGGAGTGGTCGGATTTGGGGGTTTAAGTATTTTGGGACTATTTTAGGAATATTTAAAAATTTTAGGATATATTTTTTATTTTCATTTTCTTTTATTAATTTTTAATATAATTTTAAATTTTTACGTGTCCTTTAACGGTGAAAATTAATGACGAGCCTTAAATGGGTCACGATATAAAACTTTAGGTCTCAATTTGGCCCTCAAAATAGTTTGGGTACCTAACTGGAAAAAATAGTATAGTTAGACACTTATTTGACGGTTAAGCCTAAATTAATTTATGTTTTTAAAAAATTAAAATATATTTCAAATGATTCAAATTATATTATATATTTCAACCGGGTCTATTGGGCTAGCTTTTGGATTGTAAGCTTTGAGCTAAGATTATTCATTTTAAATCAAGAAAAGGGCTAGCTTTCGTCTTGAAGTTTACTTGCACTCCATAAAGATTGAACAATCTGATTTCCATATTCCGACTCATCTCGAATTTGGTCACGGCATTGAGTCCTCTGAATTTAATTGCAGCAATGTCATAAGCTTCAGCAGCTTCCTCTCCAGACCTGCAAAATCACTGGCAAATAATTTCGAGTTATTCAAAGTCTCATTATTTAGACAATGTGATTTGATGTGGCCACTTACCGGAAGTTCCTATGTAAAGATCCTTGTTGCCTGCAACTCTTCCTATCCTCGCTTGCCATCTGCCTTGCTGATGATGTCTGTATAAATTTTTTTTACGTTAAATTAATACGAACACGATACAAATACACACTTAAAGTAGTTTTGTTTTGTATGACCCACAAGTTGTTCGAAGAGGGAAAAATACAAGATCACCTCTCTAAGTTTAAACTTATAAAACTAAATGAAGTTATTAATTAATATTTGTATGACCCACTTGGGTTTATACAGAAAAAAAATGCAGTGTCTGAAAAGATGAGTTCATAAAAACACTGGACGAGTTTATTTTTGTGGGTATTAGATTCATATTTGTTCTACTCTATGTTGTCAATTTCAAAATAGATATAAAAATGAACTTAAAAAATTTATTTATACCATTTGAAATTTGCAATTCATTATATCATTTAGGAAATATATAATTTTGTCTTCCTGTTTTTTTTTTAAATGAATTACAATATATTTTAATCCATCAAGAAAAGCCCAATAGCTAGAGAACTCTAAAATGGGCAAAAAGATAAAACCCACTTACAACTTTAGAATTTGAGACCAAGTCATAATTTAACATTTTTAATTTTCTTGTGGTAATATCTATGTTGGGTTCTAAAATTATATAAATTTATGAATATCATATTATATTGTTCAAATTCATATCCTTAAGAGGAAATAACACCATTTTTTGTCACTGAAAACATTTAACGAGTTCAAATACATCATACTTTTAAAAGGTATAATGCCCAAAAAAAATATCTCTAACATTTGATTAGATAGTTGTTTGACTTCTATTATTTTTTTGAAGTACTTTAATCATCAACATTTAATTTTGAATCAAAATGATTAATTTGTGGATGAAAACTATTGAGCAACTAACGGTAAAATGACTTGAAATGATATGACAAATTTACATGACAGTGCACCCTGATATGACATCGTCATATAAACAAAGATATTGACTTGACAAAATACATATTAATTTAAAAAAAATTATAAAATTATTTTTTTACTGGCGTATCATTTTGCTCAGTCGTTTTAACTTGTTTATTTGTTAATTGTCTAACAGCTTTCTTCTATGGAGAGACAATTTTGACACAAAATAAAACATAGATGTTAAATTACTTCAAAAAAAAGTAGGACTAACCAATAATCAGTTGATCTAGTGGGATGAGACATTAGATTCTTTAAGTAAGATCGAAAGTTTAATCTCAATATTGCGAATGAAGCATATTGAGTTGAAAGAGTCATTTGACAGTACATAACATGAATTAGTCGGTCAATGAATTATATACTTGTGATTAACCAAAAACAAAATAATGATAGGACCAAAACGACTTCTATTGAACTTTAGAAGCATTTTTTTTGACATTATAATTTTTAAAATCATTATTGATTAAAAAGTCAGTCAAACGAGGATGAAAATGCTGTTGATAGACATATCACTGTGTAAAATAAATATAACAAGAAAAGGATCATGTAGGGAAAATAAACAAAAATCCTTTCAACACTGTTGTGTTAAATCTCCATCTACAGTGGGAAACTGCAAATTTTCTGCCTCTCCAAACACTGCCAAACATTACCTCATCACTGCTGTGTAAAACTGAACCATACAAATTGAAACATGACATGAAATGGAAAAACTCCAGTCTCTCTTTTGTTTTGTTTGTCTGGACACGACATAAAAATTAAAATATGAATTCAAGTAATTTAAATACGATTAAATGTAATAAAAGCGAATACGAAGGCAAGTATTTAAGAGACAAGTAGATGGTGTATAATTTCATTGTCAGTAGAAAAACAGTACAAACACTGATGAATATATTTGAAAGCATTGACATGACATTTCATTAGAAATCTTTTGACTCTCTTTTGCTCCCTCGGTCTCTCAAGTCTCATGTCACTTAAACTCTTCCGACTAAAGCTGCCACCTTCATCCATTCTCTCTTCATCCTTTGTGTTAAAAAGTTTTCAGTCGAATCAAGACAGAATATATTTTTAAATATTTTTATTCTTTCGTTTATTAGATTTTAATTCAAGATTTTTAAAAAAATTGTTAGTTAATTAATAATAAACAACTTAAAATAATTTAACAGAATTACATGTTAGTACTCATATAATTTCAAGTTACTAAGGGAGCTGGTTGAGGACAAAAATTCTCTACCACTTAAAAAACTTCTAAACTCTAACACTAAACTTCAAAAATTCTAAACCCTAACGTTAAACCTAGTCTTTTAATGTGGGCATAGAAAAGACACCGAAAAAGAGTAGATGATTTTTATTCGCACGTTGAATAGGGTGTCAATTGACCCGAACCAAAATTTGAGAACTTTTTAATGTATATTTTATATGAAAAATATATGATAAAGAAGAATTGAAACTATTTAAAAAGAAGATTGACATCGGTTTGAAAAGAATTGAGATCTTTCAATCAAAATTGACATCTATAGATTGATTCTGTTTGTTTTTAATAAAATATGAGTTAACATTTAAATATGGACATCGCAAATAAATTTTTTTTGGCTTCTTCCCTAGTTGAGACTATTTGCTGATGCGATAAAGATGATTTATAATATAATTTTTCGCCTATATGACATTGTTATATAGCGTGTATTGTCATATAAATTTAACACGTTATTTTAAAGTATTTATCGCTAATCGACTAATAATTTTTATGCTATTTTAGTCTAAAATAAAGTTGTTTAAAAAAAGTGAACAATATAATTATCCAATCAAACATTTAACGCAATCTTAAAGCATACATGTAAAAGCGTATATAAATGACCCTCAAGTCATTGCCTATTTGTTTATCTGGTGTGCCCATCCATACACAAGGAATTACCATTTGACGCACACACGAAGAGGTAGTAATAAATTCAAATAGTGTCGACCTATCGCATCATTAGCTTACCTCCTCTCTCTTTCTTCACGTACAGTCTCTTCCTAACTATCTCTGATGCCATTATCACACAAGGGGAAGAACATGACAGAGACTACACTTATTCTCATATACATATACATACATGTATATATACAGAGAGAGAAAGTGAGAGAAGATGTCGAACGGGTAGGTCTACAAAACACAGAATACGAAACTGAAAATGTTACACTTTAAATAACATTTTTGGTTGGTGTCTTGTGACAATATCAATACTTAAAGACAAATTTTAATACTTACAAAAACCTAAAATGTTATCAGAAACGATAATTATCGATACTCGAAGCTAAGTTTCGATACTTAACCACAAAAAGTGTAATATTTTTAATTCCGTATTTTATATCTTGTAATATTTTCTGTTGGTGATGTACAGTAACCATATCACACTATGCCTTACTTTAAACTCGCACTGAACTGATGATTGACAAATATATGGTGTATCTTTGATGTCTTTGCTTAACTTGAACCCGTGGTCAATATAGTTTCCGTTTCTGCATGTTCATGCTCTGCTAAGTTGAAAAACAAAGCAAAACTTACATTTCCTGCAGTAACAACTGAATTCAAATGATAATTCCACATTTCCTTGATTAGAATTACATGCTCTAGTACCACCAATGACCAAACTAAACAAAAGGAGGGGTAGAAAGGATCATAAAGGCTTATTAATACGTATCACTGTGAAGACTCATTGTCTTGTTCATTGTCAGAACCGGGTTCATCTTCTTCATCAAAGCAATCAATCCCATAAGCCGAATGTCCATTCCCGAATGCCTTGATATGATCTTTGAGAGACCTCTTGTGCTTAAAATCAGACCCACAGCTACAATACCAGAGCTTCCCACAGTTCTTCTCGTGTGTCCTCCAATCACCCCGCACTGCAAAGCTCTTCCCACATTTCCTACACATGAAAGGCTTGATCCCATGCTTCCTCTTGTAATGTGTCTGAAGGGTCCTGAAATCTTTCAGCGGCTTCGACCTCGGGTGGTCGATGTTGTTCCGGCACCCCGGTGCGCAACAATAGCAAGGCAGCCTCAGCATTGCCGTCGGCTGAGTTCCCCTTAGTGACTCTGGCCCTTTCCTATACTGAGATCCATGCCCCCACATATGCATCTGTACATCAAAATTTTCAACAAAAAAAGAAAAGCAAAGCAAAAGTTGAATTCATCAATTTCTAGACCATGACAGATTGACATGTCCCCTTTTTTCTGCAAATCAAGGAATATTTGCTTGCATTAATGGTGCAAGGAACAAAAACTTTCAGAAACAAGTCTAAACATAACTTAGAACCATTTTTTTGTCAACAGCACTGATTAGGGTTTTCCATTCCTATTGGCTTTTTGGAGTGTATTTTCTCCGGCTATTATTGTAGTATGCATTAAAAGAAGAGAAGATGAAATGGTAATGAAATTTCATTAAAAAAGGGTTTTAAGGGTTTTGATGAAGATTCATCTGATAAGCCTGGGTGGAAATTGGGATACTTACAGATGTAGTACATCAGCCAATGTGTGGAACACAAACTTCAAGGCACCAAAAAAAAGCATAAATCTTGTGTTGTTCAATCACTTAAAGAGAGTTAGTGATCTTATTCTCAACTGGACCAGCTCTAGATTTATTCTTAATTTTCAAATCCCAACACCCACAAATCATGCAAAAGTAAAGGGATGGACTAGATGAAAGATTTAAGAAAAGAAAAGAGGATAAAAAGAAGAAAAAGAGGAAAACCCTAAGGACCCATATGTTCCTATCTTATAATCATAACCAGGGTTAGAATAAAAGTGAAGGGTTGAAATAAAAAAGAAACAAAAACATGGGTTTCTCTTTTTAGGTGCTAAAAAATTCAAAAGTTGTGGGAAAAAAGGGTTCTTTCCTTCATTTTTTCCTTTAGCTTTCCATTCTTAATGAAAATACTGTACCTGCATGTTGTTGTATCTGTTGAAGGTCTTGAAGCAAAGTGGGCAAGAAAACTGAGTTGGTCCAATCAGAATCTGGGAAGGAGTTGGGATCCAATATTGACCCTTGTTGAGATTATTCGACAGGTATTGCGAAGCATTAACAGTGTCATAATCTTCTTTATCCGCAACAGCACCCGACTCCGAGTCCTCTTGAACATCATCAGCAGCAGACGATGAGTTTTTAAATCTCGAGATCAAATCAGCAGCAGCACAGGAACTAGGGCTGGAAGGGGCGAGTCCCAAACGAAGAGCAACAGTGACAGTTTCTTCATCATTTCCATTGCTCTTCTCAACTTCCATGGAAGAACTTTCTTGTTGTTCTTCATCAAACCTTGTCGGAAGAAGAGGGAGAGCTTCTTTGAGAGGAGGGGAAGAAGGGCTGAAATTGTACCAGCCATTGAAGTAATTAGTGTAAGGATCGGAACCTGACATGGCCCTGACAAGAGGTTGAAGGTAGGGTTTTCTTAGGTTTGAGAGGAAAAATCGAAGGCAAAAGTTTATATGGGGAGACTCGATGAGATCACCAGAAAAAAAAACCAGAATTTCAAGACTAAACAAACAAAAAGGTAATGGTAATAAAGAAATCAAGAGAGTGGGGGCAGGAGATAAATCTCGGGAAGTTGGAAGAACAAGATATATGTTGAACTGTAGTAGTAGTACTGTGTGAAAAGTGCAAAAATGGTATAAATAAAAATAGAGGTTGAAGATGTAAATTAATGGTGGGCAAAGGAGTTAAGACAGTAATTGGTTTTATAGTTTTGTCTCCCCTACGTAGCTCCTCTATTCCTCACAAACAGACACAATGTGCAAATTAATGCCTACCTAGTTATTTAGACATTTGTGTTTGTATGTTATTTTAGTGTATAATTTTTCCCCTAATTTTGTTTGATTGTAAAAGAGAACAGCTGAGAATGTTTGTAAACGAAATAAATCTTTAGTAAACCGTTCGTGAACCGTTTGGTAGGAAGTTTATTTATATTCGTTTATTTATTAAACAAATGAACACGGACAATATTTTCTGTGTCGTTTAACTAAATGAACGAACACGAACAAAATGCTCGTTCGTTCATTTACGTTCGTGAAAGTTCGATAATCTGTTCGTTTAAATTTATTCACATATATTCATTTATATTTATTATTTTCATGACTAAAGTATTATAATTTTTAAAAAATTAAATTTATTCATATATATTCGTTCGTTTATGTTCATTTAAATTTATTTACATATGTTCTTTTATGTTCGTTTGCGTTCGTTTATCATTTAAACGAATAAGCTACATTTCATTTGTTTAGTTTCTTCGATTTGGTAAACCCTTTATTTATTTATTTTATTTGAATGTAAACATCTCTCATATGTGATTATATAATTATAGCGTTTATGTTTACGAACGACTTTAATCCACTGTTATGCGTCTTTTATCAGTATTTTAAGTGATTTATGATTTTAACAGATAAATCATTTTCATAGAGAAAGAAACCGAACGAGAGAATTATAATCAAGAGAATTCAAATTACATTACCCTGCATCTTGCTTGGTACATGAAGACATATAAATGTAAATGTATTTAAATTAATGTGATATTGAAAATCACAAACAATTACAAAGTAAATATTATTGGAAAACATAGCAAATCCATTACCCGCAAAGAGGGCTATAACTCGAAGGAATTATACCATATGATGACTTATTGTAGCTTCAATCCCTTCTCTTATTACATCAACATGGAGCACATAAATTAATCTTGGATCAAATGGAATGGTAGTTGAAACCACGAGGCATGTACAAAGAAATGCTTTTGTTTTATTAAAAACAATTAGGGTTGTTTTAACTTAGCACAAACATTGATAGGTAGGAGGTGACATATAACGGTAAGGGAAGGGATGAGGTGGTGGAGACTTGTAGTAATACGTAGTTGCAGGGAATAAAGATAGTGGGGGACGGGATTTGAAGGTTTGAGGTGGAATCAAATGTAATGAAGGAGATGGAGACTTAAGGGTGCAATAAGGTTGAAAGAAATGAAACTGAGGAAGTGGGCAACTTTAGATGGAAAGAGGGTTATGCAGAGTTTACTTGTAATATGTGGGAGGTGGAGGTGATTTGTAAACGTATGGAGGATGTGGAGGTGACTTGTACACATATGGAGGTGGAGGGGGTGATTCATAGTTGTATGGTGGAGGTGGGGGAGACTTATATACATATGGAGGTGGAGGGGGTGATTCATACTTGTATGGAGGAGGTGGGGGAGACTTGTACACATATGGTGGTGGAGGGGGTGATTCATACTTGTATGGTGGAGGTGGGGGAGACTTGTACACATATGGTGGTGGAGGGGGTGATTCATACTTGTATAGTGGAGGTAGAGGAGACTTGTACACATATGGAGGTGGAGGTGGTGATTCATACTTGTGTGGAGGAGGAGGTGGTGACTTGTACACATATAGAGGTGGTGGTGGTGACTTATATACATACGGAGGTAGAGGTGGTGACTCATACTTGTATGGAGAAGGTGGCGGTGACTTGTAAACATACGGAGGTAGTGGTGGTGACTTGTAAACATATGGAGGAGATGGTGGTGACTCATATTTGTATGGAGGTGGAGATGGTGACTCGTACTTGTATGAAGGTGGAGGAAGTGACTCATACTTGTATGGAGGAGGTGGTGGTGACTTGTAAACATATAGAGGAGGAGGAGGTGACTCATACTTGTATGGAGGAGGTGGTGGTGACTTGTAAACATATGGAGGTGGAGGCGATGACTCGTACTTGTATGGAGGTGAAGGTGGTGACTTGTAAACATATGGGGGTGGAGGAGGTGACTCGTACTTGTAGGGAAGAGGTGGTGGTGACTTGTAAACATATGGAGGTGGAGGTGGTGATTCATACTTGTATGGAGGTGGAGGTGGTGATTCATACTTGTATGGAGGAGGAGGTGGTGACTTGTATACATATGGAGGAGGTGGTGGTGACTTGTAAACATATAGAGGTGGAGGTGGTGATTCATACTTGTATGGAGGAGGAGGTGGACACTTGTATACATATGGAGGTGGTGGTGGTGACTTATATACATATGGAGATGGAGGTGGTGACTCATACTTGTATGGTGGAGGTGGTGGCGACTTGTAAACATACGGAGGTGGTGGTGGTGACTTGTAAATGTATAGAAAAGGTGGTGGTGACTCGTACTTGTATGGAGGTGGAGGTGGTGACTCGTACTTGTATGGAGGGGGAGGAGGTGACTCATACTTGTAGGGAGGAGGTAGTGGTGACTTGTAAACATATGGAGGTGGAAGCGGTGACTCGTACTTGTATGGATGAGGTGGTGGTGACTCATACTTGTATGGAAGGGGTGGTGGTGATGACTTGTAAGCGTATGGAGGAGGAGGAGGTGATGACTCGTACTTGTACGGGGGAGGTGGTGGTGATTCATACTTGTATGGAGGAGGTGGTGGTGACTTGTATTTGTATGGAGGTGGAGGTGGTGACTCATACTTGTACGGAGGTGATGGTGGTGACTTGTACTTGTAGGGGGGAGGTGGTGGTGATTCGTACTTGTATGAAAGAGGAGAAGGTGACTTGTACTTGTATGGAGGTGGAGGTGGTGACTCATACTTGTACGGAGGTGGTGGTGGTGACTTGTAAACGTATGGAGGAGGAGGTGGTGACTCGTACTTGTACGGGGGAGGTGGTGGTGATTCATACTTGTATAGAGGAGGTGGTGGTGACTTGTACTTGTACGGAGGTGGTGGTGGTGATTTGTACTTGTATGCAGGTGGAGGTGGTTGTGATTTGTACTTGTACGGGGGAGGCGGAGGCGGTGACTCGTACTTATACGGAGGAAGGGGCGGTGATTTGTAAACATATGGAGGTGGAGGTGGTGATTCATATTTATATGGAGGAGGTGGTGGTGATCCATACGTGTATGGAGTGGGCTCGTCGTCGGCAGCTACATTGCTTATTATCAAGCACAATGCCAAGGCATAGGCTAGGTGTGGCCAAATCTTGGCCATTTTGGTGGAATAATGCTCTAAACTCCCAACTTCTTTTCACTTCCTATACCATACAAGTAAAAGACTAATTGAATTTTTGTTCTGCGAATTACAACGGAGAGCTTCAAGTTTATATAGTCAGCTCCCCAATATCCTATAGATTTCTAAATTGGTCCATACGAAACTTCCTTCCCGTAACCAACCAAATAATTTAATTCCATAAGCCTATCAAATGTCATACTAATAATTAAAAAAATGAACGTGACATCCCACTAGCTCCTCCTAGACTTGAAGCAGTCCATGAAATATGTATTTGAACTGTTCTCAACAAACATTTTACATTAAATAATTTATTCAAAACTCCAACTATATGTATACTTCCATATCTCACAAAATCGGCTTGTTCCCAATCAATAATTATGTTGTTTTATTAAACATTGATAGTATTTTAATTTTTCGTTATAGTTATAAAGAATGAAAATATATAAAATAGAAGTTTATACGTTAATATTTCATGTTGATTTTCAATTCAGATTTATTATGATTTATGATTGAGTTTTATTGTGTATGATCATGTCGTACTTCGAATATATTTAAGTTATTATTTCAATTGTTTTTATAATAATTAATTATTGTATTCTATGTACTTATACTTGTGATTATAGTCGTACTTGAAAAAAATACATGTTAAATAGAAATTGGAAGCAATTTAAAGATAACAAATTTGTGAAAGCCATAATAATAATTTCACCGTCAGTCCAACTGGATGGGTAAACCCTCTCCCCGGACTAAGTCACAATGTATATCTAAAAAAGTAAGTCCTTTTCGTGGGTTGAAATATCAATTTTCATATTTGATTGAAAAATATGGATTAAAAAGGCATTTTAGATACCAAACGGATTGGTACAAGTGGTAAATAGTTTAATATCATTTAAATATATCTATTAAGATCATATGTTCAACATAAGTCGATCCGAATTAGTCAGAACAAAATCTTGAAAACATAGAGTTCAATATTTGCATAATGTATCGAAATTTAAAGTGGAACTATCGTATTAAAGTATATAAATTTGATGTTATATTTAATGTCGATGCAAGGACGGAACTATGTTTATTACGGGGCCATTGTTCCCCTCTATTTTTTTTATTGTTAAAAATATACATAGATATTACCTATCTAAACATCCTAGTTTTAGTTTATTTTGATTTTGCCCTCTCATTTTTTTATTGTTAGTTATACTTTGCCCTATCCTGATTCCGTCCTTGGCTTGATGGGTTTAACTTGATCTGTCTACAGCTCTATCGAAATATAAAGCATTTAATTGACCAATTAATAAATATTTAGTACTTAGATAAAATAAAATTGATGAGACAAGCAAATTTAGAAGAGACTTGTTACCAACTATAGGAATAAAAGTCAAAACAAGGCAAATAAATGGTTGCACGTCATGTACGTATTGAATTGAATTGTTAAGCACTTTGTTATTTTTCTAAAAAAAATATTTGGTGATATAATTATAAGTCAATGACTCTTGGTACTTGATTGGAACCCCATAATTTGAGTACTTTGTTGGTTCATACGGAAATATGTGAAAGTTTCTTTTTTTCTTCTAAAATCGGCATTGGATTAAGTTTAATAACTTATTATTATTAGGGAAAACTATATATTTAGTACTCCAACTATGTTTATGTTACTGTTTTGATACTCCAACTATTATTTTTAGCAAAATGATACATAACATTACGTTTTTGTTCTGTTTTGATACTTTGATCGTTAAAAACTAACTAAATAGTGACATGGCTTGGGTTAATAACAATTTTAGCCCAAAACTTATACAACCTATCAATTTAGTCTAAAATTCTATCAATTTAAATATTAATTTAATTTTTGGATTCAAATTATAAATTCCTCATTTGTCTTCTTCTAGTCGAACGTAATTTGCGATTTTACCCCCAAAATTAAGACGATATTTTAAATTGATTGATGTTGGACTAAATTGATTACATATATAAGTGTTTTGGACTAAGATTGTGATTATATCAAACTGGGTACTAAATTTAACGGCCGAGTACTAAAACAAAACAAAAACGTAATGTTAGGTATCATTTTGCCAAAACTAATAGTTGAGTACCAAAATAATACGTGAACATAGATAGAGTACTAAATATATAATTTTCCCTTATTATTATTATTGTTGTTGTTGTTATTAGGGAATGTGAACGAAATGTTCAAGTATCGAACTTAGAATTTGATGTTAACCAATACTTTATTTCGGTATAAATTTTTGTTATTTGATAATATAACATGAACCGTTAATAAAAAGGATTATTTTTTAATTTGACAAAATATTATTATCTTGATCCTTATATTTTTTTAATTTCTCTTTTAATCCACCCCGTTGTTACTTATTGTCGATGTTGTTTAGATTGCCTTCTTTTGCTTTTTTTTCTTTTTTTGTAGGATTTTATTTTTTTAAAAACTAAATCGAAAAATAAAAAATACGGTGGAAAGTTGCAGTTGCATATGCACAAGGACGCCTGAAAGACTGCAATTTACCATCTGCTCTCACATGCGTTGAACTGACAAAGCGGACATACGAAAACTCACATGAATTTGAAATGTTGGCAATCGCTGACCATCGGTTTTCCATTCTTTCCATCCTTCAAAACCAAATATTTTCCTGTTCTGCCAAGCAGCCATGATGTTCGAGCAGCAGGTTTTTCAGCACAGGGAGCCATCAAACTAGGAATTTAAATAGTAGTCCGTTACCACTATCGAAATCGTTATTATGAAAAATAGTAATCTGTAATGACCGATAATTTTCGAAGCAACATAAAAAAGCTCAGGTTGATGAACTACCTGTTAATGCCACACAACCGAGGTGTGGACTTGCAAATGTAATGAAATTCATGGGCTCTGATCCAGCAATTTTGCCTTTCGTGATCAGTTCCACAAACTCAATTCTCACGCGGTGATTTCATGATATTGTCCGTTCATTTTATTTTAAATGTTAAATTAATTGGTGATCATTTAATTATTGAGTTTGATTTGTTTTAATCACTTAATTATAAAAATTTAAAATTCGACCACTCAATTATTTAATTAAATTTATTTTTATTAGACGTTAAAATTTAATGAAGAAATAATAACTACACATTTAGTCACTATTAATTACCTATTAATAAAAAATTATAACTACACATTTAGTCACTATTAATTACCTATTATGTTAATTTTTTTTTTAAAAAAAAACCCTACCCTACCCCTCTCTCTCTTCCATTTCCCGTCTTTCCCGCATCCCTTCTATTTCTCCTCAGCCGAGATTATTTCAACCCACCGTTTTCCTTCTTTTCTTTTCTCCTTTGCAAAGCATTGTTTTAACACCCCCAATAGCTTCAAATTTGTTTCTCCTCTTGCTAATAACGTAAACAAAATCATGAACAGGATTTCCAAACTTGTTTCGATTGCTCTACATTTTGAATTTTCAATCTTTAATTTTGCCAAAACACAACCCTTTGATAATACACTGCAACAGATGTAGTCTAAAGTCTAAGCAAGTAAATACATGTGCAAGATCATAAGAAATTACAAAAGGATGAAATTTTAGTAAATAAAACAAAATTACCACAACAAGCCAACATGAACTTCATTTTGAGCCATATCAAGCACCAGTCTTTAAAGCTCCACTGCCATTTTCAACAGGCTTAGTTTCTCTATTCCCTGCCATTCTGAATCCCAATAGGATCATCATTCCCAGGCATTCTAAACCGTTCATAATCCACGTTTTCAGGTATTCTCAACTCTAGATATCCATTTTCGAGAATTCTAAATTCAGCAGGCTCCCCATGTTCACTGACCCTGAACACCCTCGGATCTCCAATTCCAGGCATTTTGAACTCCAGCCCTTTGTTGGTTTCACCATGGTCACCAGGTTTACCACCGGGGTCGACCCTCCCGCCGGACTCGAACTCGATATCGCCTTCTCTGGGAAATAAATTAGCACGTCTTTGGTGCCCCTTGGAGGGCTTCCTTTGACCCATCCGCCGGCTACAGAATCTTCCGAAGAAGCAAGAGATGGCTAATGCAACAATGATGACTGCCACGAAAGATCCACCGGATGGATCCGAATGAGATGAAGGCGGCGTTTGGTATGTCACACTACTCGGGTAAACGACAACGGGTTGCTACTGTTGTTCTGCTCGAGTCGACATTCTTTGAGGGAGGGTTTTGGGGAAAAAAGCTCTTGAAAGGAAGAACAATATTTCTGTATGACAATTTACAAGAGGGTTATGTGGAAGGGATGTGGGAAGGCAGGAAACGGAAGGGATGGGGGAGGAGAAGTAGGGTAGTTTTTTTTTTGAAAAAATTGATATAATAGGTAACTAATACGGATTAAATATGTAGTTATATAAATTTTTATTAATAATTACATTATTTTTTTGTTAATTTTTAACGACTAGTGGTTAAAATATGTCCAATTAAATAGTTAAGTGGTCGAATTTTAAATTTTTATAATTCAGTAGTCAAAACAAATTAGACTCAATAATTATGCGGTCGCCCAATTAGTTTACCCTATTTTAAATGAGATAGAAAACAAGCACATCTTATAAAAAATTTATTTTAGCCTAAATTTTTTTTGTTGTCCTTTTAGTTCTAGAAGTTTTTATCCGATTAATCTGTGATGCACATTTAATTTTAATAAATGAGTTTTTTAGCAGTAATTTTTTGAGACCTCAAATTTAAAATATACTTAAGTAATATTAAAATATTTAGCACTCGATCCAACTTGTTGATTTTAGTTTAAATCTTTTAAAGATAATAATTTCTCTCATTGGACCACTCAAAATATTCAAAACTCCACGGATTAAAAGGGTATGATTTGACTCTTTGGATGATGACGATTTTTTTTATAAAGTGCCTGAGAAATTATTATACGATAATTAGAAAGTGGATAATTATTAGGTAGTTATTTTAAAATGTATAGACTTAATTGGTTAGGACTACAAATAACGTGGTAAATAAAGTTAATCTAATAATTTTTTAAGTTTGTTAAGATTTTAGCCGGAGAAAATTCTAATTGTGGGATCATTTCAAATGAATATAATTATGCTATGATTAGTTGGGTGACGTGGTAAACAAATTTTATCTAATAATTTTTCAAGTTTGTTAAGGTTTTGGCCGGAGAAAATTCTGGGACCATTTCAAATGAATATAATTGTGCTATGATTAGTCATGGGCTGCCTGCATTTTATAAACCCATAAAATTAAATGTATGTTGTAGAGAGTCCATGCTTTCTTTAAAGTCCAAAATTAACTTAAGCTTCAATAACTCATTAAAAGCCCCCCAAGGCTAAAGAGTAAATTTTGCCCTTATAGTAGTTTTAATTTATTAATTTTACCCTTATAATATTTTTGTATCAATTTAGCTCATAGAGTAGTTGAATTGCATCATCGTTTATCCTTTGACTGACGGAAATCAACGTTGACCGTTACAATTCTGACATGGAGGCCAACGATGCTGACGTAACAGTCCACGTGTGGTGACGTGGCGGTCCATGTGTGAAGATGACATTGAAGAGAGGCAAAATTGATTTTCTGACCTAGTTTGAGGGCAAAATTGATTTTTTAATTAAGTACGAAGGCAAAATTGATTTTATGAAAGATTTTATATATTTTTTAATACTTTATAAATATTTCAACTTTTAATTACTGAATAATTTATAATTTATTAGCCAATATTATAATTTTCACTTATTTTTAAATATTTTTAATTATTTTATTTTATTTTTAGTCATATATTAATAAAAAATTAATTTTTATTAATTTTTATGTTATTTTAATATTATAGTATTTTACTCATATTTTTTGCCTAAAAATTAATTTTACCCTCATACTCAATCAAAACATCAATTTTGACCTCGAACTCGTTTGAAAAGTAAATTTTGCCCTCAGCCACGTCATTGTAAACTACCCGTCAGCATCGTAAACTGCCATGTCAGTATCGTAACAGTCAACGTTGGCTTACGTCAGTCAAAGGGCAAGCGGTAAAGCAATTCAACTATTCCAGAGGCTAAATTGATAAAAAAAAATATCATAAAGACAAAATTGATAAATTAAAACTACTACAGGGACAAAAATGACCCTTTAACAAAAAAAAAGTTGGATGCTAAGATTATTATTATTTTAATAAAGAAATATACAGTACGTCTAAATCATAAAAAAAAAGTAGATGTCAAATACACTAAGAAAATTGTTGAAGAGTTAAAGAAAATTAAAACATGTATCTAAATTGCGTAAAACAATTGAACATTCCCTTGAATATATTGTTCATCTCTTATTATAAAAATTAAACTAGTATAATGAAAATTTTCTGCCTCTTTTAACTAGATATTATATTTATGTATATGTAAAGATCGAGAAAATCAATCTTAGAGATTGTTCTGTTAACATTTCTGGTTACATCGTAAACTACCACAAGAAAAAAATATATAATCATATTAGATCATCGGCCTTTCATAACCAAAAGTTCAAGCTAGTTAAGTACATAATTTGTATTTTATAATTTAAACTTTATTTAAAATTTTTCGAGTCGAGTTATTTGAGTTCATATTCAAATTTAATAGTAAATATTTATAGTATGTTATAATTACGATACTAATTGATTTCAATTTAAGCGACTTTCTATAACCATATAATATATATATATATATCTTCATATATTTTATATGTGATATAAAGACAAGGGACTCGACCGAACTTTAAAATAAATCCACTAATTACTAAAAATTTTGAGTTATTCAAGTCAATTTTCTTCAAATCTAGTTTTACTCGCTCTAAAAATATAATGTGTAATTTTATTTTATAAAAAATCATAATTATAACATTGAAATCTAGAAAGCCCAATAATATGTGATTACTTATAAAGATGGATTATATATTCATAATATGCGTGATTAATTTAATCATATTTATGCAAATTTTAAGTAAAGCCCAATTACTTGTATATCCAAACAAATTTAATTGTGTGTTTTGAGTGTAGTGTACTTTTTACAATGTAAACGTGTGAGGAATTTCGCCACGTATGTCATAAATCGCACTTAAATTATCTTATTTATTTCCTCCATTTCTAGAAGCTGATTAATTGAATTGGACACTTTCTTTTTCCTATAAATTATAATTAATTAGCAAATATTAATACCTTCTAATAAATCGAGTTTTAGTTCGGCTACTATAATTCTAAATATAAATAGATTTGTATGGTTAATGTTTTTTTTTTCTAAATTATATAGATCTAAATATGCAAAGAAAAATCGATGATTTTTTAATACATTAAGTACACGTTGGTTAGAATTACAGGCTCGAATATCATTATAAACAAAACCAAATCACACGGTAGTTTCTTAATTTTGTTCAAAGAATTAAAAAAAAAATCAAGTGTATATTCAAACGCACGTGAAGTAAAACAAATAGTTTTATTTTTTTCACAATAACAACTAAATTTTATTAAAAAATTATAAAAAATATTACAATTATAATGTATCTAGAAAGGAGAGTAATAGGAATTAATTTACCAAAATTTCATACAAAAACTTAAAAGTACAAAGAAAATTAAATATTTCCATAAAGATTATCATAACGTCAAAATTCATAAGCCTTTTTGAATCTCTTTGTCTCTATCCAAACGAGACGCATCACGAGGTGGAAAAGAAGTGATGAGCTAGCCAAACTATCAGATTGATCCGCTACTCAGGACTGATTATATCGGCAAACAACCATCAATCGAGTGGGGATCTATCTTTATATGACCATCTACAAAATCATAATAAAAGTATAGCATCGTGAAGATCTCTGTATGAGCACCAAATGACCACTAAGGTATGCTGAAATCATGTCAAAATAAAATGAAACCATAAAAAACAAAGAAAAATGTGTCATAAAGGAAAAAATTCTTATTAAAAATATAAAATAGAAGTAAAAATAGACTCGGTGGTCGACAGTCAATACTAAAATTAATTGTCGACTATCAGCTAAGAAAACAAAAGAAAAATAGAGACTGCGACGCTTGAAGTGGTGCAAAGAAAAAATTAGGTTAAAAAGAAAGAGGCTAACTATGTTTGATTTTTTTAAAATGCAGTGTTAACAAATGGATTTATTTATATATGCGTGGATGCTTATTTAGTACAGTAATGGTAAAGTTATTTTCTCCCCTAACCATTTTAATCTTTCGTTATATATGTCCTTTATATACACATGTTCTTGCGACTTGGGCTTGAGGACAGCCTTCTATTCTATTTGGCTTGGTTTGTCTCCATGTAATTTTCGATATATGATACACTGGCGGTAGGAATATTTTATTTTCACAAGCGCTTTAATTTTATGGGTTATGGATATAGTTTAGGGTTTATAATTTTTAGTTTTAGGTTTAGAGGTTTAGAATTTAGAGTTTGTGGTTTTGAATTTAGGGTTTAGTGTTAGGGTTTAAGTTTTAGGGTAATATGGTAAGAATTTAGGTTTTTACCTAACCCCTAAATTCTAACCCTAAACTTTAAATTCAAACCACATACCCTAAATTCTAAGCACATAAACTTAAACTCTTAAGCTATAAACCCTAAACTAAATCACTGACCCTTGAAATTAGGGCACTTGTGGAAACAAAATATTTCCACCACCAGTACATGGTATATATATATATATATATATATATATATATATATATATATATATATATATGATGTGATTCACTTGCACTATGTAAATCTTATTTACGTTTAATTTGTAGCAAGTAGTTATTAGATGGGCGAAATGGATCAATAAGATTAAAAGTTGAAAATGAGGAAATTTCTAAGGTAATTTACATTTTAGATCACTAAACTTTTTTTTGAACGCAGATCACTAAACTTAGCATCCACTTTCATTTACATCACAAATCTTTAATTCAATTAAATTACATCATTCAACTTTTATTATTTATAAATTAAGTCACTTATATTATGTTAAAAAAGTAAATCACTTATATTTATACCATTAAATAATTTTGATGGAAAAACTAAAATCGACACTTTTTATTTAACATATGTTTCACATATCATCAATAGATAATGTTTACTTAACAATTTTAAATACTTATTGTTAAAATTCATAGGAAATTTAGTTTATTTTTCCTTTGAATATATTTAAATGAAAAGTTTCAAAAATTTCTTACAAAAATTATTAAAACTATCAATTAAACATTATTTGACGATGATATGTAAAAACTATATTTAATAAAAGTGTTAATTTTAGTTTTTTCATTAGAGTTATTTAAATGTTTATTAATAATTAAAGTTCAATAATGTAATTTGTTTAAATTAAAGGTTTATGATGTAAATGAAAGTGGATGTTAAGTTTAGTTATTTAAAATGTTAATTACTCAATTTTTTAAGGGGAAATATAGATGAGTGTTTAATCTTATCTATTCATTTCACTTATCCAATGATTATATATTGGTATAACTGTATAAGAGTAAATGAGATAGAATTCAATCACACAATAAAAAAACGCTTTAGTTTTACAGTCATTTTGAATCATTATATAAATATAAATTGATGGTTAAAATTTAAAGTCGAAAATAAAAAAATTTCAAAGAAAAAATAAATAACATCAACCATCAATTTATGCTTATTTATAATTCAAAATCAATATAAATTATTTTAATTTTAATGTGTATAAATAAATCATACTTCTATATATTAAAAAGGAGATACCAATGTGTTGCTTCTAAAAGGTGCAAACTGAAAGTCAAGGATATGGGTGGTGATGCATGATATTTTCTTTTCCACATGTTTTTTCCACCTTAATTGTGTGGTTCATTTTCATATATAAAATTACGTGTTTACTGAACATACCAAGTGACTCAATTTCCAAGGCATACGAAACTCATTTTCTTTAATCACAATTCTACTATTATTCTTCATGTGGCTTTCTTAATTGCTTAGTAATTAACTTGGAAATAAATAAAGATAATTACATAATTAATCCTTGGAATTTAGATTTTTTTATTTCAGCCCTAAGAGTTATCAATTGTCGCAAATATAAAATTTTAATCGTATTCATGCTATTTTTTCGTGACGTAAAATCATATAGAATATAAATTTGCCAATTAGTGTTTTCTACTTTGATCACATTCTGCATATGACAAAAGGACAAGAATTTTATTTTAAATAATCATAATCACAATGTAACTAATAAGCCTTTTTCTACTTTTTCCTTTTCCATCAAAACTTGGATGTGCAATATGTATATATATGTCCCATATGCATCAATTAATTATTAAATAATTTTGCATGATTTAAAGTTAGTCCCCATGCCCATATCTCTAGCTTCAAATGCAAGTGTGGGGTCGTTAGATGTTGAAAGGAGGGGGGTGATTATGTGAATTAGAAGTAAATACAAAGATTTTATATTTGATAAAATAATAATAATGTGTAAACTTATAGGGTGGCATTTTCAAATAGTGGGTCAAAGTGGAGTACGAGGTATGTGAGATTTCTATACTACTAGAATAAGTATTATTAACCCCGTACTCAACAAACAAGATCGGGTCAATATATTATTTTCTATGAAAAGTTATATATTAACTTTTTCGAAAACTTCATATCCAAACAAATCAAGTGGGTTCAATTACACCCTCAAATTCTCTTGTGTATCCGCACATAAACATTTTTACTTTAAAATCTAGGATTTGGGTTATAGGGTTTTAGTAATAAAGGGTTAATAGTTAAATTTTAAGATTTATGATTTTAAGTTTTAGGATTATGAATTTAGATTTTATAGTTCAAATAAAAAGAATTATGTATCTTTTAAAACAACTTGGGTATAAAAATCACTCTTCTTCCTATTATATCATTTAATTAATTGAAAATTTATTTTAGTTTAAGGTAAAAATTTGTATGATCAATGTATCAAGTATTAATCCAATCGAAGGATGGGATGCTAAATCTTAAAAGGTAAGAATATCAACATGAACAAACAATGATTTTCTTTATGAACATTTAATGTACAATGCTTATATAACTTAGACCTCTCCCCACCTATAAATTAGAGTATATTGAATGTTGAAGTATACTCAATCTAACATCTTCTTGTATATTGTGCCAACGACAATATCAATTGAACTATACTCTATATATGAATATATTATAATTAAATTCTAATCAATATCCTTTAATATATGTTTTCTCTCTGAAAGGCCCCTTCCAAACCGTTTACTAGTGTGACCCATCAACCAACTATTTTTGCTCCTTATTTCTTTCCAAAATTCTAAGCAAACACCCCACAACCATCGCCATCATCACCATCCCCCCCCCCCCCCCACACACAATGAACCCTCTCTCTTTCACTCTATAAAGTTAACCATTTCTCAGATCCCTGTTAGTTATCAACAACAAAAACAACAACCCACCAATGTTATGTAACTCTTGTTCTTTGATAGGGAAATCCGAGGCCTGATTCCCTCTCTTTAGGGTTTTTGATTTTTCACGATGAGGAAGCCTAACAATGGTAGCACAACAACAACTACTGCTAATAAGCTCAGGAAAGGGCTGTGGTCGTCGGAGGAAGATGAGAAGCTCATCAACTATATGCTAACCAATGGCCATGGTTGTTGGAGCGACGTAGCTAGAAATGCCGGCCTTCAAAGGTGTGGCAAGAGCTGCCGCCTCCGTTGGATCAATTACCTGAGACCCGATCTTAAACGAGGCGCCATCTCGCCGCAGGAGGAAGAGCTTATCGTCCATTTGCATTCCGTTCTCGGCAACAGGTTTGCCTTCGTCTCTATCTTGCATGCATGCTCTTCCCATTTTTCCAAATTAGGTATGCTCAATTTTGAGATTTAGACCTATAAATTATTTTGTCACAATTAAATATCTTTACGTTTGTAATGTCATTAGTTAGTCCGAGTAGTTTTCAGAAACCATATTAAAATAGTTGTGGGGAGCTAAAATTTTATTTTTATAGGTGTAGTGCTACACTTTTACTTGGGTATTAATGTTAAGCTAGCAATGATCATTACGTAGAAATGGTCTGATTGCTTGCTTCATTAGGTAATACTTTTCAACCTTGTTTATCATTTCATTGACAAAATAAAGCAATACTTCTTTTCAATTCTTTTAAAGGTCAATTACAATTTTGGTCCCTTTACTACTTCTAATTTAAGATTTAACTGTTATACTTTAATTTTGACCTAATTTGGTCCTCCTCCTTTTACGATGCCATTAATTAGTCTAAAGAGTTAACATTTGATGAGAGTGAGAGAGAGATAAAGGCAATGCATATATGCACATGAAATCGCCAAGTTTGCTACCTTTAAATGCTTATGTGATGTATAAAGTTGAAAGCAACATGGAAAATATAGAGTGAACTTAGCCATTTAAGTTTTTTTTAGTTATTTGCTAAATACAAGCAAATCTCCTATTTCACTTTATATCAAGAAGCTTAGAAATTCGGCACCCTATACACTAACTTTTTTAGAAACTCTAAATTTTTAGTATAATGCTTTTCGGCTTGCATGCAAATTGCAATGCACGCAATGTCATTTGTATTGTAATTGGTTTGATTTTATAAATTCAAATCAATTCAATACAAAAAAAATTCAATCTTTTTAGATTATGGTGTGAATTAAAATGATGTTACATTCAAGTTCAGTCTCTCCATCTACAAGCGATGAGGCAGGGATGGGCTGATAGGTGTTGAGAGAATCGCACCCTCTGAAAATTTTAAATTTTCATACAATTTATATATCTTTTGTACTTTATTGATGATCTAGCAAGGAAAAAGCTCAATTTCGAACATGATATTATTAGAAGAGAAAGAGTCACGAAGAACAAACATATACCACAAAATAGACATGGACCATAAAAAATGTTATTATTGCGTATCAATTAAATCTTTGATTTTTATGTAATGTTACGTAGTTGTTTATTACGAATTATTTTTAATATTTGGTTGTCGGTAATATTCTTTGCTTCTGTCGAACTTAACCTCAAATGGATGTTCACAATCTATTGTTTAGAATTAAAGCATCCATGCATTTTATGCGTGAAAAGCATTTACCCTTGTCTTTCTTTTTCATGTTTTTAATCTTTGTTGTTTCAAAGGTGGTCTCAAATTGCGGCTCGCCTCCCCGGTCGTACCGACAATGAAATCAAAAACTTTTGGAATTCAACGATAAAGAAGAGGCTCAAGAACTCGTCGTCCACCCCATCGCCAAACACAACTGATTTGCCGACGTCGAACCCCGACAAAGATTCCAAGGCCGTCGGCGGGTTCATGTCAATGGAAGAACAACGCGTTCAGCCCATGTACATCAATTTATCGTCGACTTCGTCAAACTCTTCCTTGCAATCCATGGTCTTGAATCCCACCGGAACCGTGTTCGGTGCCACCACCGGATACTTTGCGACACATGTCGGTATAAACGGCGACTATTTCTACAGCGAAAACGAGATATTTGGTAACATTGACAATGGGGAGGAACTATATATCCCTCCTTTAGAAGCCATTAGTGAAAACAACATCATCACCGCCACCAACAACAACATTAACAACAATCCTTTTAGTATCATGGGCAACAATATCAAATCGGAGAACGTATCGGCCGGGCCGGCCGTCGGGAATTTTTGGTTAGGAGAAGAGCTTAAAGTTGGAGACTGGGACTTAGAGGATTTGATGAAAGATGTTTCTTCATTTCCATTTATTGATTTCCAAAGCTGAATAATTAAACACTTAGGTGAAAAGATTAAAACCCTAGAGTCCATTTCCAAACCTTAAAACCCTGTCTGTTTGATAGGGAAAAAACTAGAAAAATTCTGGATCCCGACAATACTTACAAAACCAGCAAAAACAAGATATATAGTTTGTTTGTTTGTTTTATTAGTTAGGGTTTATTTTTTTAGTTTTGTCACGCATGAAAAACATTTGTATAAGGTTGTAGGATAGCTAAGTTTGGAATAATGGTGGCATGAAAATCATTGCTATGTATCATTTTTTTTTCTTATCAACCAGAACAATTGTATTTTGTTTTGCTTTGAATGAAATAAATAGGCCATGTAAACGGTATTAGAAATAATTAATAAATTGAAACTTTCATTTCTAAAGTGAACAAAATTCGTTATTTTTTATCTCTTTATATGCCACACTAATAATTTATTCTACGGGTATTAATTGTTACTTTTTATTGCTTTATTAATTATTTTTATTTTATTGATAATACGTGTATTATAAAATTACTAGTGTGACGTATAAAGAAGCATAGAAAAGGAGTGGAAAAATTTATTCGCTCTAAAATAATATAGTTGGCACTTTTTAAGTGTTATAATTTACTTGATTGGAGTGAAGAAAAATTGGTATCTTTAGAGCATGTGATTAAAGTTCTCAGTTGATCCCTAGACAAAAATTATTCAAAAAAAACTTTTGATTTTTTTTATTGATAAGTTAGTTTTCACTGTGACTATTGTGTATTAATTTATTTTCGCGGCCAATAAGACACGATTTCCTAAAAAATAACTCTCTTTTACTACATTTAATAAAAATAAAAATAATATGTCCTTTTATGTGTTTTTTTAGTTTTTGTTATAATGCTTTTTTAGTACTTGGAAATAGAACACAATCAATTAGTGTACAACACATGACGTAAATCACATACTTGTGTTGTTTTCATGGGCAACTCAAAAGCATGAGGCAAAACGAATAGAAGCTTGTGAAATCATAAAGATAAATAGATAATTAGACGTGGACGTCAAAACTTACTAAGTTTAATGCAATAACTCCCCACCATTATACATTATGTGGCGTAAATTTTGGACAGTAACCGGATAATTTTAAATCTAATATGTTTATACAATATTGTGTGAGTTATTGAAATTAATTAATGTTATTTTATTTGTAGAAGGTAGAGTATCATTCTTCTTTGAAATTTAATTACTGGCATCTAATTTATTGATTGACTAATCCGTATCAATATTGTAAAGGTTCATTATAGGATACTTTTTCCAATTTATTTTGTTCCATTCACAGTGTTAGATCCAAACCTTTAAGTTTTATTTAAAGGATATAGTGTATTTTCACACTAGACTAACTGGTCGTTGATTCTTAATTTTGCTTTTAATGGTTGAGATGTCCGCTTTCGTAAATTAAATCTTCCATTGGGAACGAATTAAAAGAAACGAAATTGGAAGTGGGTGCAAAGAAGTAACTATTAAGCGAAGTCTAATTAGTTAGGCAATGACTTCAAGATTAATAAAGCCAATTACAAGAGGAAGGGGTGACCATGTATATTTATATTATATATGTGTGTCATTTCAATTTTCTAAATCATTTTATTTTGCTATTAACGAACTCTATTCTGAACCCAACAAGTATCCAAGTAAAAAACGATTGATATTCGTTTTAGGAGACACTAGTTTAAATGAATTTGTCTATAAAGTGTATGTTCATTTTTAAAGGGTAAAAAATATGTATGAACCAGAGCCGGTCTTGAGATTTTAGAGGCTCTGGGCGAACTAAAAAATTAGGCTCTTTAGTAGGCCCCTAATAACAAATATTTAAAAAATAAATTTTAAGAGTAGGCCCTAAAAAATATTGAAAATTTTTATTTAAGAGTATGCCTCTAATAACAAATGTTGAGGAAAATGAGTATAATAACAAGCATTGAAAAATTAGACCCTAAATAACAAGTATTGAAAAAATTGAAGCCTAAATAACAAGTATTGAAAAAAAATTGAATTTTAAGAGTAGGTCCCTAAAAAATATCAGGAAAAATTGGGCATCAAATAACATGTATTGAGAAAATTGATTCTTTAATAACAAATATTGAAAAAAAAATGAATTTTAAGAGTAGCTCATAATAATATTGAGAAAATTGAGCCTTTAGTAACAAGTATTGAAAAAATTAGACCCCAAATAACAAGTATTAAAAAAATGAATTTGAAGAGTATGTCTCTAATAATAAATATCAAGAAAAGTCGGGCCTCAAATGTTATAACCAAATTATTATTTCCTTTACTTGTTATTTTATGGCTCAAAATAGAAGCTTCTATCTAATATTATAATTAAATTTTAAGGTCTTTTCTATTATAATTTTTAAGTAGTAAAAATTAGAAAAAAAAGGGCATTGGGCAGTCAACCGGTTCGACCTACCCCAAGGCTGGCTATGATTTTAAACTATTAAAAGAAACTTCATTGGAGTTGAGTCTATATTATTGTTATTTAATTTGGAGTAATAAGGTCAAATTATGATTCCGGCCATTTTGCTTTGTTTAAATTTGAAATTTAGTCTTGATAATATAATTTGATATCATGTTATTAATTAATCACCGTTAACCGTTTCAATTAAAATGTTGACATAGTTTTTTTTCTTAAGAAACACCAAACAAATCAATTTCAGTAAGATAATTTTGAAAAGGTGTTTTTGAAGAAAAAAAGTCCATTATAATCGAAACAATTAATAGAATCTTTTTTTTTCTTCTGAACAACTGACATAATATAAGTAAATATATAAAATTATGTTAAATTGAAGTAGATGAATTAAAACTTAAATTTAAATGAAATTTTGGGTTATAACTATGAATATCTAACTTATAGACCACTTAACTCGCGAACTACATATTTAAAAAAAATCATTAGGAAACTCCGAAAGGATAAAACTATAAATTTATAATTTAGTCAATAAATAATGTAATAGTAATGAAATATGTAGACTGTATCAGTATAAACGAACCAAACATTCAGTGAACCGTTCGGCGAGAAGTTCGTTTACATTAATAATATATTTTTATTTAGTTAAATGAACGAATCTGAATAAAGGGCTCATCCCTTCATTTTGGTTTGTGAACATTCGGTAATTTATTTATTTATGTTCGTTAGTTTAAATTTATTCACATATATTCATTTATATTTATTATTTTTCATAATAAAAATATTATATTTTTATAAAGTCCGTTTAGATTTATTCATACGTGTCCGTTTATGTTCATTCGTTTGTGTTAATTTACGTTTGTTTATTATTCTTTAACAAACGAATACAAATAAAATATATATTTATTCATTTAAAATTAAATAAACATACATTCTTTTGTGTTCGCACCCTACGACTATGGCCTAGCTAAGACCACATAAAATCTTGGTGGCTTTTCCTTTGGCTAAACATGGTATTTAATACTCGGTTGACCCTCTAGTAATTGCTTCTGAAAGCTGGAATTTCAAAAGTATAAAAATAAAATTGCGATACCTGAGATATTCGAACTCTCTCGCGGGGAAACCCAATGTACTTTGCAGGCACACGCCTTAACCACTCGGACAAAGAATCGCTTGTTAGTGTTTCACAGTACAGGGCTTGAAAGGTTCAACAATATTCATGGATTCTCTCATTAGGCCGCTTACATTTGGGTTTGATCCATTCTTTTTAATATTTTCTGATTGTGATGTATTTACACTGCTCTGCCATTGTTTTTCCTTAAAAATAATTGATTAAATAAACAATCTTTTCAAAGATTATTTAAATAAATACTATCTTTCAGCTCACAAAAACAAATCACGTCTAGTCCAGCACAATTTTTATCTAAAAAAACGTAATAAATTAAATTATTTATCTACTTAACACGGAACTCACTTTTAATAAAGTACACTTTTTTATATGAGCTGAAAGAGAGGTGTTTACCTACATAATCTTCTAAAAAAAAGGTTATTTATTTTAATTAATTCAAGAGTATCTTTGACTGATTTAACAGTTTGTAACTCCATCGTATATAAATTATCAGCTATCGATTGATTTAAAATAATAAAAAGCTAACCAGGATGAAACTAATGGACAAGTAATGGCCTTGGCCCCAATAAAATATTTATTTTTTATTCTAACCCCTTGAGAAATCATGCAATTGTATATTAGTCTAGAGGGGAAATTGTATTTTGGCTCTCAAATATTTATATAAATTTATTTTGACTCTCTTAAATAATATTAAAAGTTTTAATTTTATCGTTATGAATAAAATAAATTGTATTGAAAGATTTATCATTTTTTATATTACTTGATTCAATTAACTGGTCTATAAATTAAATATAAATTATTGCAAACATATATAAATAAAATTAAATATCATAGTATTAAAAACTGATTTTTTGGATAAATAAAAACTGAAATTGTCTGTTAATACAAATATTTTTTCTTAATAAAAGATAACAAAAAAAAGTTTTTAAACAAGAGAAAATATATAATGCACTAACGATAAAAATAAAATATTTTTACAAGAATCCTAACATCATAGTTAAAAATTTAGTTTAAGATTTATAATTTAGGAGTTTAGGTTTAAAAGTTGAAAATTTAGAGGGTTTAGTGGTACGGTATAGAGTTAAAATTATAAAATGTTATTTATATTTATCTTACAAAATAGATCAAGCTTATTTGTCGTTGCCCTAATTAAAGTGGTCCCAAGCTTGAGACACGCGTTTCCCATATTTTTTGCTAGTCAAGTGCGTGTCACGTGGGCCTTACCTTTCATATTCCTGTTCTGTTCTTTCACTTTTTTTAAAGAAAATATATATTTTCTTTTGTGCCCTTCCCTCTTTTACTACTGCGTCTTTGATAACGTCACCCAGGACTCTACTCTCGTTACATACACTCGCTTTTTCACCGGCAACCGGCTCTTCACCGCTTTTCTGTTCTTAGTCAAGTCTAGTAAACGCTGTCCACGTAAAGGTCAATGCCATTTTCAAATGTTTTCATTTTGATTAAGAGTTTGGAAGAGTTCGTGGTCATTTGCTGGCGCCTATGGCGGAGTCGAAACGAACTTACAAGGAGTAACAACGTTGATCCTCCAACTTTGATTGTTTCTCAGGATTTACGGTTTGGGTAGCTCAAACTCGATTAAACTGTATGTTTCATGCTGCGAAGCACCAGCATCTAGTCTGTTTTAATTACCCGATACGTCCCTAAGACGAGTAAGATTTAAGTATAAGTGGAGGGCGTCTCATATTTGAGATTGCAAGAATACACTGAGAATCAGAGACGGGGCTAGAATTAAATTACTAGAGGATAAATTAATTAATTTTTAAATAAATATATTTTTTAAAAAATAATTAAATCATAAAAATTAAAGAAATTAAAATTTAATTTTATTAATTTTAAAATTGAAAGGTCTTAAAAATGATTAAACTAAAAAAAATAAAAAATCTTAGCTTAATTTTATTAATTTTAACTTAAAAAGTCTTAAAAATAATAAACTAAATTTCCTAAAAAAAACAAAAACTTAATTGTAAATATTTTAAAACTACTAATAATTTAAAATAATTAAACTATTCAAAATTTAGGGGCAATTGTCCTTCCATACTCTCTTTAGTTCTGTCCCCGTTGAAAATAACTTTTAAGCTTCATGCACATTCTTTTATCACAAATTATCCTAAATCACTCTCATTTTTTTTAATTCTCTCTACGATCTTTTTTTTCTTTGATCGGCGAGTAATAATAAAAAAAACAACACAAAAAATATTACGTCGAAAAGTTCAAAATTGCTACGAGCAATAACATTTTCTCTTCGTAGTCTAAACTCTAGACTTTATCTTATATTTATTTTTCTTCCTCTTTTCTCTTATATATTTATATATTTGTCTATTTACCTTTCAACCATTCCCTTACTCATATGTTTGAAACTTAACACTTTAATATGTGATTTTTATAAATCTCACTTTCAAATTTTAATTGATTTTTTTATCTTTTAAAAAGTTAAAATTTTATTTTATATTTATCGTATCTTTATCAACTCTATATTCTATAATTCTAAAAATATTTTTTTTATATCGGTACAATATATATTTCATGTAACTCCTTATAGTCGACCTAAGACCAACGATTATAGTTGGTATTGGAGCTATGTTGGGTTGATGTCGCCATGTCTGAGTAAGAGAGACGATGAGAGGCTCGTGTGATTGTGCGGTGAGATGTGGATAACATTTTGCGTGCATGAACTATTATTGATGTTGTTGCATGCATTATCTATTAATTGATTGAGTGATTAAAAAGATTAAATTATTTTATTTTATATAAAATTTGATATTTATTTTAAAAATAATTTAATCAAATCTATAAGTCAATTCAGTCATTAAATTATTTTTTTTGAAAAAAGCAGTCATTAAATTAATTAGTTGCTGGTTGGCCAATTGAATTAATAAATTAGATTAAATACGTTAATAAAATCGACTTAACTGAATGACTCGATTAATTAAATTTCAATGACCGAAAAATAAAAACTAAAGAAAAATAACCTAAAAAGAAAAGGAGTATAACAAGGAAAAGAGTGAAAAAAAATGGAATAGTCAACGTGTCGGTAAAAGCTCGATAAAACCTGGAATCCCAACAGTTGGTGATGCCATCAAAAGCTTAATGTTCAGAGTTCAAATACGCAAAAAAATAAATAATAATAAAAAGGAAGAAAAATAGGTGAAGTTCTTTTCAGTGTTCTACTAGGAAATGCAGAGAAACTTGATTGACCCTCTCTCTCTTCATCTCTCTTATTGATTTTGATTTCCTGTCTCGAAAAGTACCCAAAATTTAGGGTTTTTGTTTCTGTTCTTCTCGGTTAAACGGGTAAGTGTCTTTTTTTCAATTTCAATTCCCTTTTGTTAATTGGTATCTTGATTTCTGATTGCTTTTCAGTTGCTTCTTCTTTTTTTCTTTTTGGGTAATTTTTATAGTGGAATTGCAATTAGCTCAGGGTGTTGAGAATTTGGGGGGTTTGTTCTGGTTTAAAGTTTTCCTTTTGTGGACTTTGTGTATCTTTTGCGTGTGAGAGAATTATGTATTTGGGGTTATGAAATTTGAGGTTCTAATTGTGGAATTTGATGAATTGAGGTGATCTTTAGTGTTAGGAATTTCGGGATTTGTGAGACTGTACGAGAATTGAGGTTTTCTTTCAAATAAATTCACATTCTTGATTCCATGCAGGACAAGAAGTAAGAGTTTTTGATTTTTTTTTCTTTGGAAATTTAGGGAATGAAAAGTAATGAAGAGTGCAAAGCTTAAACTTTAAGCAGACCAAGTAAACAACTTTCTTGAGACATCAAAAGAATGTTATATAAACTAATATTTTGGAAATCATAAGATGCGGGGAAGAACAGTGATTGAGAAAGTTTTATTTTATTTGTAATAAAACGCAAAATCCTTGATGTATTTTTGGATCGTTTATGCTGGTTCCCTTAGTCCATTGAATTTTGAACATAGAACAAGTAGCAGAAGCAACATGTGCTAATATCTTTCCCACAGTTTATAGAATTTACTAACATAGACACAAAATATATTAATTTTGCCATCGGGAATATTAATCAGTTCTGGGTTTTGTCTATGTGTCATGTGTGCGGTCAAAGTTTTGTGGTTTTTATGCTTTCGTTTCTCTTTTTAAAATAAGCTTTGTTATCTTCTGATGACAAATGTGGAAAATCTTTTTCCCCTCTTTTTTATGTTTTCTTTCTGTTTTGTTTTGTTATTCACATGTGCCATTACGGAAGTAAGAAGAATTTGCATTTCCATTGAACAAATTTCCATTTTCGTATATTAGAAATTGACTATCATTTGAGTTTTTTTTTGGAAGAATGCAGTCAAATTTTGAAGATATCCAACTGCAGTTCATCTTCAATGGAATGCACTAATGGTTCAGAGTCGAATGATGGGCAATCAATGCCCAACGGTGGTCTAAATAAAGAGGATGATGTTAATAAAGAAACACAAACTACCGCATCCTCTCGGTCAGGTACTGCACATCATTATTCTAGTAATATCTGTAGGAAATAATTACTAAAATGATGTTATTAATATAAATGGCTAAGGCTCTATGAAGTTTGCTTTTTTCCATACTCTTCATCGTTTCTCGACTTCCGAGATTGAACATGGATCTATAGATTATTCAAAGTATATGTTGTTTTAGATTCTGTTTAAAGTATTCAACTGAAAAATCCAACGGTTCAGTTAAATATGCTGTACTTTCCAGCAGACTGTAAGATATTTGGTCTCTCGTGACTGGTATAACCGTATATATGCTATGTAGGAATATTTTCCTTGCCCTCTATAGAGCTTTAGTTGCCTAATATGATGGTATTACTGTCTGTTACTGATTATTCCTTTCATATAATAGATTTGTGGTTGATCATTTTCTTCTATTTATTAGCAGTTGGAAATGGCGGACAAGAACATCACAATTTGCAGCTTGTTGCATCTACCATACCTGCTATGCCTGACGAAGGCCTCGCCCAGCCTCCCCTGCTTGAGCTTGTTGGTCATTCAATTGTAAGTGCCTCAGGCCCTAGCTTTTCTGTTCTATATAATTAGGGATCTCGTTGTTTCAGAACTTGTCGGGGAAGGCTTCCTAGTTATCTTCCAATCCTTTTGCAGGCATGTGCATCAAATCCATATATGGATCCACATTATGGAGGAATGATGGCAGCTTATGGACATCAGCCTATGGTATGGTGTTTTAGTCTTTCTATCAATGTGATTATGATCTAATATATATGCTTTCTTTTATAATTTTATCGTTTTCCTCTTACTAGTTAATTTTATCTTGACTTTTTGCTGCTTGTAGTTTTGTTTCTTTAGCGTTTTTATCTTTTGCACGAAATCATTCTTGAGACATCAAGGTTACACCAATACTTCAAAACAGATTGCAGTTTTAGCTGGGGATTATAGTACGAATTTGTCAGGACTCAGGACTAAATGAATGCATATCATACGCCATTCTACTTGATAAATGTTTCTGCTGCCTAACTTGCATTTTCGATTGCAAAGCATAATCATTTTTTTTCTAGAGGTAAAAAAAGAACTTGACTGTTTTTTAATTCCTTGGTTTGAGTTGGAAAGGAATCCAACAGGATTTGCACTTTGCTCACTTTTCTTCATGTTTGTACGCATGTTCTCTTCGGTGTTTGTCAAGGGTTGTTATATACTTGAGGCAGAAGAAGCAAAAAATGTGCTTTGCCCGAGTAAAAATGGTATTTGTATGTGTGTTTCCTTCCACTGTGGAGGGTTAGTTTACCAAATTTAATAGAGGAAACCCGGTATGATTTTGAATTTCTAGTTCTTTCCAATTCTTAACGTATAGTTCTGGAGACGAGAAAATGGTGACCTAAGGAACAATGTCTGTCATGTTTGTGCTTATTAGATTGGAGGAATTTCTTTTACTTATCTGGACTCTGGATCAGTTAGTGGTTTATTTCCATCCATCGATTTGCCCTTTCTCCTCTTTTTCTTCCTATCTTTGTGGAGTTTTGGGGGTTGTTGACATGGAATGCAAGGGAATAGGGATATCCGACTGAAGCATTATTACCATGTTACATGATCTTCTCTTAGTTTATTTTTTTATAATATGATAAAAATCCTCTAAATCAAGTGCATTATTGCAGTAAGATTCTTCATTTAAGAACCTTCTTTTGATACTCGACATTCCAGACATGGTGCACTTTCTAATGGTTAACTTTTTGCTTATGGACAGGGTTATCCCCCGTTTGTTGGAATGCCTCATGCAAGAATGACTTTGCCGATTGAAATGGCACAAGAGCCTGTTTACGTAAATGCCAAACAGTACCAGGGAATTCTGAGGCGAAGGCAGGCCCGTGCCAAAGCAGAACTTGAGAAGAAGGCTATAAAATCCCGAAAGGTAAATAAAAAAAAACCACATCCACATACTCTTTTAGTTGACAACACAAGTGATTATTGACAGTTATTTTAAATGTTGACTATTAGAGTTCAGATAGCTACTTTGTGATAGATTTGTTCTTTTTTATTGTTAATATTTGCGGTGCATGTCTTCCGACCTCATTTCCTATATCCTACAGCCCTATCTTCACGAATCAAGGCACCAGCATGCTTTGCGTAGGGCGAGAGGTACTGGAGGACGTTTTGCTAAGAAAACAGATGCCGACACAGGAGAAGCAAATGGATCAGGTTCAGGTCCTGCCTTATCTCAGTCTCCAAGTTCCTCCAGCTCCGAACCATTGCAAACCGATTCTGCCGAAACCTGGACTTCCGCCCTCACCCTGCAAGAAGCAAGAGCGTCCCATGTCCACGACACACACCATGTCCGGTGAACGGAGGACACCCTTTCAAAAGCTGAAGGGTCGGTCGAACTCCAGGACTTGTCCGTGATCAGGATCATGGCAATTCGTTGTTGAGCCGGCAAATCATTCTTGGCTTCAGTTAGAGGGAAGGGGAGAAGAGATTGCACGAGATTCGGACATCTTTTTCGTCATCTGTGCTGCTATCAATTTTCCCTAGCTGCATTTTTGTACAAATACTGTTGAGTAGAACTGAATAGTAAGTAGTTAAATCAGTGGATTGTGGGAAAGGTTTCACAACAAGCAGGGTTGCACCCAGGTTTTTTCTTGTCGTTTCAAGTTGAAAGACGTTTCGTTTTGTAGATTGGTTTAGATGTGTTTATGAGCATGGTAGTTGGAACACAGGATCAAACAACCTTAATGATCTTTTTAACATAGTTATGACATCACTTTTTTAAATATAAATAAATAAATAAATAATTACTTTAACAAAATGCAGGATAAAGGGTATATCAGTGCAATGCCGATGAGGATCCGTCAAAGGCATCTTTGAATTATTTTGCATTTAATTATTCGGAACGATTAGTTTTATTTTTCTTCTCATTTGTGATATCGTACTATGCCGTATGTTAAACAAATCATATGAATATTATATGATACAGTGGCGACCTTTCATTAAGTTGACCAACAAGACGTAGACTGGTTTTCTGTGGTCAGTCAACAAATATCCTTCAACTACTATAATAATTATAGATATAATTATAAAATAAATGTTCAAACAAGACTTTCTTTTTAACAAATATTTAAAGTATTTTTTTTATTAAAATAGATGTTTAAAGTTTTATTTTTGATTAAAATAGATGTTTAAAGTTTTATTTTTAGTTGAAATAAGCGCTAAAATAAGTATCTCAGTTGATTTTAAAACAAGTTAAAAATAAAATTTTAGGCATTTATTTCAGACAAAAAATATTTTAAATATCTATTACGAAAAAGAGATAATTTGGATACTTATTTTGTAGTTAAGCTATAACAATAATAATCAAAGTATTGAAATTTTAACTAAGATTTTAGAAGAATTTATTGGTTTCAATGAAAATAAGGGTTGTATCAAAGGGTGATTTTTGGTACGGTATGTCTAGTGTGCGGTTAAGAAATTATAAGTTTCAAAACTTATTAAAGAGTTAACATTTTAAGTTAGTTTTTTCGTAATTTTTGACAAGTTTCGATAATTATAAAAATAATTTTTGATATTTTGTCCAAGAATGTTATTAAAATAACAAATATCAAAACTTATTTTGTAATTATTGAAACTGGTCAAGAATTACAAAAAAAAATCAATTTAAAATGTTATAAAAAATTAACATTTTAAATTATAAGTGTCGAAACTTGCTGTTTTTTAACCGTACCCTAAATTTGTCGTACTTTAAACTCTCCCATCCTATTAACCTTATAAGATACGAATTTATACAATTTTATCAGTAAAATATGTATCAAATTACTGTGGACATTGAAAAGGAACGAGTATAAAATCTCCCTAAATTTACTCTAAATTAGGGAATTTTTTTCCACAAAATTATCTGGCCAATTTTGCCACTTTCTCTATAACGATTTTCTTGAGTTGGAAACGCCATAGCCGCCGCAAACCTGACTTTTTAGGCCGTTACCTACTTCACGATGGGTAAGACGTAAATCCGTCCAAGTTCAGCGTGCCACTAAAATCCAAATTACCTCCGTATCTTTTGTCCATAACTTTTGAAACGCGCACCCTTTTTACAGCTTACTACGCGCTGTTTGTGTTTTTTTATGATCAAAAGGGAAATGACCACAATATGGTCCTTGATTATTTTTTTTTTAAATATGGTTCATGACAAATTATTTTTAAATTTAGGGTGGTTTATTGTTCAAGTCTAAAGTCGAATTGATTTTTATCCGACTTTAAACAGTGTTCATCACTTTTACTGTTTGAAGTTGGATTACAAGCAGTCCGACTTTAGTTGTTTTTTAACATAAAAAGGCACTGTTCAAAGATGAATTGAACACAATCCGACTTCTGATTTTGTTACAGTAAACAACCATATTGTTGAAAATAAAGTCGGGAGTACCACATTATTTAAAAAAAATTGAAGAGCAATATTTGAATAAATTTACCATAATCAAATAGCTATAATTCTAAAACTTTCTGCACACATTTATAATATTTGATTTTAATTAATTAAATAATAATAATTGTATAGAAATATCTGATTAAGTAAGCTTTCAGGTTTAAGCAAGTTTTCATGGTCAATGAGGGACCCAAGACTTTAAGTCGAGGAGAATTTATAAAAATTTAAGCGGTGGCAAAAATAAATTTTATAAAATTTTTAAATTTATAAGGGTCTGTTCATAATGTAAAAACAGTGCTGATAAATCATGATCGGTATAAAATCTAACCGTATTCCATTCTAAATTTAATGAAGACCTATATAACTAATTAACTATCGAACATTTGGATTTCAATAAAAGTAATTAGTATAGTTCTCATTTGAATTTTATAAAACTAATAAATGAATAATATGTAAAAAATGTTTAATTTATAAATTTCTAAAAATGTAAAATGATTTTCTTTCTTTCTATTTTCAAATAAAATCATTTCTAATGACAAACTAAAACTACAATAAATATATTGATAAAAACTTTTAGTCAAATTAAACTACAAAATCTTATCAATAAAAAGAATATTTATAATAATAATTTGAAAAGTTAGTAAATATTTTTTTGATGAATTACATATTTATTTTATGATTTATGTTCGAGATTCATGAATTTTCCCTTTCAACTATGTCGACACCAAAGTTTGAACCCGAATTCTCTCAACAAGAGAGCAATAATCTTACTATTTGCACTAAACCTTTGTTAGTAAAATGAATTAGTAAATATTAAATATAAACAAGGTTAAAATTTTAAATTAGGGGCTAATTTCTTATATGTGGTCAATCTCTTCATTATAGTTATGAATGTCTTCTCTTGTTTGTTGAACTTAACATGACTGAGTAAAGTTTTTGACTTTTATCTTAAGTGCAAAAGTAAGATTGATTCATATTTGTTTCGCGGATGATCTTTTGATCTTCACTAAAGGAACTTAAACTTTGCTTTGGGTGTCCAAAATGTTTTGGACTTATTTTACAAATTATATAGTTTAGGAATGAATGTTTTTAAGAGTGAAATGTATTGTGTTAGGTTGGAAGAAGCAGATTTGCAGAATTTGGCAACTCTTACAAGCTTCGAAGTGGGATTCCTACTAGTTAGATACCTGGGAGTGCCTGGTTGCACACAACTTATTATGGACCGGTTGTGAAAATTTGGAGGAAAAATAATTCAACAAGTCAGGAGTTGGGCCTCAAGGAAGGTTTCCTTTGTTAGTAGGTTGCAATTAATTCAGGCAATACCTTTTAGTGTGCAGGATATTTTTCTTGCATGCAAAAGTTGTTAAGAGGATAAATAGTTTATGTGCCTCGTTTTTTATAGAAAGGGACTGAGAATTTCGCGAAAAGTACTCTTATCAATTGAGAGAAGGTTAGTCATCTAAAGTGTGAGGGGGCGTGCTTTAAAGGATGCGACAATATAAAATAAGGTTTTCATGCTCAAGTGCTTATAGATGCTCATTGGTCAATTAGGGTTTCTGTGGGTCGTCTGGGTTGAGGCATACTTGCTTAAAAGGGACTCGCTTATGACAAATTACAGTAAAGCAATACTATAATTGGGCTCGAAAGAAATTAATGAAGTTGAGGGAGATTATGGCTCAAGTGAATGTTGCACAAGGAAGATTTAGTGCTAGAAAAATATGGGACATAAGCATAAACGTGTGTCCTGGCTTGAGGAGGCCTGTCCATTTCTAATCATGCTTTTTATCTTCTGGTTAGTTGTCCAGAATAGGCTACCTACAAAAAACAGACTGTTGTCTTAGGGTTGTTCTGTTGATTTAAGATGTCTGTTTTGTAGGAATGGATTAAAAATGAGAGATCATTTTATTTGGGGAATGTTTTTTCTACAAGGCAAATTTGAGAACTAATTCTGCAAGCTTGTAGGATTGAGGCCCCATTTAGCTCATGGGCAGAGGTGATGAGTTTGGTGCAGCAGCATGGTAGAGGTAAAGGTATGTTGCCCATTGTTATAAGGTTGGCATGGTGTGATTTAAACTACTAATAGAAGGCAACATGAAAAGCAGCTAAGGAGGATCGAAGATATTTTTTAAAGATTAAACGTGACATTAAACTTCGGTTAATAGAGAAATTAAAGTTTACATCTGCTAATTACTGAATAGAAGTTTTTTGCTATGTTAATTTTTATATTGACGATTTTATTTGGAGGTTCTTTGAATAATAAAGTAACATTTATCTAAAAAAATATTATGTCATGCACACACAAATTAATTGTAATAAGATTCCCTAAAATTCTAAATTAGTCGTCCATCAATATATATAAAATAACAATGTATAAATAATTAAAATATATAAATCGTTTTACAAATTAAAATAAATACTAAATGACATGAATCAGTCAGTCCCATAAAGCACCCGCGCGTGGGAATGAGTCCCGTGGCAGGCACGTGATGGGCGCACATTAGCAAAACCAAATGAAACACTTCCCCTGTCTGTTTCTCTATATGTTGGATTCTTATTTATCGCACTTCACACAAATAAAATCCACTTCTCTATCAAAGCATCAAATTCTCTGCTTTCTTTTTCGCCATTGTCGCTCCACCCTTCTTTTTGAAAGCTTTTACTTTCCTCTTCTTTTTTCTAAAGGAAATCAAATTCAAAGCTTAAAGCTCTGACCCTTTCTTTCAAGCTAATGACGACGTCGTTTGGAACTCCGATGGGCACCGTTTTGCCGACGGATCCGAAGATTCGAGTCCAGAGCTTCACTGGGTTGAAATCTTCACATTCCAAAGCTTTGACGAGGAATCTCCGCGTCTTTCCCGTTCCTTTCTGCAGTCCCACTCTCACCAGAGCTGTCTCCACGGTCAGTTCTGTTCTGTTCTGTTTGTACAATTTCATTTTATGTTGATTGTTATTTGGAATCTGGGAAAGTCTGAGAAAATCTCTTACCTTTCTGCAACTTATATGCCTTTTCACTTTCTTTTCTCTCAGATTTCCCCTTTCTGAGAATTGTTAGTGTCAAATGATCAACCGGTAAAAAAAATCGAATTTTTATGTTAAATCGTTTCTTTTATTGTTGTCTCCGTTTACAGCCAGTGAAGCCTGAAACAAGCGCCACAGAAACAAAGCGAAGTAAAGTTGAGATATTTAAAGAACAGAGCAATTTCATTAGATACCCTCTCAATGAGGAGATATTGTCTGATACCCCAAACATAAACGAGGCTGCAACGCAATTGATTAAGTTCCATGGGAGCTATCAGCAGTACAACAGAGATGAGCGTGGTACGAGGTCTTTTTCGTTCATGCTTCGGACTAAAAACCCCGGTGGGAAAGTTCCGAACCAGCTCTACTTGACTATGGACGATCTCGCCGATCAATTCGGTATTGGAACTTTGCGTTTGACGACGAGGCAGACCTTTCAGCTCCATGGTGTTTTGAAGAAGGACCTCAAGACTGTAATGAGCACCATTATTAGAAACATGGGTTCGACTCTTGGTGCCTGCGGGGATCTAAATAGGAATGTGCTTGCTCCCGCTGCTCCATTAGTGACGCAAGAATACCTTTTTGCACAAGAAACTGCTGACAATATTGCTGCATTGTTAACTCCTCAGTCTGGTTTTTACTATGATGTATGGGTGGATGGGGAGAAATTCATGACATCGGAGCCTCCGGAAGTCGTGGAAGCCAGGAATGATAATTCTCATGGAACGAATTTCCCTGATTCTCCTGAGCCGATATATGGGACGCAGTTCTTGCCAAGGAAGTTTAAGATTGCTGTGACTGTGCCAACTGATAACTCGGTGGATATTCTCACAAATGATATCGGTGTTGTGGTAGTTTCTGATGAAAATGGGGAGCCTCAGGGTTTCAACATATATGTAAGACTACCGTAGGATAAAAGAAATCGTTTCTCTTTTATCTGTCACACTTTTTGTACGTAAAAGCATCCATTTATCGAAATTGTTATTGCAGGTTGGTGGTGGCATGGGAAGAACACATAGGATGGAGACCACTTTCCCACGTTTGGGAGAACCACTCGGTTATGTGCCAAAGGCGGACATTTTGTATGCTATTAAAGCCATTGTTGCCACACAACGTGATCATGGAAGAAGAGATGACCGCAGATATAGCAGAATGAAATATTTGATCAGTACTTGGGGGATTGAGAAGTTTAGAAGCGTTGTTGAACAATATTATGGAAAGAAATTCGAGCCTTTCCATGAGTTGCCTGAATGGGAATTTAAGAGTTACTTGGGATGGCATGAGCAGGTTTGTGTTTTAAATTTGGAGACACCATACATGATGTCTTCAGTTTGACCTTTTTTTAACTTCCATGTTGGTGTTTATTACCATGCATTTGACCTTCTTTGTATCTTCTCTTTTTGCAGGGAGATGGTGCTTTATTTTGCGGGCTCCATGTAGATAATGGTCGTATCGGAGGAAAAATGAAAAAGACACTGAGGGAAGTAATAGAAAAGTATAATTTGAATGTGCGAATCACCCCAAACCAAAACCTCATTTTGTGTGACGTACGTAGTGCATGGAGGCGTCTCATTACCACGGTTCTTGCACAAGCTGGGCTGCTGGTGAGATTTTCATTACTTGCAAAAGTTTTAAAGTTGAACATCTTAATCAAATGGTTAAGTATATTTTCTTTGTCTATTGCGTTTGGGTCGATCGCCAATATGACAATGTATCTCAGTTTTTAAAGAAATCAAATTTTCGATTAATGAAGAAATCAGCTGCTGGCATTGGTAGTTCACTTGAGAGTTGCATAATTTTATGGCACGTTAGTTGCAAGACAAGACCGCTAATACGGAATCACGCAAACCATTACGACTTTATACCCTTGCTTAGAATCCCACCAAAGAGATTGGAGTTCACCTAGTTAGACCATGGAATGATGGTTGTGCTTACTACCTCTGTGGTTGGCATTTTTATGCTTAATTGCTTAGGCTGTTTTTTGCTTATTAATATTCATCCCCCAAACTTGTTTGCCTTACTCTCCTTCATTTTTTCATAATTCATTCGTTGAATTAGACGTGCAGCTGACTAGTTCTTGCTATGAAACAGCATCCTAAATATGTGGACCCCCTGAACTTAACTGCTATGGCATGCCCAGCTTTTCCACTTTGCCCTTTGGCAATAACCGAAGCTGAACGTGGCATACCTGATATCCTTAAGCGTGTCAGAGCTGTCTTTGAGAAGGTATGTCGTATATTTATCAAATGTCCTGTTTGATTTGAATGAACCCCTTATCCCCAACAAGAAGACTGGCCTAAAACTGAAGTTTGAATGGATATCATTGGCTGAAATCGTTACCTTCTTCCAAGCTGAAATTTAACTTCTCCTTGATCCTTTTCTGCACGGATATCATTTTATTTCCAAATTTTGACATGCTATTTGTGTTTATGAATTTCCTTGGTCTGGTCAATTGTGCTAATTCTCCTGCCTATCGATTATCTGAATATACTAAATAGATCGACACTGCCTCATTTCAGGTTGGACTCAAGTACAGTGAGTCGGTGGTGATTAGGGTAACTGGCTGCCCCAATGGATGTGCTAGACCATACATGGCTGAGCTCGGACTGGTTGGTGATGGTCCAAACAGCTATCAGGTAGTTCAATTATCTGACGAGATACCTTTCTGTAGTAACAATTAGTAGGACAACTTGGTAATGTTGTTTTTGTTGTTGTTAAAATCAGATTTGGCTTGGAGGAACACCAAATCAAACTCAATTAGCAAGGACTTTTATGAATAAAGTCAAAGTTCAGGATCTTGAAAAAGTTTTCGAGCCCTTGTTCTACTACTGGAAACGAAAAAGACAACCAAAAGAATCGTTTGGCGACTTCACAACCCGCATGGTAGTATTATTATTCTCTTTGCTCGTTCATCTTTATCCCCTTTCCTTTGAAAACATCATCTACGATCAAATGAAATTCACGGCCTAGCAAACTGATGAGTATAACGATCTCCCTCAGGGATTTGAAAAACTTCAGGAGCTGGTGGACAAATGGGAAGGTCCAGTGCAATCAGCAGCAAGGTATAACCTAAAGCCTTTTGCCGATAAAGAGACATACGAAGCCATGGAAGGGCTCGCAAAGCTGCAGAACAAGACCGCTCATCAGTTGGCAATGGAAGTCATTCGCAATTTCGTCGCTGCCCAGCAAAACGGTAAAAGTGAGTGAGTCTTTTACTGTGAGCTGCAGAACGAAACTGTCAGTGTCTCTTTCGGGCTTGGGATGTGTGTTTTTTTTAGATCATTTTGGATTCAAGTTTCGGCATCATTCTAGCTTATATAGGATCTGAGTTCTCTATATAAATTATTGTGTCCCCTACATTGTTGTTGAGGATTGTGGACTTTGGTTTTAGAATGTAATTCCTGTAGCTTAGGAATGAGCATCAAAAGCTTTTATGACAGATAATAATGGCAAATTCTAGATTTGATTTGAAAACCAAGTTCAAACATCCTAAGACAGAACATCAAAAAAGTATAATCTTTCAGACAATTCCATGTTGAAGTGGTCCCCAAGTGGTATTGGTTTTCTGAATCAAACATGGATATGGTGCATGCCTTAAACTCTGTCTACGACTGTGATGTAATAAATTAAGGCATGCATTTATATTCAAACCAACAAAGCATCTTTGTGTTTTGGTCCAGACTGTTTGCCTTTGAAAATGATAAAAATGAAGTATTCTAGACAAAACCAGTCGAGACTCTAGATAGAGAGTCAGACAGCAGCCCAAACACTTGTTTGTCAGTACTTGTTGGAAACATTATAATCGTATTTTCAATTATTAACAAATATTTTAAAGGTGACTCAGTTCACATGATATAAACCCTTTTTTAAATACATACTGGAATCAAATATTTTATAATTCCTTTCAAATTTTCATTTATGAAAAACAGAAATCTCTTTTGATTCAAGAAGACAGAAATGTGCAGCTTCCAAAACAGTGTCATTTTCACTCCGGAAAATCAAAAAACAAACCTTGAAAATGACAAAAAGAAGGTTGGTAATTGTTTTTGTTAAAACTCGTGCTGTGTTCAAAAAATATCAACTGAACTCTCACTGTCTCTTTAGCTAAAATCGAATACCCAATTGTTGAAAAGCTCTTAAATCCTCAAAATCAAACATAAATAAGGCAGTCAAGTCAAGCTCCGGCCATCACTTAACAAAGGGCTCGGCTTTATTTTCAAAACCCTTTAGAAAGACACAGAATTTGGGTGTTTGTTTATTGTTGCATGGAAAGGCCATCAATGGGAACAACTACAACAACAAGAAGGGCTAAATGGCAATACCCGCCGCCACAACTAGCCCCAAAGATCCTTCATTTGCCACCACACAGGCCTACAAGGAAAGCACCAAAGCCAAAGGCAAGTCCTTCAAAGCTATCAGCTTTACACGATGAGACAAAGGGGATGATGCTGGTGAGCTTGTTTGATCAAGAAAGGTCTTTTACAAGAGGGGTTGTTGATCCAATGGAGCTGGTGAGTCCAAGTCACGATGAAGAGATGAGAAGAGAGAGGGTGGTGGAGGAGGAGGAGGAGAACATAGAAAACAGTGGTGTTGCTTTGGTTGAAGAAGAGAAATGGAGGTTCCAAGCTGAGATTTTGAGAGCAGAGTGTAATTTATTAAGGATGGAAAGAGATATAGCTGTTAAGAAAATGGAGAGAAGAAGGGTGGAGATGGAGAGGACCCTGAAATCTGCTGTTCAAACTCTGGTTTCTGTCGGTTTCTTTTCCCTCTTTTGATTATGTTTTGTTTGGTTCTTGAGAGAATATTGTTTAGTACAAATTCTGATTTCTGGGTTTTGCTGATAGAATTTGTGTGAAGCCATTTCTGGATTTGGATTTCACCCTTTGAATATCTATATATTTCACCAGCTATTTGAAATAATGTCTCTGTTGATATTTATTTAAATATCCAACCTTTTTTTTCTTCTATTTTTTGTTCATGTTTATTCCATTTGATGACCTAGACTTTGGCAACTGGTATGCAGGGAAGAAACAACATTTGCGAAGGAAAGAATGTGAGGTTGGTATTGGAGGAGCAGATCGATGAATTGTCTGAAAAACTAGGAAAACTGCAAAAGAGGTCAAGGGTTAAAGACTTGGAGGTTAAAAAATGCAGTAACTTTGATGAACAAGTATGTGTTCTCCAAAGGCAGATTGAGAAGTTTGGAGGATTCTCTGAAGACATTCTAAAGATGGCGGAACCAAGCTTGTCGATTAAAACGAGTAGTGAAGGGGATGAGAGCTTTATTTCGGATCGGGACAGCAATGTGAGTATATAACACTTTTGTTGTGATGTTGATTTTGGACATTATACTGGTCTTTGTTGCCTGGCCTTTGCAAGTATATAACACTTATTTGTGTCCTATACTTGTGTTGGACATATATCCAGTACTCGCCGTTGAGTCCAGTAACATAGATTTCAACACATTTTCAGAGTTTTAATTTGAAGCAAATTTGCAGGTGGAAATTTTGAGAAGAAAGATGAAGAGATTGTCAAAAGGGGTTTTGCTAGAGAGAATGGAGGAGAAATATGCTTCGATGCTCGCCGCAACTAACAGTTCTGCTTCCGGTTCAAAGAGGATTGATTATTCGGATTTGTTGCTGTCATCGACACAACAATCTTACAAGGTAAATTCCATGGCATAAGTTCAAACAGGTGGCATGGTGTCATGTTAGATAACTGAAGAACATTAGTTTCAAATTGTAGGGTGTGTTTCGAATATTTCGATTGATCATTCTATATCAATGCTCCATGAATATTTGCACATTTCTATATTAATTTAGTTGGAACAGATGAAAGTCCGGGTTCCTTTCTGCAGGAGAAAATTCCCCATGATGCAAGAGTGTGTTCAGGACATTGCAAGGCTATAGTGCATAGAATTGTCGAGCAAGTTCATGCCGAGACGGAACAATGGTCCCAGATGCAAGACATGCTGGGGCAGGTAAGGGATGAGATGGAAGAATTGCAGAAATGTCGAGATTTCTGGGAAGATCGAGCGCTTGATTCGGACTATCAGATTCAATCCCTGCAATCTGCTGTAAGATTTCCATGATACCCCAACTATATTGTGTTACACACCACTACTTAATTGATATGTTGAAAACGTTTGTTGCTTTCATTAGGTGAAAGAATGGAAACAGAAAGCTATATTGTCCGAAGCAAAGGCGAATGAGCTACATGCACGAATATCCGTCCTTCACGAAGAGATCGAGAGATTGCGAAATGAAAGAGACAGAAAACCAGTAAGGGCCAGACATACTTCACCAATTAACCAAGAACCACAAAACGAAACAGAGAAGCGGGTACTCGTGTGTCGCTTGAAGGAAAACCGTTGCACGAATGGTGATGGCGTCAAGGTTCAAACATGCAGTGCTGCCGGACTACTTCCCGGCCGATCTCCCCTTAGAGAAATCGGTAACTTGTCGGCGTTGGTGAAGCAACATGGCGAAGGAATCTTGCCATTGTTTTGCCTTCCTAAAGAGCAGGAGATGAAACGTTCATTGTAGACACTTGTTTCAATCTTTGTTTATCAAATCCAAAACTATATTAACTATTAATTAGCATTTGTAAATCGAAAGTCGAAATTAAACAAATTTAAATAATAATTGTATTGAATTTGAATCGAATCAAATTTAATAAAACACTTACCTGGTAATCTGCTGTACGACACACAACTGACATTAACAAGGGAAATGTCTGCATATAGGGGTGTAAATGAACAAATTATTTAAATTATTCGTAAACCGTTTATATAACATTCGTTTATTAAGTTAAATAAACGAGTATGAACAAAATTTGTATGTTCGATTAATAAACAAACGAACACAAATAGAGGTATGTTTGGTTCTTTTATATTCACGAAAAAAACTCGTTCACTCGGTTTCTTTTTTTTCTACATTTTAAAAATTGGTGAAAGTATAAACTAAATGGACTGCATTAGTGTTAGTTGAATTCATTTACAACTCTATATGCACACATGCATGTATGGATGAGAATACCATTTAGCATAAGCAGTTGTCTGCTAAGGTGGCAGCCGGCAATTAACAGTTTCTTCGACAAGACTTCCTATGTTCTTGGAAATTACGTAAGATTTGTCCCATTTTTCTATTTATCGTCTTCTTTCTGTGTATTTTTCTGTATTAATTTAATAATTTTTGCTATACATTACATGACAATAATTATATATTTTACATTTCAAAATAATTGCTACGAGATTCTTAAAATATTCTTTATGATTCTACAAATCAAAAATTAAAGACCCATGTGGATCCCACAGTGCCAGCGTGTCACACGCTGCAAAGCACTTTCTTGCTCTCTCACCCACCTTAAGTCCTTAATCCTGCCACAAAACAATGGCTTCTTACGCTTTTGAAGCTGTGTGTTACACGCTCCTACGTGAATATCACTATATTAAAAAAAAGTAACCTACAACGGAGGTCACTCAATTATTTAATCACTCAATTATTAAAAGTTATATTTTAATCACTCAATTATGGGTAAGATTACATTTAGGTTACCCAATTATTGAAAGTTATATTTGGGTCATTCAATCAATTATTAAAAGTTATATTTGGATCACACATATTAATTTATGTATTAGATTAATTAATGATTTTAAATGAAGTACTCTAGTGTTAACAAGAGTATACAAGTGATTTGGAAGTATAAATGACTAAATTGATACATTTTTTAAATATGAAGGGTGATCCAAATGCAACCTTACACATAATTGAGTGAGACAAATGTAATTTTTAATAATTGAGTGATCCAAATGTAACATTATTCATAATTGAGTGACCCAAATATAACTTTTAAAAATTGAGTGACCCAAATATAACTTTACCCATAAGTGACCTCCATTATATCCATTATAGTTTAATTATATTTGATTTAAGTAATGCGCAATATAAATCAGTTGTGAGTCATTAGGCGGTGGATAGAGGAGCGTGAATTTCACGTGATAAAAAATCAAGTAGGAAAGAATTTTAACACTGGACTGGCCGAAACCCTTATAAAACCTGTTAGTAGTCAAGTTTGGGCCACCTACGACAAACCAACACACGGTTCTCCGAAAACAACGTAATAAGAGGAAGCAACCCATCAAACTTTGACAAAGTCTGCCACCACTAGCCACCGCCACCAATGTCCACCGCCGCTTTCCTTTTCACCCCGTTCCCACCCTTCTCTCCTCTCGCTAAGCCCACCACTAATCTGTCCACCAGTTTTCCTCACCGCCTCCATCTCCGCCTATCTTCCTCCTCCACCGGTCTCCGCCATCGCCAACCTTCCTCAGTATCGACATTCTCCACCCTTTCTGGCGGAGGTGGCGACGACATTAACAACAACAATAACTCGGGCGGCGGCGGCGGAGGAAACCATGACAATGGGAAAGGCAACGGTGGTGACGAGAATGCGGGCGATGAGAACAAGAGAGAAGCGATGATTATACTGGCGGAGGCAGGGAGGTCAATGGAGAGCCTGCCGAAGGATTTGGCTGCGGGGATCCAAGCCGGGAAGGTTCCCGGGTCGGTTATAGAGAGGTTCTTGGGGCTTGAAAAGTCGGGGTTCATGCGTTGGTTGATGCAGTTCGGCGGGTTCAAAGAAAGGCTTTTGGCTGATGATCTTTTCTTGGCTAAAGTTGGCATAGAATGTGGCGTTGGGATCTTCACGAAGGTTCTTTTTCTTTTTAAAAATCCCACCTTTTGAGTTCTTAGTTTTCTTTATATAAATTGGTGGTGTAGGTTTTGCTATGAAATTTATGATGGGGTTTGATCTTTGTTATCTTGGTATGTAAAAGTTCTTTTATTGAACCTAAAATGTATAATGTATCGTGGTTAGTATTTTTTGATTCCTTGTGATCTTTGTCCTTAAGATGAATTTTGGGTAATTTGCCTTCTGTTAGTTTTGAAATGTATGTTTCTAAGAAACATAAATTGCCTATATATGGACTCATGGAGTCCAGATTTGCTTGATTGACTAAGTCGGACACCGATGTCGTTGGTCTTGCTTGTGTAAGTAATGGCTTATTTTAGGATTCCATGTTCCTACTTGTGTCGGCAGTGGTCATCACTAACCGGCAACTCTTCCCGGGTTAAGCTAGGAAAGTAACTTGATCTGATTCTTGGTCTGAGCTACTGAACCAAACTTTTGTCTCCTGTGGACTGTGGTGGTCTGCACTTGAATGGTTCTGATTTTGTAATGACTTGTCCTCTGTTTCTCATCAGTTTTGTTGATTCAATCTTAACTATTGCCATACTTATGTTAATTTCCTGTTTTTTAGACTGCTGCAGAATATGATCGTCGCAGAGAAAACTTTTTCAAGGAGCTCGAAATTGTGTTTGCGGATGTGGTATGGTTGTTTACCTCACAAATAGTTCTTTCGATTATGCACCTTTTTGGACTTCTTTTGTTCTGAATAGCAAGGATGAGTCGTTTGGCTAAATTCAATGAAAATTTTATTAGCAAATAACATATAGGTTATTGTATGTCCAACTCTGGTATTTCAATCATATTGCATTTCCGATGTGTTTTTCTAGGTAATGGCCATAATTGCAGATTTCATGCTTGTTTATCTTCCTGCTCCTACCGTCTCTCTCCGGGCTCCTCTTGCAGTCAATGCTGGAGTTATTTCCAAGTTCTTCCATAGCTGCCCCGATAATGCTTTTCAGGTTTATGCTCTATAATTCCTGACGATGTTGCATAGAGATTTTGTGCAGTCTTTCTGAGGTGAAAAATAAGAACGATTTACAATCATGAAGTTCTGTCTGCAGGTTGCTCTCCATGGGACTTCGTATTCACTTTTGCAGAGATTAGGTGCGGTAATGGTAAGGAAATCTTTCATGACTTCAAATTTTAAAAGCTACGGTATCTCGATAACGGATGAATGAAGAAGCTGTCATTCGTGTTTTAATTGTATGTACTCTGCAGCGTAACGGGGCAAAGCTTTTCACAGTAGGCACCACTTCTTCCCTTGTAAGTTTTCGGTAGCTATTAGTCTCTTTTTACCCTTTTTGTATTATTACTATCTTTTCCATTTCTGTAAAGAATAACATTGTTTTTTTTTCCAAATTGATTTAACAAACCGAAATCCCCAAACTGGAATTTGTTGTCTTTTAGGTTGGCACAGCTGCCACGAATGCCTTGATAAACGCAAGAAAGGCTGTTGATAAGACTTCCGTTGACGAAGTCGAAAACGTTCCCATATTATCCACCAGTGTTGCCTATGGTGTATATATGGCCGTTTCTAGCAACCTCAGGTGCGTAGGTTTTATATTTGAGTGAATATTAGTCATTAAATCTTGGAATTTTCTATTGTCTGTGGAAATGCCTTTATGATTATCAATAGCAGAGTTCGATTCTGATAATATCCTAATGCCGTGCGTGAACACTCGGAACCGAGAGTTTTAAACGTTGGAATATATTACACGGATGATTTTGTTTTGATGAATAGGTACCAAGTGCTGGCTGGTGTGATCGAACAAAGGATGTTGGAGCCTTTACTACACCAGCACAAGCTTATGTTGAGTGCAATCTGCTTTGCTGTTCGAACAGGCAACACATACTTGGGTTCTCTATTGTAAGACTCGATATCGATCCTCAAAATTTTCACTTGCTATGATAGTATAGTTATTTCATTGCCTACAACTTCTCACCTCTCGCAATTTTCCGATAGGTGGGTGGATTATGCTCGCTTGGTCGGTATTCAGAAAGCACACGAAGAGGAGAACCCTGTACTAGAATGATATATGTTCCGTTGGAATCATCACTGTTGTCAATCTCAGTTCCGTGGAAGAAGGTTTGCTGGTAACGTAGTTTAGTCGGTATTTTATGAAAGGATTTCGTCGTATACAAATACATATGTCCGGATCACAGCGGAGCCGACCGTTTGATAATTTAAAATTTCATATGAATATCCAGGTTTCAACTTTTGCCCCGGATTTATGATAGGCCTAACCATTGGGGTGAAAATGAAACATCTTCTCAGGTTTTCCGTAGCATTTAGACAACATAAAAGAAAGGTTTTCTTCTCCTATATTATTGTTTTTGTACGTGAATTGAGACAAAGACATTTGTCGCCTGTTTCATTTAAAGACAATATAGCAAATTAGGAACATCTTACGTTTGTGTTAGATGTCCTTTCCTTTTTAAAATGCATGCATGAATGTGATGCACAAACCCCTGTAGGTTCAAGCTCAAAAGCCTACTTGATACGGAACAGAAACCGTCTGCTCTTTTTTTGGTGTCTTTATATATGTCTAAAGTATTTAAAAAATAAATTTGGAACTAGAGTTTAAGATAAGGGTTGAAAGTAAGACGTATTTTTTTTAGCGTTTAGAATTTAAAATTTAAAATTTAAGATTTAAAAATTAAAGTTAAGACTTAAAATTTATTTTTTTATAATAACAATGATACATGCTAACGGTGTATATTCATGTGCTACAGATTAAATTTATATTTGGATTAAACTCAAATAAAATATATTTGTATTGAATTTTCAACAAATAAAATGCAATTATATGAATTTTAAACTCAAATTATGATAAAAGAAAATAAATTAGGATTATTGTATTTCTAATTTTCTTTTGGAAAAGAATAACTATTTGCTAAACTATCTTTACTTTAGTTTTCCCCAACGAATCCAAATTCAAAACTTTTGCCTTCACTTCAATGGAGACATGGAGTCTCAACAAGTCACGTACAAAGTCGAAGGAGCCTCCTCCCATCCTCCACCTTCATCCGCCGCTGATTCCACTGTCACCTCGGCCATCTCAACCACCAGTAACTAGTGGTTCTCGAAACGTGAAGGCGACGTTAAACCCGATATGGTACCTGAACCCTCAAACGATACCACCGCCAGCAAAGTGCAAACTAGAAACCACCCAGCTTGCCGCTGCTTCTTCCGGTTCTCTATCCGAAGAAGATCCCACCACCACAAAGACAATAGCCTCCGACGACACTCAACCCGCGTAAAGTTACACGAGGCGACGACAATGAAGAACCTCTGTCCGCCTAGAAAGCAAAAACAGCTCCACTCTTCCGCAATCAACGAAACCGACAACGATAACACCGCCGCCGCAGCTGAAAACAACGAGAACAACCGCAATGCGCCTTCGAATCCTTCCCCGAGACGAAACCAACGACGACAAAGAAGTCCAAGAAGAAAAAACAAGAATGTCGGGGTAACGAAAACGTCATGCAAAGGGGAAAAAGAATAACAAGGGAATAATCAGATTGGCGGGAACGGAGATGAGACGACACCGTTTCTGTCAGTCAAAGGGAAAAAACATTGGACAGAATTTTAACTGTGATGGTAAAGTTTAAAAAAAATTACTACCTATATATATGCGATAATATTCGAAAATAAAAATTTTCTTTTCTTTTTTGGTATCTTTATATATGTCTTTACATAAAAATTTAAGTTTAAAGTTTAAGATTAAAATTTGTGATTAGAGTTTAGAAAATATGAAATAGATTATATTTTTCCAAAATATAGAGTATAAAATTCAAATCATAAAATTAAAAATTAAAAATTATTTTTTTAATATTTTTATTGTCGGAATATAAAAAAAAAACAGGCAGAAAATTTTTATCCTTTGAAATATACCATTCTTTCCCTAGGCAAACCCACTCTCACACTCAACTGAACCACCCCCTGGAAAGATAAACCGGATAAGATCACCCGCTTCACACATTTCGAAGCCAACAACAACACCAAAAAGAACCGGCATGATGACCAGATAAACTATTTCACGACATGGCTGACTCTTTCTGCCCGGATTGTAACCGACCAACAGAGGTTGTCTTCGACCACTCCGCCGGCGACACTGTTTGCTCCGAGTGTGGTCTGGTTCTCGAGTCGCATTCCATCGACGAGACCTCCGAGTGGCGAACCTTCGCCAATGAGTCAGCGGACAACGACCCCGTCCGCGTTGGTGGTCCATCCAATCCTCTCCTCGTTGACGGCGGCCTCTCCACTGTCATTTCAAACCCTAATGGTTCCTCCTCCGACTTCTTCACTTCCTCTCTGGGACGATGGCAAAACCGTGGGGCTAACCCCGACCGTTCCCTTATCCACGCCTTTAAGACCATTGCCACCATGTCTGACAGGTTTGTCGCTTTCTTTTCCTTTTTTCATATTTCTAGTTCTTGTAAACATGAATGAATGCCTTGTTTTATGTTAAATGTGTGGGGGGTTTATGAAATGGTTAATGCAGTCATTAGACAGTAGTTAATTGTGCATCTTTTCAAGAACAATTATATTATATATGAATGTATACGATGCAGTTTCTTAACTCTACAATTAAGAGGTAATCCTTATTTTCTACTCGGTTTCAATTTTCATTTTTTTCAATGATTAAAAAAGTATAAAATCTTATATTGTGTAAACTGATATTATCTATTATATATATGTATAGAGACAGGATTACACTTGTACTTTTAGACGAAATAAATGGATGGTTAAAATTAATAATAAAAAATATGAAAAATATCTTAGAAAAATAAAGAAATAATTTTAGTCATTTATTATCCTCGTCTAATAATTATAAAGGTGTAAAAGTAATTAAGCTTTATACTGTATAAGTGGATCTTAACTCCGTATATATATATATAATCTTAGCCATTTGTTATAAGGTTATGATTCACTTACACAATTTAAAATTTAATTACTTTTATATTTTTTTTGGACTGTTGAACGAGGATAATAATTATATTTTCCTACGAAACTGATCCTACGTAATATATTTGGTGTTTCAGGTTGGGACTCGTTGCAACCATTAAGGTACCAAACTAAACTCTCTTGTTTTTGTCTCTGATATTTTCCAATTACTCACAAATCACATCTTTTCTTGGCTCCTGTTGTTTGCATTTCCTTCAATTAAATTTTAATAAAATCCATGCATCGAAATGGTTAATGAAAATTTTAAAATAATTAAGCTGGTTAATTAACTTTTTTGAAGTCCAAGAAAGGACTAATTTGAACTATTTATTGTTAAAATTGAAATTATACCATTTAATCAAGAGGCTCTCCGGAAGCACCCCGCTTATTCCTACCTTACCCTCTCTTTTTTGTCCTTGAAATATCTTGTACTCTAAATATGAATATATAGGTATAATCCTCTAAAAAATAATTAAAAATTTGAATGCCCGAATTGGAATAACATTGATTAATTACGTTTAGTTTAACATTTGGATCTACATTTTTGCATGTATGGTCCAAAATGATCTGTGATTTTGTACATTGTGATGCTAGTCAATAAGAAACACTAATGTGATGATAAATTGTGTGGTTCAAGGATCGAGCAAACGAAATATACAAGAAAGTTGAAGATCAAAAGCCCCTTAAAGGGAGAAACCGGGATGCCATTTTGGCTGCTTGTCTCTACATTGCTTGCAGACAAGAAGACAAACCTCGTACAGTCAAAGGTACGAGATCAACTTTAGATTAAACATCTTTGTTTATTAGTTATTACCATGATTAGAATCCTCTAACGCGCATGTGAATCGTGAACCAGAGCTATGCTTGGTCGCTAACGGAGCCACGAAGAAGGAGATTGGTCGTGCGAAAGAGTATATCGTGAAGCAATTGGAGGTGGAGATGGGGCAGTCCATAGAAATGGGCACCATACATGCCGGGGACTTCCTCGCAAGTCATCTGTTGTTGAAATTTAAATATAATAGCGGTACAAACCGGATTCACCTTCGATATTTCTCAAACCAGTATTGTATGCATTAATCCTTTATTCGACTTGCATGTGAATTAACAGAGACGTTTCTGCTCGCATCTTGGAATGAGTAATGAAACAGTCAAGGCTGCTCAAGAAGCTGTGCATAAATCTGAAGAGCTGGATATCAGGTAAATTAAATACATGATCGGATATCGAATACGGATATTTGAATCCATTGTTCATATAGGTAAAGCATATTTGAAAAACAAATCTATATAAGACATCCAAAAGTTCTATCTGAATCCGAATCCACAAAATCAAATCATTATTCAAATTTTGGTTACAGGAGAAGCCCAATATCAATTGCAGCAGCTATTATTTACATAATAACCCAGCTCTCGGACGATAAGAAGCTTCTCAAAGGTTAGAAAATTTTACATGTATGTATGTATGTATGTACGCATGTATGTATTTAACGTATGCATTTGCATGCGCTGTAGACATATCACTAGCGACAGGAGTGGCGGAAGGGACAATACGAAACTCCTACAAAGACCTTCATCCCCATGCTTCTAAGCTTGTCCCAACCTGGTTTGCCAGAGCTGAAGACCTCAAGAATCTTTGCAGTCCTTAAAACCACAACACTTTTAACTGCTTTAGTCGATCCGGTTTCACCTCTAACTTGTATCAGTGAGTCGTTGTCCATGATATAATGTTATGTTACTCAGATTCGGATCATGTTCTAGATATAGATGTGTTCAGTTTCTGATAGTCAAGTAGTGTCGAGTAGGGTAGTGAACGAAAAATGAAGAGTCGAAGAAACGGAGAAGTAGTATTCTTTTTACAAGGTATAGGCAGTGTTTTTTAGGCTTGCAAGCGACTCGAGTTTTACCATTCCTTGGAATTGAAATGTTGTGAAATGACATTGTAAACTTGTAGCCGATTTATATTTTTCGAGTATATTCGTGTCGGATATATACGGATCTTGGACTAACTATCCGTATCGTAATGTCGATGATGAGAATTATAGTATCTGAATTCAAATATTATATGAATCTAAATATTATTCGAATTCGAAAAACAAATATATATGTATATGAATCTACGTTGTTACAGGTTTGAATAGGAAAATTATTTATTATAATTCAAGGCAAATTGGTACCTATATGGAACCATGTGTTGGGCGATACTGACACCTGTACCAGTATATATGTTAATACGAATGGGCCCATGACATTGACAACCCACAAAATCTTTTAAATTACCTATGTCTCCCTGCCTTTAAAGAAACAAAAAAATATATTTTAAAGATTATTTTATTAAAAAACTATTATATGGTTATATGATTTAGATGAATGAACTAATATCATACGCCTTTTCTAAATATATAAAAAAACAGTCATTTATCAAAATTATTAAGTTCCACGAATAATAAAAGGTATCAACATTTAAATTAGAGATGACAATTCGACTCAGACCCGACGAATTTTGACTTGACTCAACTTGTAGGATCAGGTTTTTTAAGAAAATTTTAGGTTTGGGTTGAGTTTTTTTAGAATGGTGTGGGTTGGGTCGTGTTTGAGTTTGAGTTTGTGGTAAAAAATATTCGACCAACCCGAAATAATAGTTTAATTTTAGTCTAAATATTTATGTATATTTGTTATAATGTCTTTCTTCATATATATTTTTTAAATTAATTTTTTATTTTGTCGAATAAAAATATTTATGTATGGCCAAGTCAGGTTTAGATTTTTACTATAAGATTTTAATCGAATTTAGATAGACGTGCTATATTTTCATATCAAGTACGAATAAAAATTCAACTTATTGTCATCCTACTTGAAATGCTTTAAAATTTTACTAAAATTATTCGAATAGATTGAAAATATAATTTTTAAAATATTTAAAATATTTTAATTCAAACTAAGTCACTTAATTTTAATTAAAAAAGGGGAATAAAATGGATTTTCAAATGCTCACTCATTTTCAAATAGCCCACAAAATCTACAAACGAAATCAAGGGGTGGAGTGTGGGAGATATGGGAGGTGTTCCATGGGACCGCATGCAGAGGATCGAAACTGTGCTGAGTGAATGAAAACCCAATATAAATTACATCAACACAGGTACGGGAGAAGAAATTTGTCAGAGAGATGCAAACTGAACGTGCACTAATTTGAAACTCAAGCTCTTAGTTTTCTACGCTCCTTGAAATTGCGTGTGTTTCACTTCCCCACTTTAATTTTTTATTATATATTTTTAAAATATTCTTACTATTATCTAATGATAATTTATGTTTTTTACTATATTTTTTTACTACTACTCCTATAAAATAAGAAAACTTAAACATGAAAGTTGGTGAAAAATAACAGAATTTAACGTGTGGTTTTAATAAAAAACGAATGATGTTAATTTTATAAGACACGAATTTAATCGTAATATTTATAAAATGTGTTCATATTAAAGGTTTAAGAATATTTATGAATATATATATATACAAATGTATATAAATAAAAAATACATAATTATAAACGTTCTCATGTATATTTCAAATAATATAAATACATTATCCAATTATAAGATGGCTTAATGATAAAAAGGATTAGTTATTACAACAATAATATAATAATATGAGTGATTAGATCAACAATGTGTGAATTCATGTGGTGTTCTATATATTGTTTAATGTAATAGTGATTCATGTTTTTAATGTTAGATTTTATATGGGATAAATTGGCTTTTAACCCTTAAACTTTGTCATTTTTTCCATCTTGGTCTTTAAACTTTAAACCTGATAAAATTTTATTTTCAGTCATTTTGTGACGTACTTTATATAATTTCAGCAATCTATATTATCAAAATGGAAAAAAAATATTTGAACAAAAAAAGTTAGAAAAATGAAAAATCAAATTAGGTTTTTCTCTTAGGCTTTCTTTGCTCAACACTGCAGCTTTTTGTATATTTATTTTTTTAGCGGGTGGCTGACAATTATTTTTAATACTAGTTTTTAACTATTAAATTTATTATTTATTATTTTTTTTATATTTTTAATAAGAAAATTTGTCTTTATGACACGTGTTTTCTTTATTTTTGTAGCACATTTTTTTTTATTTTAGTGATTCGTTTCATCTGTCTTTTTGGCAAGATTTCAACATACATTAGCGGTCGTTTGGTGTTCATACAAAGATCTTCACGATGTTAGTTTCTGATTTTGATTGGGTCGGTGGTCATAGAAAAATTGATCCTCACTCGGTTGATGGTTGTTTGCGGATGTAATCAGACTTAGGTAGCGGAGCAATCTGCCTAATTGTTTGGTTCGCTCACCACTCCTTTTTCACCTCGTAAAACGTCTCATTTAAATAGAGACAATGAGATTCATGAAGACTTTTAGATTTTGTTGGCATGTTAATATTTATAGAAGTATTTATTTTTCTTTGTATCTTTGGATTTTGTATGAGATTTTGGTTGACTAGTACCTATTATTCTTTCCGGATGAGTCTTCACGCTCGACGAGAACCGATGAGCATCACTAATGACGAACACGACTAATTAATTTATAAAGATTAAAAACCTAAAGACTACCGTATAATTCTAAATTATTTAAAAATTAAAAAAGTTAATTAATTAAAATATATTATTTTATTTTTAATTTTCTTTTAAATATAAATTAAAATATTTATCGATCTTTAAATTATAAGACTTTAATTTTTATTTATTTGAAATTCAAGCAGCCGCGTGCCCGGTTGCTGTTGCAGTGAATGAATTCCAATGGCTTGTCCCTTTTCCTTGCTATTTTTCTATAAAAAAAAATCCCTTCAATTAATAACGATACTAGCTAGTTCTTAGATATCATTGGCTGGTTTACTATTATATATATTACTTTAACGCTGAAATCATCGATGTGTAAAAGAACAACACAAAAGAAATTGAAAATATGTTTTTTAACAGTGACGATCAATACTGTGGAGGAAATAGAAAAAGTCAAATGAACAGCGGCGACGGTGACCACAGCACGGCCGCGATTTGAATTTTAAATAAATAAAAATTAAAGTTTTATAATTTAGGGGTATATAAATATTTTAATTTATGTTTAAAAAAATTAAAAAAATAAAATAATATATTTTAATTAATTTTTTTTAATTTTTAAATAATTTATAATTATACGGTGAATCTTTTTTTTTAATTTTTATAAATTGAGTTAATGGTGTTTATCGGTGCTCATCGCTAGCGGTGCTCATCGATATTCGTCGAGTGTGATAAATTTTTTCATTTTTCTCCTTTTTGAATACGTTGTATTTATTATATTTTTTATATTTATTAATAAAATCCGTTTATTATTGTAAAAAAAATAAAAATCTATACTTAGAAAACAAATCAAGAAAAATCAAATTCAAAGATTTTAAAGTAACTTTACCCATTTTATTATGTAGTTTCTATACATAATTATCTATCAATTTAATTTCCCTTTCAAGTATATTGAAGCAGATCTGAATCTACTCCCCCACTTAGCCTTGTTTTGTCTATTTCTGTAAAAGACAAATCCCCTCTCCTTCGAAAACATTCATTTTTTAAAACCATAAAATAGCAGTTTTTCTTTAAAAAATTAAAAATTTAGACTAAATTTATCCTCCCGAGGTTGCCTGCTCAGTGTTGCCATCAAAGCCTGTGCTTCTAATTTCCAAAAATGTTATTTTCTTTTCTTTTCCCTTAACAGAAAGAAAGCGAGAGAAAATCTGCAGAATTATCAGAACATTTAGAAGAGAAAAAGAACCGACCTTTTCATCCACCGTCTTCTTCCTCGCCAAGTTTTTTTCTTGGATTTTCTTTGATGGGTTTTGAGAGAGAAACTGAAAGCTTGAATTCAATGCATTTTTGTGTATTAATTTCGTAATAATTATACAAAAAATATAATATTTTTACCCCACACATCCCATCATTGCCTTTTTGAAAGCAAAGTCCACACCTTTCTCTCTTATCCTCTTTTTCGTTTTTCTTTTCTCTCTCTAGAGTTGTTTTTGTTTAGTTTAGTTTCTGCATTTGGAGCTCAGTTTTTTCAAAAGGAAAATCTGGGTATTTGAGATTCTCTCCATGGATTTATACGAAGCAACGAGGATAGTGTTTTCCCGGATCCAAAACTTGGACCCGGAAAACACTTCGAAAGTCATGGGTTATCTTCTCATTCAAGACCACGGCGAGAAAGAGATGATACGTTTAGCTTTGGGACCGGAAGCACTCATCCACTCTTTAATCCTCAAAGCCAAAACCCACTTGGGACTCTCCGTTTCGAACCCGTCGACGCCGTCGTCTCCTTCGCCTTTCTCTTCTAGGCCGAGCCCTTTGTCCATCCCCGGCAATGCCTCTAACGTCTTCGAAAACCCGTCTTTTTATAACGCCGGTATGGTTAACGGGAGTACCAGTAACGTCAACAGCAGCGATGAGTACCAGTTCCAGGACCATCTCTCGTTCCTGAACGATTCGAAACCCGAAGATTTGTTTGACCCGAGGCTGGACTTGGCTTCAATGGCTAGTCCTAGTCCAACTGGTTGTTACACTGATTCTCCTTTGCACAGGCGGAGTTTCTCGGTTCCGGGGCTGGGTTTAGGAGCTGAAGATCTGAATTCTGGGGTTGGGTTCAAGCCTTGCTTGTACTTTGCGAGAGGGTTTTGTAAGAACGGTAGTAGCTGTAGGTTTGTCCATGGAGATCACTGTACTGAGTTGGCTACTAAAATGAACGAGTTGGAACAGTGCCAAGAGCTTCTTAGATCGAAATCTCTCCAGCAACAGCAACAAAAGCAGCTAGCTGCTTCGGCTTCACAGTTCGTGGCCGGTGCTGCTTCTTTTCCGTACAACAAGGGTGTTAATTTCCTTCTCCAGCAACAACAAAATGAAACTCATAGGTGAACTGAAATGCATGGAGTTTGTTTATGTTTGTTTGTACTTTTTTCTTTGGTTTTTTGAACTCATTATCATGGCATTATCATTTGTTTTGTTTTGTGTTCCACAGATCGGTAGCGCCAACATTGATGATGGGAGATGAGCTTCATAAATACAGTTGGTGCCGCCCCGAAATCGGAGCTAATCCGGTATCTAGACAGATTTACTTGACATTTCCAGCTGACAGTACTTTCAAAGAAGAAGATGTTTCGAATTACTTCAGGTAATGTTATAAGCTTTTTTTTTTACTTGTTGTTTATGGTTTGAGCTTCCATTGTTGAATTTTAAGGTTGTTTGTGTTTTCTTCATTAGCATTTATGGACCTGTGCAAGATGTTAGGATACCTTACCAGCAAAAGAGAATGTTTGGGTTTGTTACATTTGTGTATCCGGAGACGGTGAAGCTCATCTTAGCTAAAGGGAACCCGCATTTCGTTTGCGATTCTCGAGTTCTAGTTAAGCCTTACAAGGAGAAGGGCAAAGTCCAAGAGAAGTAAAGGCTCTGGATTTTTGGTTCCATTGTTAGATGTTTCTATGTTTGCGTACTGTCTGCATTGATATAATTTTATCTTATTAATTAGGAAGCAACAACAATTGGAGAGAGGAGAGTATTCTGCGTGCTCAAGTCTGACCCCGGTGGATTCCAGGGAGTCATTTGATCTCCATCTCGGTGAGTAAAAGAAGGAATGACTAGGTTTGCATTTTTCTCGAATTGCAGTACTTTATTTGTAAGCTTTCTTTCTTCCGATTCGAACTTGTTTAGGATCAAGGATGTTTTACAATACTCAAGAGATGCTTTTGCAAAGGAAATTGGAGGAGCAGGCCGATTTACAGCAAGCCATTGAGCTTCAAGGAAGGAGGCTAATGAACTTGCAGATGTTGGACTTCAACAACCATCACCCATCTCAATTCCATCATGGTTTGCCCAATGGCTCTCCCATTCCTTCGCCAACCGTTTCCCGTACTCCCACCAATCAAGCGCGAGTTTTTCCATCTGACGTTTTTGATCAAGAAACCTTTGAAGGTTACGTTTTAACACCATCGAGAACCATTAAAAATAACTTTAGTGCTCCATTATTCAATTTGGTTTGCTTTTGCTTTTTCCTACAGATAATGGTGTTAGCCTGTTTGGTGCTGCTCCCAAATTGACAGCTGCTGCCAATGCGGATAAGCTGCTCGAGGAAGTTAATCTGTCGTGTACTCATAAAAACGACAACGGAAATGCTATTGATAAGGAGAAAGTCAGCGCGGAAGAAAACGACTTCTCCGAAAGGTATAAAATGCATGGCATTTAAATGTAGATACCCACAACACGAAACAGAATGTTCACGTTCCGGAATCTGGTTCTATATAATTCATCTGCTTTGTGCCGCCTTTTGGTGACCGTTTTGAACGGATGCTTAAGCATATCCATTCTTTGTCTGCATTATTAATAAAGGCCTTTATGTCATATGAACAGCTTGGAGCATATTCTCCCCGATAACCTGCTCTCATCACCTAAGAAATCGACCGGGGATCACCTCACAGTCTTCACAACATCTTCCGTCGAGGCCGACGACCAAACCGCAGGTCAGGCCACAACTTCTAACGGTAACCCCTCGCCGTCCAACACCTCCGGCCTCAATATGGCTTCACTTAAATCATGCTTTCTACAACTCCCCAGGTAAAAAACATAACCTCATTCCGTTTATTACAATTCCAATGACAAAAAGGGGAAGTTAATTCATGATATATTCATTCGGCTATAAAGGTTCTCTTCCGAGCAAGGCGCCATCGGAATGTAGCTAGGGAGCTGAACAAGCTCTCGACGTGTCCAGCAATGGAGGAAAACTTAACTTTGCCATGGTAAGACACACATTAAGATTGTTGGAAACCTGTCCAAACTCCAAATTTAATGATTTTTCATAATGTTGAAACTGTTGGTTCTTTTTCTAACATTTTGCAGAAAGATTAGATAAGGAAAAAACAGAACAAATAGAAAAATCCTCTAGCTGTATAGCCAAAGCCATACCCAAAAACAAAGAAGAAGAAGAAGAAAAGATGCATCATCACCACCATCATCATCATGAATACATACTACTGAGACTGAATTAAAAATACATAAATGTATAGGTAAAAGACGGAGGAAGTAATTCAAGGGAGTGGGGTCTTTTTCTCTTTGCTTGGACCACACAGCAAAAACAGTACAATATAAACAAAACCCTAGCTCTAGCTCTAGTAGTAACTTCTCTTATGTGATACTGTAATATTTACTGTTTCCCTTTGTGTTTTTTTTTAACTTTAAACTACCCTTTTTACCCTCCCTTTTCCAAAGTGAGGTGAAAAAAAAGGATATATTATGAAAATGTAGCAGAATATTACTCCTAAACTAATATGAAGACCAAAGGGAGAAGTTATGTAACTCTGACCCTCCTTTTAAAATTATTTTTAGTGTTGTATTTTTTATGTTTTTTTATGTCCAATGTTATTATTACAGTATCTTGTTATTACAGAACAGGAAAATGTTTTTTTTTAGAAAGAAAAGAAAAAGGTGGGGTAAAAGAAAAGGTGGTTGAATCATGTGATTAAAGGTGACTTTAGGGTTGTGTGATGTGTCATATTATTGTTTTTATAGGTAGAAATGAAGGGGGATAAGGGCCACATTGTCACATGGGGGGATGGATCTGACTGTTTTATATCAATGGTATCTGGGTGCCAATCATTTTGTTTTTTTCCCTTTTTATTTTATGGCCAAGCCTCTTACCTTTCTTTATGGTCTTTTATAATTATCGATATCTGATTTATATTCGAGCATTAAGAAAACAAATGGATTTATGGGAGTTGTTGCCCTAATGTTGTTTATAGCATAGTCATAAATCATGTTGGTCTACATGTTATATTATGTGTTAAATGCTTGTGCTGCCTATACATCCAACTTTATTTCAAATTGCTCCCCCCTACCACATTAACACATATTTCTCCCCACCCTCATAACTTACATCTTGGTGGTTGCAACATTTATTACATGGTTTATTTAGTAAAATCTACTATTAAAAGCTAATTTTTTCTATAAAAAAACTATAAATGCAAATATTATGAGTTGAATAATTGAATCGGAATGATCGTTTTTATAATAAATCTTTACGGTATTCAATTAGAATTAGTAAATCAATTGGTTGGAAACTAGTAGTATCAAAAAATGGCTTATAATAGCCCGTTTGGCCCTTGAAGTATACACAAAATATCGAACTGTGCCTTAAAGTATTTTTTGGAACGCTTTGCCTCTTGAACTAAAAAGCATGACTTATATTGGCCTCTTTTATCTAACGTTCGTTTAAAAAAAATTAGCCCAATTAGATCGTGCCGTGAGGCTCTTTTAACCAAAAAAAATTGACTGATTTTAATAAAAATGGATAAATGACATGTTGAGTTTCTCAAATTTTATATTTATTCAATCTAGTCATCTTCTTTCTCAAGCATAAAACCAGATTTCAGTCCCAAGTTCGATACAGGCCTGGAAGACAGCATCACATCTACTTTTGAATTAGCAAAAAAATTACCCTGCAACATCGAGTAGGTTGTTTCAGCACCGAGAAAAAGGGCCTGGATTTGCTCCCAAAATCAACACTTAATGTAAATGAAGTAATGAATTACGACCCATCCGAAAACCAACCAAGGTTGTTTTAGGAACAGGTCTGGTTTTCTTTGAACTCTTACAGATTGCCCCCCCAAAATGTCTAGTGAGCAATCCTGCTTCTATCATTAAACATCTCCTTAAAATTTACTGAAAGCTTTCACAATTCCAGTTTGATACAAAGTTTGCTCACTATATATATAGAGGATATGATGTGCCACTGGATTCATATCCCGTCTCTCAAAAGAGCAAACTTTCTGGCTTTTCCTCTGTTCTGGATGATGATGTGCTCTCCCAGATCCAACTACAACAACAAGAAATTGAGCGTTTCATTGTTGAACACGAATGTTTGTTTCCTTAAAAAAAAAAACAAGTTTTCTCAATACAGTCGTTTCCTTTAACGCTCAGCTAACATGGTAATGGTAATTTATTGATACGAACTTTTTTTGTTTGCATTAATTACAGACTGAAAAGATGAGAAAGAAGAGAAAAGCAATCGAGAATGTTGATTAGAGCAATCCAAGAAAAAGAGGGATGTTTGGCGCATGTATTTCCACTGGGTTGCATTGAACTTGTGTTCATATATACAGAGGAAAACCAGAAAGTTTGCTATTTTGGTGACATTTTTTTATTTTCCCAACATCAGTTTACATCTTTGTAAAAGGTCACGGACCATGAAGACGTTGCATCAATATGAATCCATGAGCGTGCTTAACGTTTTGTTATTTTGCGGCTACCGGATACACGGAGTATTTTTTTGATACACAATCTGGAAAAGTTTGCAGGTAAACTAGTAATGAGGAGCACTGGAATCTTTGTGTGGTTTGTGTGGGTTTGATAGCTTATGATGGCTATGAATTTGATTAGCTAATGGTGATGGATGTGATAAAATGTTATGAAGATGAACATTTTAGGGGCTAGATTGAATAAGTATAGAACTTGAGAGACTCAACATGCAATTTACCCATTTTTATTAAACCAATCATTTTTTTGGTCACAAGAGCCACATGGCGCATTCTAATTGAATTATTTCTTTTAAACGGACGTTAGATAAAAGGGGTCAACGAAAGTCGCGATCTTTAGTTCAGAGAATAAAATGTTCCAAAAAAATACTTTAAGGGGCAGTTCGATATTTAATGTATATTTCAAGGGCCAAACGAGTCATTAAGCAAAAAAAATATATCCATGTGGGTATGAAACATGATCGTTAAATATATTCTTTTCCCAAAAAGTATAGTTGTTATGTTAAATTACATAATCATATTCGACATTGATTTTAAGTGTTTATATATGACTAGATGGGGTACATATGTAGAAAGTGTCACATCATTTGCCCCAATCTTCATGCAACATAGCTGTCTAACTTTGATTATATATGTAGGAAATCATATATAGACAACATTGTGCCTAACTTGGTTGATTGTAGATTATAAAACAAAATGAATGAAATGGGTTAAAAAAACATTTTTAACCGATAGAGATTGTTTCAAATGGTAAGCAGTTTGGTATCGTTTAAACAGATTTCGAGTTTAAAGTCTTGTGTATGCAAAAAAAAAAATTGTTTGGAGATTCACCTATCGAAATTAAATGTGCGGCACGAATTGATTCAAATTACTTATAACAAAATCTTAAGGAACCGATAAGACAACTACAAAATACTTTTATGTGAAGGTCCAAAGGAGGAAAATATGATAGGGAAGTTTTGTGATTGTTCGTCTTTGTACTTTTATTGCTAAACAGCCTAAACTTACTAGTCAATTGTTGTCGCCTTGTCTTAATCAAAACTTAATTATTGGATTTAATATATGGAAAAAAAAAACTTTGATATACAGGCCGTGTAAACTTTAGTTTATACGTGCCATTTAATTTTAGGGGTTAGAATTTTAGTTTAGGATTTAAGGTTTAGGGGTTTAGTTTGTAGGGTTTAGAATTTAAGGTTAGTGTTTAAAATTTAGTATATAGATTTTAACGTTTAGGGTTTAGTTTTTTAGGGTTAGAGTTAAAATTTTAGGATTTAAATTTTTATAGTGTAAATACACAGGCTTGTGTAAAATTAATTTTACGCGTATCAAAGTTTTACCCTTTAATATATATATGCAGCAAACAATTGTATCTTATTAATGGTTTGGATTTCAGGTGATTAGCGGCATGATTCGTAATTTTTTAAAATTCCCTTTTTAAAGTATTGTATATTGAAAATTTTAAAATATAATTTATATTTTTTATATATTGTTTCATACTTTCTTTTTATTAATTCGTATTTATGAAAATTTTGATATTTTAATTTTGATTTTTATTATGTGTCGATTTTATCCAATTCATTTTAGTTTAGGTATAAAACATTCCAGATATGACTTTAATTCCAATTGTTTCGGTTGTAGTTATTCGAATGTATCTATTAGAATTGTGTTTCCGATTATACTTGTAATTAAAAAAATCTGTTTTATGGTTTGAATTAATTTTATTTTAAAAAATCAGGATAATCGTTCTTTTCACTTTAATTGATAATTATTTTATTTGTAAAATAAATTATATATTTTGAAATGTATAGGTATTAGTTTTGGATTGATTTTTTAATAAACATGCAGATATTTCATTTCATTTTTATAATATTTTACTAACCATTAATCTAGTTGATGTCACGTTACACTATAATTAAGCCATGATTTCAGCTTTTTTTAATTACGTCTTTTATGACAGGGCCCCATTCAATCATTGTACTATTTTGGATTTATATAATAATAATAATAATAATAATAATAATAATAACCTCTTGTGTAATTTTAATCATATAAAAACAAAATAGGGGAAATGCAACATAGCAAATGTAACGTTGGAGTGAATTTAATATTTTTAGATATTAAATTATAATATCATATAGATAATAAAATATAATATATATATATATAAATAATACGAATGCAAATCCAGGAATAGATGGATTATTAAAATTAATTATGGGGTGGGAATAAGTTTTGAGTATAATTTATTTTAAAGTTTTTTTTAAATATATAAATATTAAAACACAAGGCCCGTGGGCTGGGTATTGGGCCAACCCTTTCAATCAAGAAAGGTTTGATAAATTTAATTTGAAATTTTTTAAACAAAAATGAAAAATATTATTATTTGATATTTTTAGTATAATTAAGGGACATAGCTCTCTTCCCTTGTTATAAAATTAATATATTCAATCGATTTTGGTCTAATTATTATTTGATCCTTGTAAAAATAAATATTTAAATTATAAAATACAATAATTATTAAATATATGATCAAGAGTGGATTGAACAAAAAATTAAAAGGTCGCATCATCAATTTTGTTGGTCTTTTATCAATTTAAGTTTTTATAAATTTAAATATTTGACAAATTAGGCATTGTCACTTTGAGTTTTAAATACTTAATAAACCTTTGTATTTTTTAAATTCAATATTTCAACCCCTGTAAATGTTCAATCCTGGATCCGTCCCTAGTATAATCATCAGTATCTATTTTATTTAGTTTATTAATTTAGATTTGGATAGTATATAGATTTATTATAAGAACAATTCTCTTAATTCAATTTACTCCATTCATAATGCCTATATTCAAAACTCATGATCTTACTTAAAAAATATAGGGTCTTATCTCACTAGACCAAATGATTGTCGTCTTGAATAAAATGGCAAAAAAACAATCTCTTATTTTGAATATTATGAAAACGGAAAATAAATGTTCGAAAAACTTTCTCTCGATATAAGGTCCAACTTATTATCAAAGTATAATATAACTTGTGGTCAGTGTCTACCCTTATATAAATTAATCTAATAGAACACGGATGATTACTTATTATCTTCGCTTTAATGAATACATTGAAAGACCCTAAAGCTTACCTGTAAGGACTAATGAATGACACCATATGTGGGATTCCATGAACCATTATTGCGTACTTAAATAACCCCAAAAGGCTTTACTGAAATTGAAGAAAAAAACAGACACGCACGTTGCCTCAACTTTTCGCATTGTATCAGCTTTAGTTTTTTTCCAACATGTTTCGGATCATGCGTCTGTTTGTTGCCCGAAATGTTGTTATTCTTTTTGTTTGAAAATTGTATAGCACCAGAGAAGGTGACATTGTGTAAGAAAACCGATACTATAAAATTTTGTAATTTCGCATCTCTTGCATTTTTAATATAATTTTTAATAGTTTGTATTTCTTACATAAAATTACGTGCATGTCTCTCGTCAAATTTGTGCATTTTGCCAACGAGAAAGTTAGGTCCGAATCTCATTATATGTGAATTAAATTTATATTTATTTTTATAAATTAAATAATTAATTTTTTATTCGTAATAATTGATTCTGATTGAAATCATAAAAATAGTTATAAGTTGTAAATTCAAGGGGGGGAAATGTTATAGGCCTTTGTTTCCATCAATGGAGGATGGTCTTCTCTTATCAAAGAATTTTCTTTTTATGATTAATTTAAGGGGTATATTTGAAACACAAACTGTGTAATAAAATATATACGACCTTCTTATAAAATTTAAAACTTAAATCCCAAATTCTAGCACCTTAAAATCTAAACCTTAAACCCTAAACTCTAAATTATAACCATAAACCTTAAATTCTACACCCTACACACTAAACTCCTAAACCAACCTAAAACCCAAAACCCTACAACTGAAAGGCTTGTGTAAACTGTGTATCAAAATATTTTCCTTAATTTAATTACTCATAATTAATGTTTTGTTTAATATCAATATCATATCAAATTTGATTATTTCCCTTCTAGTTTCACATGCTTAAATCAAATATAAATAACTTTAATAAAAAAAATATGAATAGCTTATCCATTTTTTCATAAGATGTATTAATATTGTGTTTAATGAGCAAACACATTTGGTCGGCTGGTCAAGTTACGCATCTTTGTTCTTTTATATTTCCTTAGGTTATGAGTTCTATAACTACTAGGAGCACCCCCTCCCTTAGGATTAGAATTCAGATTTGTCAAAAAAATTATGTTTACAGAAATTCACAATTTAGGCTCAAAGTATATTTATTTTCCTACTTTACACCCTAAATTATTTTTTATATCGGCTTGTTTTAAAAATTATTGGTGTCCAATTACAATATGCCACCTCTATTGTTCTTGTTTGTCTTTAGTGTTTTGGGATGAGAATCATAGTTTTAGGGGGTAAATTGAAAAAAAATAGCTTAGGGTGTAAAGTAAAAAACTTAAAAAGTTATTGATTTGAAAGATTCACATCCAAAAACTCATGTTTGAGGTCAACAATCTTTAGAATGTGTGATTAAACGCTCTTAGTTGACATCCTTCCCTCTCTTTTAGGTTGTGAGTTCAATACCTATTAAGAGTAATTTTTCTTTTTACCGCTTAGGTAGGAATTGTTTATATATATATATATACAAACTCATGTTTGGGCATTGAATTATACTTGTTTTTATATTAAAATTTTGTCCTATTTTTGTACTTGGAATGCTAAAATTATTATTAGGAGTAAATTTCTCCTTCGTTTTTTTGGACGTCGATAATTTTAGAGGTAAAATAAAACAAAAATGATGATTTAAGTATCGAAGTGAGACAAAAAAAATAGATAAAAAATGGAAAAAATGAATATACGTTATGGACCAAATTGAAGAAAGTAAAAGAAGATGTTGTAATATGCACTTTTAGGGCAAAGAAATGACATTTCATTTTTTTTATTTTAGGAAAGAAAATTAAAAACTAATGGGAAACAAAAGGAAGCTTTGCCAAAGCAACATTAAAGGATCAGAAAAATTGAAAAATTAAAATAAAATAAAATACAAACTTTCAGAAACTATGAAAAAAACCTCTTTCTCTAGACCTTGCATTATTTGTTTGTTCATCCAATGAAATAAAACCATAAAACAACCCCACCATCAAGCGACCTTTTGATCAATCAAGGAATCTGATCTTTCAATCCGAACGATTGATAGCCGTTGGATTTGATGACTCCTATGTTGACATGTCGCCGGCGTTAATAGACCCTAGAGGAGCAGCTTCTTCAACACCCAATGGTCAGGTTTCTTCTGTTCCTTTCACACTGAATTCATTTGGGTCTTTTTCTGTTTATCAATCGGAATCTTCACTGGAAAAAATGAACCCATCTTCTACTTTTTGGTTTCGAAGGTGATTTTAATTCTGGGTTTTCGAATTCGACTCCGAATAACCCCGATTTTAGCTTCAATACGCCTTCTTTACAACCAGCATCAGCGGGCCTTGCTAGGCCAAGGCTTGTCAAAATTAGAAAGCAATTGAATTCCAATAATTTGAAATCTTCAGACAGTTTAGGAACCCGGGTAGGCCCTGGTTTCAATCCGTTTCAGCCTGTTTCCGGTGTTCCCGGGTCTATCCCATCGTATGGGAGTAATTTGAGTGGGAATTTAGAGGGAGGAGTTGTGGAGGAAATGAGGAATTTGAGAATCGGGAAGAGTTGTGGTTTAGATTATCAAAGTTTAGCTTCGAAGCTTCCAGATGATATAAGGAAGTTGAACATTCAGGATGGTTCGAAGAGTGATCAGAGCAATGAGAATGATAGCAATGTAGGTGGTTATGTTGGAAGAGGTGTGGAAACTGAAAAACTTCCGGATGAGTTGCAGAGCAAGTTGAATATTAAAAGCAGTGAGGATGTCAATGTCGGAAGCTCGACAGATGCAGTTCAAGAGCAGATTAAGAATTTGAACATAAAGGGGTCTAATGATAGCAATGGTAATGAGAGAGGTAATTTTGTCTGTAGGAGTAGTGAAAGCTCAGGTCAACTAGGTGGGGAAAGAGAAAATGTATTGTCAACTGATATGGAGAGGAAGTTGAATATTGGGAGTGTAACTGGAGATTCTACTGGTCAAACAGAGGGGGGATTTTCTTCTTCGCAAGTCTTTGGAAAGGATGTACGAACTGCAAAGTTGGATGATAAGAAGCTTGAAGGGTTTGATAATTCAGTTCACAAAGAATTTGTTTTCCAGGCAGCAACATCGGGTTTATATCCAAGTAGTAAGGTTCATACTGATCAACTAAAAAGTAATAATGGACCTGATGGAGCTACAGTATTACCAACTTCATTTTCATCCAGTGCAATGCATTTCCAGCCTGGTGTAAGTTCCTTCAGCTTGAGTTCTGATGAACAAGAAAAGAAGGATGAGTTTTGTTTTACAGCTAAACAAGATCCTGTATACGCACCCTTCGTAGAATTCAAAACTCCACAAGCACAGGAAAATATGTTCTTTGGCCTAAATAAGAAATTAGAATTCAGTGCAAAAGAAGAAACCGGTAAAAGCACAACAGTCAACAGAAGGAAAGGAAAGTTGAAGCACCCTACACCAGTCCAACTATTGCATGGACCAGACTTTGTTTCCAGTAAAGCTGGTGCACAGGAAAATGCAGAGGCTTCTGAGCCTTATTCACCAATGGATGTCTCACCATATCAGGAAACCCTGGCTGAGACTCGATGTTCCAGAGAATCTTCTGTAGCTTCAGATGAGTCTTTCAGTCTCGGTGTTAAATCTGCTTCAAGTGGTTCACAACCAGCAGTTTCAAGTGATGCAATAGACGAGGACCTGGTTGCTGCAACACAGCATATGATTATAAATGAAGGCGGGGAGAAAGATGAAGAAATAAAAATGGAGGGTCATGGAGAGGTTTTTGATAAAGTTGTTGCTACTGAAGCTCCTGAAGAAGATTCTGTGTCGGGGGCTGAAACTGAAAGCTTTGTATCTGCAGCTGAGGAGATAGATGATAACAGCGATATTGCTCTTAGCTCATCTGAAAAGGAAGTTACTTCTAGAACTAATATTGAGAGGCAAGACAGTGACACTCAGATGTACTTTTCTTCCACTTCTAATCCAGAACATATAAGTGGGTTTGACTTCACCTTTGCTGCATCTTCTTCATCCCAGAGTCAAACATCATCACCAATACGCCACAACAGAAAGAAGAATTTGGCTAAAATTTCTTTTGATACTCCTTATTGCAGTTCAAATGTGAGAATTCCTTGTGCATCATCCTCTGTACAGCTTTCTCCTTACCCTGGGGCTTCAGTGCATTTATCTCCTTGGAAAGGCCAGAAAACAGGTTTATCTACTTTGCAAAGCAAGGTTGGAGGGAATTCTGTGGCGGACAAAGGATCGGAGATCAAGTATGAACCTAATTTGGTTGGTGAAAGCAATGCAGCTCAGGAATCATGTGAAAAGTGGCGATTAAGGTTATTATTCGTTTTTGATAATTTGCCTTCATTTAAAACATATTATTTTTGAGTAGATCAATGATTCATATGTTCATATAGATCGTATTTGATCCATCTTGTATTACCAGGGGAAACCAAGCCTATGCAAACGGAGATTCATCCAAAGCTGAGGAATATTATACACAAGGGATAAGTTGTATTCCTGCGAGCGAGACAACTAAAAGCTGTCTTCGGGCATTGATGCTGTGCTATAGCAACCGTGCAGCTACACGTATGTCTCTTGGAAGAATGAAAGATGCACTAGGAGATTGCATGATGGCTATTGCAATAGATCCGAACTTTTCAAGGGTTCAACTTAGAGCAGCTAAGTAAGGCTCAGCAAGTATTTAATTTTCTTTAATTTGAGTCGCCACTGTTCTGGACTTGTATGTAATTCTGTTTCAACTGTATAAATTCTTTTGTACACTGTAGTTATTCAAGATTGAGAAATTCCTTTTTTGTTTTAAAGTCATCGTATGAGGATTTCTAAAGTTTTTTTTTCAAGCTGTTTATAGTTTCTTCTCTGATGCTTATTTGAATCTTAACCTTTCATTTTAATTTTCCCTTTTGTAGTGATAAATATGCATTTCCATGCAGTTAAATTACCAACTATGTTTTCCATTTCCTACATCTCTGTCTCTTTGGAGTCAATATTGCTCTGTTGTTATCCAGTTCTGGTATTAGTTCAATTCATGTATGCTATTGGCTTTCTCTTATCGCTTCTAACATGGGCCTCTTTCTTTATTCCTTTCCTTCAAGTTGCTACCTTGCCCTTGGGGAAGTTGAGAACTCAGCGCTATATTTCAGGAAGTGCTTACAGTCTGGAACTGGCGTTTGCGTGGACCGGAAAAATGCATTAGAAGCCTCTGATGGCCTGCAAAAGTCACAGGTGCTTATTGTTATTGTTATTTTGAGATGAACTAATATATTATTGGCCCCTTTTTGTTTTCTGTTCAGGTCATTCTTCCTGGTATTAGTTGTAACATTAATCGGGATTTTCGGTTTATTCTTTAGAAACATAAGGGTGATTGGATTTTTCGATAGACACAAATGAATAAATGCTGGTTTATTTGAGGTGATGATAATGTGACTGATGATTGATTTCCTCTATTACAGAAATTGTCTGAATGCATGCATCGCTCTGCTGAACTTTTGCAAAGAAGAACATCTGATGATGCCGAGAGTGCTCTGGAACTAATTGCTGAGGCCTTGAAAATAAGCTTGTACTCGGAAAAATTACTTGAAATGAAAGCAGAAGCCCTTTTCATTGTATGTTTATTCATATTTGCTTGTCTAAATGTGGAACATGTGAATATAGATAGTTTACTATTTATTTAAGCATTACTTGAATTTAGGCAAATTGTTGGAACTGAATAACATTTTTTGCAATCTTGCAGCTCCGCAAATATGAAGAGGTAATTCAGCTGTGTGAGCAGACATTTGATTCGGCTGAAAAGAATTCCTTAGCATTTGATAGCAATGGGCAAATGGTCAATCTGGATAGTTCTGGCTTCTCAAAGAACTCGACCTTTAGAATTTGGCGGTGGCACATGATATTCAAGTCTTACTTTCGTCTAGGAAAGCTTGAAGAGGCTATTGCTTTGCTGGAGAAGGAAGAGAAATTGCAATCCTCTACGGATAGGTAAACTTCACTGCCCTTCACTTCTTCAACATATTAATTTATGCACTGTAATACAACATTGTTGTACAATTTGGGTCTGTCCAGGGATGGAAGAAACAGCTTGAAAACATCAATTCCTTTGGTTGCTACTGTCCGCGAGCTCTTGAGTCATAAGGTATTTCCTTGATATACTTTTTGCACTTAGAAGCATTTTCTAGTTTATGTACAGTTCTGCCCAACATTGTACTTTTGTTGGTGTGGTTGCTACTTTTTGTTCTTTAGGCTGCGGGATTGACTTTTGAGCATGCAACATGTAAAAGCATTATTTCTTCACATGCTTATAGAGGACTTCCAAAATTTTATTGCTACCTAAATTGGTGGAATTTACATCGAGTTGGCTTTTATCGGAAAATTGCTTTCACTACTATTTTTCTTTTCTTTCAGAACTAAAAGGCAAACATATGTGTTTAGATATATAGAAGAAAAAATGGTCTTGAAAAACTACGAGTTTAAAGCATAATTGTGTTTTGATAACGAAATGCCCGCTACCACCCTGAAGTGGAACTGGTACTCAGAACTTGTAACAACTAGATCTGTGAGAAACAGAGTTTTTCTCTGTGTTTTTCTTATTATTCATTAGTGAAAGAGAGTCTATTATATAGACTTTTACAGAGGTGTTTAACACCAAGTGGTTAACCTATAGGATAAGACTTTTATCCTTTACAAAGATCAAATTTAAAATTCAAACTACTAGTTAAGATAAAGTAAAGATAACATACAACTCCTACTCTATCTAAAACTCTTTACAACACACGGTTATGCATACTAACTAACAAGATCCAATTGGTGCCTAGAAAACTAGTATCATCTTACAACTATGTTTTCTTTCAGAAGTCTCGTCTGCTTTATGGGTGTATAGATAAAAAAAAGTTTGGTATCAAAATGTACTTATTTCTTCTATCTGCAGGCTGCAGGGAATAAAGCATATCAATCAGGAAGACACTCAGAAGCTGTTGAACATTATACCGCTGCTTTATCTGGCAATATGGAGTCTCGGCCTTTTGCAGCTATTTGTTTCTGCAATCGTGCTGCTGCGTATAAAGCTCTGGGTCAAATCACTGATGCAATTGCTGATTGCAGCCTTGCCATAGCACTTGATAGAAATTATTTGAAGGTGGTTCTGCAAACTGATCTTAGCTTTTAGGCTCATTCTTATGAATATGAGTTTAGAAGAAATGGAAGGAGGAATTTGAGTTGAGAGATTAAGCCAAGTCCATTTTATTTTCCTTATGATTGGGGGGGGGGGGGGACAAGTATCTCAAATCAAATGGTCATCATATGTAAATATAAAATCGGAGAATCTAAACCTGGGTACTAAGCACTTTCTCAAGCTTAATTTGTAGGACTACCTGGATGGTGTCATTGTTGTACCGACTTTGGTTCTATCTTAAGAAAGTGATCGATGGAATTAAGAAATGTAAATTTTAATGTCTGATAAAACCATTGGTACTTTTTCCTCTTGGTAATATACTTTTGGATTCACACTCTTGCGGGCGATTTCTAGACGAGCTACTTTATATGAGATGATTAGAGACTATGGGCAAGCAGCCAGTGATATTGAAAGATTTCTTTCTCTTCTCATGAATCAAATGGAGACAAAGACCAATCAATTTGGAACATCTGACAGATCAAAGAACGTGGCAAATGACTTGAGACAAGCTCGTTTTTGGCTTTCTGAAATCGAGGAAGAAGGCAAAAAGGAAGTCCCTCTGGATTTATATCTGATTTTGTAAGTTTCTTATTCATTTGTGATTATTGTTGGCGTCTAGAATGCATCGAGGCTCATATGAACATGGATCCTTAAGGCGACTTCTTTGGCTTAATATCTATTCATTTGTTCACATTTTCTTTAACCCTTCGCAAATATATCTGGGTTGTAAATTTTAGATTTCACAAAAGGAGTTTAAAGTTTTATAGGCATCTTTGTTGGACAATATAATAGAGGACAAGTAGCAAGTTCTGCACTATTTTGTTGTGTATTTAACTTTCTCAGAGCCATATATATGGATTATATATCAAGAACCATATTAGGATTTACCATATTCGTTATTTTAATTGTAATGGCAGGGGGGTCGAACCATCTGTTTCAGCAGCAGAAATTAAGAAGGCATATCGGAGAGCTGCTCTTAGACATCATCCTGATAAGGTTCCTTAAATCTGCTTCGTTATGCATATTTCAATGAGTTTGGTGCCAATCTGACAAGTTTTTCTTTTGTTACTTATTTATATAGGCTGTTCAATCCCTTGTAAGACATGAAAACGGAGATGAAAGGCTTTGGAAGGAGATAAGAGAAGAGGCCTACAAGGATGCTGACAAACTATTTAAGATCATTGGGGAAGCTTATGCGATACTTTCAGACCCTGTTAAGGTAAAACTTGTAAAATGTTTTGATCACCATTTCATGTTTTCTTCCATTAAATTCGATGTGTCCTATCCTCAAATGAATTAGGTATTGTCTAAGTTGCTATATACATGAGAAACTCTGCTCAACTGCTCCATCTATTGACGTTATCTCGGATTATTTAGAATAAAAATGAATGCTAATACAACTTTACTCCCTTTTCGCTTGGGAATCATGCATGCCCTTCCTCTACTTTGCATATCATTCTTCACAAAGCCATATGCAACAAGCATTCTAATTGTATCTTCTTTCATATTATTTTCCTTTGGTTTCAACTATGTCTTCTTGCAGCGCTCGAGGTATGATTTTGAAGAGGAGTCGAGGAATGTGCAAAAGAAACGTACCGGAGGCACATCCAGAACAACTACAGATGCTCAAAGTTATTCGGTAGATAGAAGTGGAAGTAGGCAACCATGGAGGGAAATCAGAAGAGCGTACGGCTACTCAACATCCAGAGGAGCAGAAGCCACTCAATCGAACAGATTCTATTGCCAATTTTGAGCCACTCGTTGGAAGAGAATCTCGAGATATCTGATCAAGTTTATACAAATGAAGTCTGCGGAACGGAATTCACTCTGACCACTGTCAAGAACTAGGTGTGTTCTTACACGAAGGGAGTACCAATCGAAAGCCCTGCTGCTTATTACGGATCATGCCAGCAACATGAACTAACAGTTTGTGAATGGCAACAAAACTTGAACTAACAAAGTTGAAACTATAAATCTGAAAGCCCTTTTGTTTCAAGGACATTGTTTGATCATCAAGAAAAGGGGTGAAGCTTCAAGTGTTTTGCAGTTTTCTTCCTCAGGCTGACATTCCCTGAACCCTGAGAAAGAGAGCAGGTTTTGTTTTTGTTTTGTTTTTTTTGAATTGATCACAAGCTCAGAGAGTTCACATCATTTACTTCTCTTGATTTTGATTGTTTGATTTCATTGCCTTGTTTATGAAGAAATGAAGCTTTGAAATGAAAGATGTCTTGGTTGTGTACAGTTTGTTTTCAGCTTCTGAAATCAAAGTTTGTACAGAAAAGAAAATTAATTATGTTAAATTATTTGAAAATGCTTTATTTTAATCTTTTATCATTACTTTGTTACTACAAATATACAATCCAAATAATTATTATAGGAATGAACCACTACTACAATTGATTAATAATTCGAATATATTCGCACGAGATTCAGTTTAAATTAAGAACTCCCGCATCTGAAATAAGCATAATATACATTGATACTTTTATAGTTAGTACATTCAATATGTTGGAATCTACATCATATTTTTGAAAACGTAAGAAAATAAAGTATCTTGGTCCTTTCTTATGAGTTGATCTGAGGGAAACAAATTTAGAAATTTTTTTGTAAATCGTTGATTCTTACATTAATCTTATCACTAAGTCAGTTTTATTTATATGTTTTTACAAAATGTTAGAATAAACTTTTGTAGAGCTTTAAAAAGCAAACCAAATAACCAATAAAGCAAACTCGAAATCGAAATAAGAAAAAAAATGGTTTGAAAGGAAAGCTGGAAGCGAGACGGGAACGTGAGGGATATGACGTTTGCGAGTCACGTGACTAAACATGTCGGAAAAGAAAAATCCGACGTGGCACGCGGAAAAACGTGAACGACACTGCACAAAGAGTTAAAGACTGATGGGGAAAATATATATATATAAACACCGGAACGTGGTCCCCTCTCTCGCCCATGATGAGCTGTCAATGTGGGGAAAAATAGACGTGTCGTGTCTCCAACCCATTGTGGTCCCACAAGCTGGAAACAAGAACAACTTCACCTTTTTATTATATTATTTTTCCATGCAAAACATCAAATTAGTTTAATAATATTTATATGTTAATTAATTAGTTTCGGTCTAAAATTACAAAATAAAACTATTATTCCAGCAGTAAGTTTTTTTATATGTAATAACGACATGTGTTTTTATAATATATTCTTAACGATTTTCCAGGTTGACTTTTCTGGCTTACACTTTGTGAGTTAATGATTTACGGTTGGACTTTGAGAATTCACATCAAATCATGTTTTCTTATGCATATATTTTTTAATAAAATAATAAAAATTCGTGCATTGTTTATGCTTTCTAGAGTTTCATATAATTTCATGTATTGCGTTTTGAGTCGAGTAATAAAAATTTAAAATAATTTTATTTAAGTGAAAATTAAAATTTTAGTTGTTATAAAATTTTAATCGAATTAAAAATTTAATTTAACAACTATAAAATATGGTGTAGTAGTTGCTCATCTCATCTTTTAATTATAAAATTAAAAATTCGATTTATATCAATAAAATTAAAATATATTTTATAGCCAACCATTTATTATATTATAATAAAAAATCGATCTGACTGAACTATAAATATAAAATTAAAGCACGGAGAAGATTAGGTTATACGGGCACACGTTATTATATTTGGTCGAACGTTCTCTATATAACGTTTTGCCGACAAAACTATCTTTTAATGTTATTTGGCTGAAGTGAAAGCTACTCCCTTAAAATATTTTCCATAACAGTCAAACATTTTCAACTTTTAAAATTATCTTCTTAATGAAGAACGCATTTTTTAATATCATTTATTTATTTATTTTAAAATTAATATTGCACACTTTTAGAGCGAGAGTGATAACTTCGAATATAGTCCGATTTTTATTTAGGCCGTCAAATAAGTGTTTACTATATTTTTTTTAGATATATGTTTGAATTATATTTTGGGTCAAATAAGTGTTTAACGTTTTATTATGTGGCCCATTTAAGGTTTGGCCATGACAGATGTTAATTTTTTTCGTTATTCAATCAAAATCGAACATATGACAATATTAAACATTTTCTATATTTAAGAATAATAAATTAGAAATTTCTAAATATCCTAAAATTTTCAAATAATCCAAAAAAAGTCTCCAAATCCGGCAATTCCCACCGGTATTGGCCGCGTTTCCGGTGACGGAATGAAGCGCCCCCTTGCCGAACAACCCACACATTGTTCAGCCTCCGTTATATTGTTGTTCGTCGCGAATCGTTCAAATAAACCATTCGACGATTTCAACATTTAGCACGGAGTCGATCGATTTTCGACGACGATGTGATGGGGTAAATGGTCGTGATCGATCGGTAAAGGATGTGATGACCAGCGGCGTGACAATCTGCGGCAAAATCAGTTCAAATCGGGATTTCGGTTTTAGGTGTTAGGGATTTTAAAATTTGAGACTATTTTGTGAATTTTAAGGTTATTTTGCTTTATTAATTTTTATTTATTTTTAAATATAATTTCAAAAATTTAAGAAAATGACACGTGTCAAATAACGGAAGTTAACAGTAAAAATTAACAGACAGTGACGGTGGGACACTTATTTTAATAACGTTAAAAATGTTAAGCACCTAATTGGCCTAAAATAAAGTTTAGACACCTGACTGAAGAAAAAAAAATAATTTTGGCATGAATGTTAAACCTTTAATTTATCTTGATTCTGGTGTTGATAAATCAAAATGGATCAATTGTTTGAACTAATTGAGTCAAGAATCGTTAAACTATCTATATATAAGGGGTGAAGTTAGGATTAATCGAACTCGAAATCGATAAATTTTAATAGAATCTTAAAAATCTATTGCGATGAAACTGAAGCCTTTATCATTTTAACTTCATATTGAAAATGATAACATTTAGTCAAATACATATATTATTAAATATTTACTTAAAAAAACTAATTAGTTAGCTTGCACATAGAAGAAAATTTGCCAAATAAAGTTGATACATTAGGTCGATGTTTCAATAATTAAACCAAAAGTGGAATTGGTTGGATATTCGATTCAACCCATTCAAGTGGTTTGGTTTTTAAATTGAATTGTATTATTAATTTTGATTTGGAATGCACCAATCATCATTAAGTACAAATTAAATATTATTGTTTTTCTTTTAAAAAGTATTGGGTTATATTGAAACTATTTACTTCACTTGGATTTTCACTAATATTTTTAATAAAAATTTCAAACTTTATTTTAAAAGTAACGAAATTGAAAGCTTTTGGAAAGTTTGAAATTCTAGAGAAGAATCTCGTTTTTGTGTAAATATTACGTGTGTTCATAGAGTTTATAGTCATCAATTTAATTATATTCGATAACCAATGAGTAAGGCCAATTGTTCGATTCATGATGTTATAAATATAGTCGTCTAATAATGGATCTTTACGGTATCCAACTTGGATTAATTAGTCAACGAATTAAATATTAGTGATTAAATCAAAAAAGTCGAAGAAGTCGAATCTTGGTCCTAACAAAAAAATGTGAATAATTTGATTTGTGGTGAGCATTAAATTGAGAATCAATTGGTTGTGATTCATCTTTTGCCCCGTTGTTTTAAAAGGAAATGATTGAATTGCACGGCCATGAAAATGGGATGCGTTTGAATATTTCTACTAATTCTGTGTCTGTTTTGTAATGAATGTGAAAGGGACATGACAATATGTGAATCCAAAATGGAATTTATAAAATCCCTTTTAGACTTTAATATCTATACACAACACATATCTGCCTACCAAGTTTGCACTTTTTCTCATCTTACCCTTTCACTACCCTTTTCTTATTTTCTTATATATATGAAAAATAATCTATGCACCGGCGGTGAAAAAAAAGTATAAGTACAATTTTTAGGGTTATATGTTAGGACTTAGGGTTGGTATTTTAGTGTTTGTGGTTATATGTTAAGGGTTGAGAGTATATTTTATGGTTTAAAGGTTAGACTTTAAAATCTATGATTTACGGTATTTAAAAGGGATATGTGATAGCTTTAGAAGTTCATTTGTGAAAAAAAAAAATCATTTGACGGTGAAAGAATACTAGGTCGAGGGGGCCAAAGTATAACAAACAATAGAAATTAGGGAGAAATCAAAATAAACTAAAAATTATGAGGTCTAGATAGGTAAATATCTATATATTTTTAATAATAAAAGAATGGGAGAGGCAATGGCCCGGGACAAAGCATAGTGTCACGACCCGCACATTTGGGTCCGAGACAGATGCGCAACAAGCAACCCAAGAGGTTATAGGCTTGCCAAGAAGACCATCAAACTTGGTCCGATCGTTGGAGACTGAAAGAAAGCCCAAATACATTGAGCCTGGTAAATTAATATATGGCATCTTACCAGGGAATATTCCAAGGGATAAGAATATCTCTCAATGTAAACACAAACTTAAGGAAAGAATTTCATAGTGATAGAGTTTCCTTAGTTAGTGTAGATTTGGTAGGTGGCTTTCGATCTGGGCCGTTAGTGTGATTCGATCTCGTCCGTTCATTGTATGGGGATTCAACTATAAATAGAGGCCTCCCCACCTCAATTGTATTCATCCATCATTTGAGTAATACACTTGGCATTTACTCTAAAAACACTCTGTAGTGTTCTTCGTGTTCTTGAGCGTTATTTCTCTTGTTCTTGTTGCCTTTCTCTTTTGTTCGGTTCCTCTTGGAACGATCTTGTGTTTGTGAGCATTGAAAGTATTCGATCTTCCAGAGAAGGATTTTAGGCTTACTTAGTTGTTTGTCTAAGAACATCGACTAAGGCCGCACGTTGGGTTGGTTCAGAAGTCTAGCCCCGTGACAGTTGGTATCAGAGCGAGTGTTCGAGCGCAAACACTGATTGGAGATGGCAAAGAAAGGAGAGAATGTTGCAGCACAAAAGGGTGTAGAGACCCAGGCTGACGATGGAAAGCGAGACAGACCAAGCAACACTGTGCCTACGCTGGAAGAAAGGTTGGGAAAGCTCGAAGGATCCATGAAGGATGTCTGAGAGGAGATTGACGTTGTGAGAGTACACCTTGACGAGCTGGACTCTTCGGGAGAGGAGCTCGAAAGCAACGTGCAGGATCTAAAGAACAACGTTCGAGACCTTGACCAGTGTGCCGACAGTGCGGATAGACGGAGTGATGCACTCGAAGCCGAGCTAAAGGCTTTGAAGGCGGAAATGATGGAGGAAATTAAGGGGCTCAAATGAGAGCTTCAAGTTTACAAGGCTGTCGTGACTGGTATGTTAAACACGGCAACAATCAGACCAAAGTTGGACGTACCAAAGCCGAAAGAGTTTAGCGAAGCTAGATCGGCCCAGGACGTGGAGAACTTTGTGTGGAGCATGGAACAATACTTTCGTGCTACAGGCATCAAGGATGATGCGGATAAGGTAAACATTGCTTCTGTTTACTTAACTGACGTTGCACTCTTATGGTGGCGACGCAGATGCTCTGAGGAGAAGAGCAAGGATATTCCCATCGAGAATTGGGAAGAGTTTCAGGCTGAGTTCAAGGAACAATTCTACCCAAAGAACGCCCAACAGGAGGCTCGGGAGAAGCTGCACGAACTCAAGCATGAAGGTTCCATCCTGGAGTATGTCAGACGGTTCACTAAACTCAAACTCCAAATCACGGACATCGCTGAAGCTGAAGGCCTCTTTATCTTCAAGAACGGGCTTAAGCGATGGGCCAAAATAGAGCTGAAGAGGATGAGAGTCGAGGAACTCTCCAAGGCTATGGCCGCAGCTGAATCCATAACCGAGTTTGAGATGGCGGAGTCCCTTAAGCCCCAAGGCAAGGGCTATGGTGGGGGAGTCAAAGATGGGGAAGGTCTTGTGTGCTGTATCTGCGGAGGGAAGCACATGATGAAAGATTGCCCCAAGAATGATCGTCTTAATGCTGTCAAAGGCGATGAGTCTGAGGAGTCGGACGAAGAAGTGACAAGACTTGGTGCGATTGCGAGTACCAAAGCAATCAAGCCGAGGGTAGAGAAGTAACTAAAGTGCTACCAATGTGAGGGGCCACACAAGTTGCGAGCATGCCCACATCGAGTCAAGCCATCCAAGATGGTGGACGAGCCCGAACAGAGCTAGGCTACGAGACTTGGTTCGATGATACTGAGTTCTGCTAAGGCGAGAGTACGCAAGCAGAAAGGGTTGATATTTGTCGACATCAACATTGCGGGACGATCGATGGATGCTCTAGTGGACACCGGAGCAACATATCTATTCATGTCCAAGAAGGCTGCCGACAAACTTGGTCTTAGAGTTGTGGGTTCAAATGGAAAGATCAAGACTGTGAATTCTAAAGAAGTTCCAATTATTGGAACGGCACGAAAGGTGGAGCTGGAGATTGGTGAATGGAGGGGCAAGGAAGACATCAAGGTAATCAATTTAGATGGCTTTGATTTTGTTTTGGGACTAAGCTTCCTTGACCGTATAGATGCTCTTATCGTTCCTTGTGCCGACGTCGTCTGTGTTTTGGATCGCAAACAACATTGCGTTGTGCCCACGTACCGAGACAAGGGTAAAGGAACCAAGACGCTGACTGCCATTCAGCTTACCGAGGATGCTCTAAGCCAATGAGACATCGCTTTAGGAGCTACTGTTGGAGGGACTTCTTTAGTGGGGCAAGAGCTGCCCGAGTCAGCTAGCAACATGAGGCCCGTGGAAAAATCACCTCTGGGCAAGGTGGAAGAAGCATTGAACTTCAAGTGTGAAGAAGGGTCAATGCGGGAAAAGTTGCCAATGGGCAACGAGGCACCAAACTTCACGAGGGAAGGGTTGATGCCGGTTAGAGTGAATGCCACGAAGGAGGTGCATCTCAAACTTCATCAAGATTTGTGCGATGATGCAGAGCGAGAAGTTACACGGCGGAAGGAACCAAGGCGAGCAGTCTGTATGGGAAGACAACCCAGTCCGAGTCGAGTGCTCCTTATGGGGGGAGCCGTTCTTATGGGGGAACATCGTTGCCCGGTTCTGAGTTGGGAGCAAGCCAAGGTACCATGGAAGATCCAAGATCAACCAAGAGAAGTCCTTTCTGAGACAGCGATGAGGGCATCGCCGGATTTGGTGGGGGAGAATGTCACGGCCCGCACATTTGGGTCCGAGACAGATGCGCAACAAGTAACCCAAAAGGTTCTAGGCTTGCCAAGAAGACCACCAGACTTGGTCCGATCGTTGGAGACTGAAAGAAAGCCCAAATACATTGAGCCTGGTAAATTAATAGATGGCATCTTACTAGGGAATATTCCAAGGGATAAGAATATCTCTCAATGTAAACACAAACTTAAGGAAAGAATTTCATAGTGATAGAGTTTCCTTAGTTAGTGTAGATTTGGTAGGTGGCTTTCGATCTGGCCGTTAGTGTGATTCGATCTCGTCCGTTCATTGTATGGGGATTCAACTATAAATAGAGGCCTCCCCACCTCAATTGTATTCATCCATCATTTGAGTAATATACTTGGCATTTACTCTAAAAACACTCTGTAGTGTTCTTCGTGTTCTTGAGCGTTCGTTCTCTTGTTCTTGTTGTCTTTCTCTTTTGTTCGGTTCCTCTTGGAACGATCTTGTGTTTGTGAGCATTGGAAGTATTCGATCTTCCAAAGAAGGATTTCAGGCTTACTTAGTCGTTTGTCTAAGAACATCGACTAAGGCCGCACGTTGGGTTGGTTCAGAAGTCTAGCCCCGTGACAATAGCTTCATCCCTGACGGTGCATCAAATAATTTCTTATATATATGCCTATAAATTCTTGTAATTATTGATATTTGATTTATTAGTAAATTATTTCATAATGAATACTAAAAGATGATCCTCTTAGTCTTAACTTGTTTTATTAATAATGTTATAATTTGAATATTAATCGTCAATTAAAAGACTTAACGTCTTATACCGATTAATAATTAATAATATATTAATATTTGATTCATCCTATAAAATTACATTTTATCAGCTTATTAAATATGAAATATACCTAACATTATAAACCAAGAAAATGGGTTTTTTAAACAATTTTGCAGTTCTATTTTTTATTTAAAAAATAAGGAATAAGAAAAGCCACGATTTTGTTTGCCCTCTAGATATTATAAGATTTGTCATGATTAATTCGTACCAACTCACTCTTTTAATAAAATAATTTTAGATACACAAAATCTAGAATTCGAGATAGTTTAAACGGTACCAAACTATTGGTAATCATTTTAATCCTATAAGTAGCCATGATTGTGAATTGTGACTGGGTTTAGTGTAAGGCAATTTAAAAAATAAATAAATAAATCGCAACTGCTAGTAAGATGGTCAAACCCTTTTTCGGCCTGATTGATTGGAGTTGGACTATATGCTTCATGTTTGTTAGGGTTTTAGCCTTTAATTATGTTATTGGGCGGCTTTACTTTAATTTCTCTATCAAATAAATATTAAGTCGGTCCACGACACTGTCTATAATTAGTAGGAAGAACAACATTTTCGAAATAAATTATTTAATTTAATATAGGTTTGATAAACCAAACTAGTCCCATCAGGAATCATATGTATACGCACGATCGATATTTTTTTTTATGAAATCAAACTTTTAATTATATTAAATTTTGTAGAATTAAACTGAATACATAATTATATTGAATATTTATCGTATTTAATATTAAAATATTTAATAATTTTTTTTAATAATTTAAAGCTGATTATAATATAATATATGTTCATAGATAATTTTATAAGGACAAAATTAACCTTATTGTTCTATCAAATTTAGGTCAATTAGATAAAAAATAAATAAAAGTAATGACTATATTAAAAAGTTAAGGGGTCAAAATAATATTTTGTCTTTGTATACGGATACAATGATTTTGTGTTTAATTCTTAAATTATATAGTTTTATTGTTTTATTTAAATATATTTTGCAAGTATGAAATGATAAAAACAATATTATAATAATATTAGTTATGGTTTAAAATAAGAATAATTTATCGATTGAGTTGTTGTTATTTTAATAATACTATATATAACAATTAAATAAAAAACCTAACCTAAGTTATTAGTTGCAATATCCAAAACTTGATACGAATATGATTAGTATATAAGATAATAAAATTTGAATTATTTTTTTAATAATTTTAAACTGGTTACCAATGTAGTTTATATTCATATTTTTTCTTAACGTTTTGATAATGTGCTAGGATTAAATAATGAGATACACAAAAGTCTATTAAGCTTTTAAATCCGAAAACTAAAAGTAAAAGCTTTATTTAGCTAGGATTCTAAACTAAAAAATACCTAAAATGTTATTATGGGTAAGTCTAAAGTGTGGTGGGGTCACAATGCTACTACAGTGCGATACCAACCGAAATGTTACAAAACACGAAATTTAAAAATAAAAATGTTACATTTTTTATGGCATTTTATGTTGGTGGTCATGTATTGAAACTTGTCTATAAGTACCGATACTTGTTGTGAGATCATCAACCTAATATATATATATAATATTTTAAGTTGGTGGGTAACATTTTAAGTACCGTATTTTGTAATATTTCTGTTGATGTTGCACCATAGCCGCACTATAGCATGTCGCGCTTGAGACCCATTGTTGTATCTACATACAGGGTTGGGTGAGCCTATACCCACCCTGAACTTTTTAAAGTTCACACATTTAGCTTTAAATTTTTTATTTTTATGAGTTAGTCCTTAATCTTTTTTAAATTTAATGACTTTTGCTCACCCTGGAATTTTGAGATTTTATGACTTGTGTCCACCTTCCAAATTATTGTGACTTGTTTTCACCCTAAAAAATATTTCTGGATCCGCCATTGACCCACCCATTATTATGAGAAAAATTTGGGAAGAACAACCCCTTCTGCACTATATATGACTTTGTTCCTATTTACAACAAAATTGCTCGAATTTAAATTTTTTTAAAATAAATATTATTTTCTTTTCATTAAAACCGCTTGTTAAGGTAAAAATTCGAATAACATTTAAACGAGATGCACGATAAGACAAATTATGTTATACAAAAAGCGAGAGTAAATTTAACACCCATCATGAGTTAACAATATTAACCATATTTGCCAGTTCATATAAATTTTGTCTTATAGTGGCGATTACGAATTTACGATATTAAAAAGCAAAATAAAAGGTAATAAAACGCACGTGTGTAAAAATGAACTTTTAAAACGACGACCTTTTTCCCCTTCCTAGTCGAGTCAACATTCTTTAAACATTCAACCGATTTGTACGATGGAGATCATTTCAATCGAATCTGACAGTAAAATTGAAGGTCCAGATCGGTTTCCCAGTCCCTACCTCTAAAGTATCGCGAGTAACGAGATATTGAAGTTTGATAAGTATATGTTGATGCAATATAGAACTTAAAAGTTATACATATTTTTATATAGTTAGATCGGTGAAAATAGACGATCAAGATTAATAACAGATAGCAAGAATATTTTTTTACAAAAAAATAAATAGATTGTTTTTAATTTAAAAAATTTAATTTCAATTATTAAAATGATTAATCTAACTACTTAAAAGAACGTGTAAAACTTTTATGATTTAAATTATAATGAGTCTGTTACGCTTAGACGAGAATTGATGAGCACAACTAACGACGAGCACCGATAAGCACTATAAATTTAATTTATAAAAATTAAAAATACTTTAAATTAAGTGAGTCGATCCTAATTGTTAGTTGAAAAAAACTTTTGGCAAAAATCAAACCAAAATTTAATCTTTTGAAAAATAATTTTTAATTAAAGTTAAAACATAATTATTACCTTACATATTATGTATTGATTTTGGTTTTCAAAATTTTGTTGACTCTTGCTCTTATAACGAGCATCTGCAATAATTAGTTTGTATTAGTCATTTAATGGTTTGGATACCAATAATTATATAAAAAATAACTCTAAAAATACTTTTTAAAAATAATATTGAAAGCTTTGTCTGGTTTTTTAACCAACTTTAAAATTGAATTTATTTTTTTCAGAACTTTTTTATACTAAAATGTAACATTGTTTTCCAATAGGAGTATATTAACCCTTGCTTATAAACACTAATTAACTTCATTAAACGCCATTAAATTTAATGTATTGTTTTTATCAAATTCAGAAAATGATAATGTAATAAACAAATAAGGCATTTTTATCTAAAAAACATATTTTTAAAAGTTATTTACAAAAATGATCTATACCCAAAAGTTATTTAGAAAAATGACTACCAAATCATTTACGTAGGGCGACCTTGTTTTTATAGAACGCGAGTTTTATGTTAAAAAACGTAAAAAATTATTATTTGTTTTTTTTACCAACTTATTTAACATAGAACTCACTTTTTATAAAAAAACGAGTTTAAAACTAAATTTCTTTAAAAAAAATGAAATCAATTTACGTTGACGATTTAAAAGTTATTTTTTAAATAACTTTAAGTGTGAGTCAATTTTATAAATAACTTTTAAAAATATGTATTTTTACGTAAAATAGCCAACAAATAAACCATTCCTTTTTGAAAACATAACAACTATATATTATTGAAAACCACAATAAATTATTTAAATATTAAGGAAAATCTGTCATTGGTTGCAGCCTTTAATTAACTGTACTGTGAAAAAATAAAAATGAAAAAAGACGACAGCAATGTAAAATTAAATAACAAAAGGGTTAAAAAACGCAAATAGGATGGTACAGTTTTACAGCGTCATTTGCAAAGCACAACTGGAATTAGCGGGAGACAGCTGGCATTGTTTTTGTTGTTGGTGGAGGGTACGGAGCAAATACGCAGCTACCGTCGCCGTTTTATTTAATTTTTATTCTTTTTTGGGGCTTCGTCCAAGGGCACCCCTCTCTTTTGAAGGGCCTCTTTTTTTCTTTTTCTTATTTTTATTACTATTTTAAAGACGAGAATCAAAATCCAAGGCAAAATTTATTGACCCTTTTTGATGTTTACCGTTCTACCCTTCTCTTTATACTCAATGGCAATTGGGTTCTCTTAGATTTTATGTGGGATTTTGTCAGGCTTTTGAATGATTTGGGTGTTTTTGTCCTGGTTGATGGCATTTGGGATTTTTCCTTTCTTATTGTACTTAAATGCCCTTACCCTTCTTATTTATTATAGTTGCACTACACAAATAAGTTAAAATTACCATTACAATAAATATATTTATGTAATTAGATAATTAAGGATGGACCTAGAAGGGTGCCCTTAAAATTTTAAAATTCTTATATGATTTTAATTTTTTTATAAATGTTTTTATGTATTTTTATTAAAAATTTATTTTCGTTCTCTAAAATTTTATAAGCTCGCCCCCTGAAATTTTATATGCTCACCCCTAATATAAAGTTCTACTTCCGTCCCTGATTATAATCAAATATTACAATGCATACGATAAAATAATAAATCAAGATATATCTAAAGGGTAATTATTCTATCCACTGACAATGAGGACAAAAAAATCTATAAATGCTTTAGTTTAGGATTACATATTTAATTTAAAGTTTATAGTTTAAGAGTTTTATAATCTATGCGTTGTGGATAGAAATTGTGATTTATAGTTAGAATTTAGAGTTTGTATGCTACAACCTAAATCCTAACCATGTTATGCTATACCCTAAACCCTAAAGTCTATCCGTAAACCCTAAATTATAATAATAATCCCTAAATTCTAAAATATAAACATAAACCCTAAAACTAAGGCGTTTGTAAAAACTGTTGATCTTCACTTATAGTGTATTGAATATAAATTCATATCTAAATAGAATATGAACGGTGGGATTTAAATTAGAATGAAATATAGATTAAGAGTTAATAATAAGACTCAAATCTTAGATTTTAATATTCTAAAAGCCTCGCCACTGCAATTTGATAAAAGTTATGTATTCTGATTTTATTTTATTTTAATTTCATTTTTTTGGGGAATTACCATGCAATCTTAGGTTCTAATCAATGTTTGGAGGTTGTTCCTAACGAACAATATATGGGAAAATGTAGTTTATGTTTCCGACAAATTGCTTTACAGCACCATCAAAATTCAACAAGTTTGGCAAAGGGACAGATTGTCCATTGAAAACGGAACACTACCTTTCTGTTAACTGTTTATAAAGTCACTTAATAAAGCATGTCAATAAGTTGGATTTGGATGCCTATAGATTTCTGAATTACTTACATTTCAATCTATATATAATTGCTTTAATTTTTTATTTTTGATTTTTTTCTTATTCTGATTTATGTTCAAGTATTGTTTTTTCCGATACAAATTAAATAACATTATTTTGTTAGACATCTACGTTTATTGAATATATAAATTTAGTATGATCGTTTTTGTACTATCAATATTCAATATGTGTATTATGCGTAAATTACTGATACGATGTTTATAATTTAATTTATTCAGTTTTTACTAACTTTATTTTTCAAAATTTGAAATTATGGTCGTAACTCATAGAGTAAAAGATAATACGACTAGATGTGATCAAACCGAAGATCATTAAGTAAATCTAGAACTTACACATGGTGAACTCAACAAGTGTTTTAGTGGAAAAACGGATTATGTTCATTGTAAGAGATACGATTTCAAATCGTTTTATTTACATGGTGTATGCACATTGTCAAATGGTTAAGAATATCTATGAACAAATATTACATTGTAATCACCTTTAGATTATTCAAAACAAAATTAATAGCTAACATTTGGGCCAAACCTAAAATTTCAAAAACTAAAAAGTACAATAACTGAATCTGCAATTTATACATACTCTACTAGAATATTTTTTTTTAATTAAACAGAGATAATTAACATTTAGAATGTAAATATTAAAATTTGAACTCATATATTGGACAATATGTGTATTGTTGGTCACTCTCAATTAACAAATATTGAAGAATTTAACTTTTTTTAGTAAGTCAAATAAATTTCCATGATAAAAGCTTAAATCGTGGATTTAAATGTTAGATTTGATATTTTTTGAGTCCATCACTTTGCATAAAAAAGTGAAACAAATTTAGATTAAATGGTATTTGAATATTGATGTTCATATTTGTCTCAAATTTCAACCCATTAATAACATTCATAAAAAATGGGAACTATATAGAAAAAACATATTTATATAAAATAAAACTGAGTTTAAGTTTTAAATATGTCAATTTATTCTATATGTTTGATTACACATTGTTTTATATGTTACACTAATAGTTATGTTAATTAAATTTAATTAACATAAATTTGAGATTACATGTCTCTGTTTGATAAATAGCGGTTTGAGCTAAAATTAAAAGTTTGAGTTAATATTAGAAGTTTGATCGGTCGAATTTGTTAATTTGGATGTTTGGTGAATAATGGATTGGAAGAGCGGATAGGGTGAAACCTTTAATTTTGAAAAAGCTACTAATAGGAGCTTTTTGAAATTAGCAGTTTTGACTTAAGATTTATAAAGACCCTTTTACCCTCAATAATTATAAAAAATATCTAAATAACCTAAATTTAACATTTTATATTTTAATTATTCACAATCACATATTTACATCGTGACATTTATAAACTAATACATTTTGTTTTTTCTTTTTACTCACATTTATATTCATATTTAAATTTAATAATTAATTAAATTATATTAAAAATAATTATATAAATAATAAATTAATATATAAATCCTTTAATATGCATAATAATGTTATATTAAAAAATAATTTTCATAATCTAGTTAATATTAATAGATACAAAATATTGATAACTAATAAATTATTTAAATAAGTATCTAATTTAATCATGTTCTGATATGTCATTTTACTTGTTTAAATAACCAAACATCTATCAATTATTAGTTAATTTTCCCAAACATTTTTATACAATCAGCTAATACAATCCGCTAATTAAAGCAACTAATACAATTCGCCATCAACTATCGGCTAATTATCAAACAGGACCATTATAAAAATAAATTATTTTTTCCTTTTCAAATTTAAATTCTGAACTCACAATATAAAATACGCGATTTTCTTTTTGAAGCAACAAGGAAGAGATATGGATAAATTGACGGAGTCAAACCCTAAGCATCTCTTTTCTTTACGCCACAAAATTGTAGTCAATTAAATTAAATATTTATTTTTAAAAATTAAATATAAATGATTGAGTTGTTAAATTTCTAACAGTGATAGTACTGAATTTATAATATAAAATTAGTATTTGCATACATACACGGATGTTTATTTTTTAAAAAGATATTTGAATTATAATCTTTATTTTAAAAATTAGTTAAGATTAATAAATTAATTAGGATTATTTTTGGTATTAGTGATTCAGATCTCCACTAAGAAAGATGGCTAAAACAAAAACATGTCCAAAATGTCTTAATAAAATCAGTCAAAGCCAATCAAACTACGCCTTTCAAAACTTAAGCCGACCGACCCTTTTTTTTAAAAGGCACAACCGCCCACGTCATCAATTCTCCCACCCAAAACCGTAATTATCACCAACTTTAATGGCAATTTATGTTAGTAAAAAGACACAAAATCAAAAAATTCTTATTAACCTTTGATTAAAAGAAGCAAATTAAAGGGGACAAGGTCAAATTAAACTTTTAAAACTAATATTTAAATCACTTATATCATCAATTTGTTATAAGTTAGTCACCGACTCATTAATTTTTTGTTATATCAATGATGTGAACGGTTAAAGTTGATTATTTTTTATTTGATCTTTAAATTTTAAATAAAATATTAATTCAATGTTTTTTTTTATGTTTTATTCATCTTCGCTTTTTATTCAGAAAAGATTTTAAGATTTTTCTAGACTTATCTTTTAACTCACATTGTCGTTGTTCATAATCGATGCTATTCCGATCAATTTCTTCGATATTTTATCTATAATTCATGGATAAAATTAGAGATTAACAATAATTTTCTTAACATGACATATCACTAATGTAAAAAGAGTTAATGTCTCAATGACCAAATTGTATTGATAACATTAGTGACCGAAACATAAATATTGAAAGTTCGGTGATTAAAACATGATGAAACCAAACAAGGTGATATTCAATGATTTATTCAAATTAAAATCAAAATCCGTAAGGATAAAATAATTACACATTGTTTAACAAATCCGTCAATTTTGAAATTCCACAAGCCCAAATCCGTCATTTTGTTTCCTATATAAGTACCCTTCGCTTTCCAATGCTACTCTAATTGCAGACCCTTCAAAAAAGAAAGAAAAAGAAAAGAAATTTAACATCGATTTCTTTTTTATTTTTCCTTCCATTTTGTTTTTAAAGGCTTTCTCTTTTTTGCTCCAAGCAAGCCATCTTCTTGAAAACAAATGAATTCTTTTTTGTGTTTGTTGGGGAAAAAACAATTACCGATTCTTGCCGGAAAAAGGAAACCACTTGGAAAGGTGTGAATTTAACCATCAAAAAGATTTTATTTTTCTGGGTTTTCAGTGAAGAAGTTGGATGAGCAAAGAGAAAGAAGAAAGACCCAGATGTTAAAAACGCGGCGTTTCGATGGCTTGTTTGACCAAAGCTGAAAAAATGATGGCTTTTCTATGGAGCAAGGATAATATGATGGATACTTCAATGGATATCTAAAAGGGAGGTCGTTATATTATTTGTTTAGCGTTGTTTTTTGATGGGAAAAGTGGTGTTGGGGGTGACAGTAGGGGTGGCTGTGGCGGCGTGTGCGGTGGCGGCTTTGGTGGTTGGGAGGAGAGTACGGAGTAGGAAGAAGTGGAAGAGAGTGGTTGGGGTTTTGAAAGAGTTGGAAGAAAGTTGTGAGACCACAGTTGGGAGATTAAGGCAAGTAGTGGATGCAATGGCTGTTGAGATGCATGCTGGTTTAGCTTCTGAAGGAGGATCCAAACTCAAAATGTTGCTCACTTTTGTTGATAATCTACCTTCTGGGTAAATCAAGACTCAACCTTTTTTTATATATATTTTTGTTGCTCCGGATTTGGTGGTTGGTTGGTCTTTTTGGTTACTGGATAGATTAAATTTTGTAGATTTTTCTGGATATCAAAGATGGCTTCTTTTAGGTTTGGCTATTGACACATTGTTGAGACTGTATATGCTGGTTGGCCTGTACTAATTTTTGATGCTTTTGGTAATTATTTTTTGCCTGAGATTTGAAATGGGGTTTCTTGGTTTTAGTTTTTGCTGCATTGAAATGTAGCATGTTGGATGATGGGTTTTGTTAATTGAATAGCTCACTCTTTAATTTTATCTGTTTGAGTATTTTTTAACTTTATCTGTTTGTTGAGATTGTCAAAATTTCCACTCAATATCTAAGTTGAGGGGAAAAAAGGAAAATGGATTGATTCCATCATTGATTAAAAGTAATTCCTTTTTCTTAAGCTATTGCGCGTTGCATTATCTGATGCCGAAGTTTTTTTTCTTTCAAATTTAAGACGGTGTTTCGTGATAGTTGGTGATGTTTCCTCCATTTGTTATTTGTGGTATGATATTTGAGTTTTTTTCTCGTTCCAACTTGGCCACTGTGAGTTGCTTTTGCTTTTTGCCATGGTAATGAAATTTGTCAAGCTGCATCTTTTCTTTCTTTTCTATTTGATGTTTGATCGTTCCTTCTGCTATTCTCTCTTTATATTGTTGTTTTTCCCTTTTTTGTTTCTAGTGTCAATGAGCACAACTTTATTCGATATTTCCTACAAATTATTTTTAATATTTGAAGTTTAATGGCATTGAGATATTGTTATCTGTTGTTTTCACCTTTTTTGCATTCAACATTCCAATTCTTTGAATAGGGAATCTGATTCTGTCTCGGAACTTAATTTGTGTATTTCATAGGACATTAGTGGCTTCTGCTTCGTTTCCTTATAGATGTATAAGGCCTATTTGAGGTAGTTGTGTGTTAAACTACCTTAGCAGAAGGTATCGATTGATTCCTGTATCAGATGTGGTCCGAGGTTAATAAATGATCAAAATTCTGATTCGTTATGAATTTTAGGTTTATTTTATGTGTTGATTTGTGATTTGACTTTAATGGTTACTTTTGTGTAGATTTAATCGTTAGAGAATGGCTTTATTGTCCGGTCCTGTATTGTTTATATACGTGTATATAATTTTATCTTCCTTTTCTTGGATAAGTCATGTTAGTAAATGTACTTATTTTTTTCGTCAGGAGTGAGAAAGGAATTTTTTATGCTCTAGATCTTGGAGGTACTGATTTTAGGGTCTTACGGGTTGAACTAGGAGGTCAAAGATCCGATTTGGATTCGGATGTGGAGCAACAGCCCATTCCCGAGCAGTTGATGACTGGTAAAAGTGAGGTAGCTGAAAGTTTCTGCTCGCCAAGCCTTGGCAAACATATGAAATCTTATTATCTGCTGATACAATATGAAGTTAGTAACATGTGAAAACTTTTATGCAGGATCTTTTTGATTTTATAGCTTCATCGTTGCATCGATTTGTTCAAAAAAGAAATGATTCTGTGCAATCTTCAATTGTGAAAGAACTTGGATTTACATTCTCTTTTCCGGTGAAACAATCATCTGTTTCATCGGGGTTTTTAATCAAATGGACAAAAGCATTTGCAATCAAAGACATGGTCAGTGTTCTATTTTCTTAATACTAGTGCTTTTAAACTGCTAGGATAATAGGTAACTTTATATCAAATGCTTGGCGGCGCTTCATTTTCATTTAAACACCTGTATTCTAGACTCGTAGCAAGTTCAAGTAATTAGGTTGAAAGTTGTGTTTTAATTAAAGGCTAGGGTTTTATTTCTTTTAAATTTGTGGCATAAATGGTTGTAGGTTGGGAAAGAGGTTACTGGAGCTTTACAACAAGCACTTGCCAGGAAAGGTTTGAATATGCGAGTTGCAGTGCTGGTGAGCTCTCATTCTTCATTGTAGGTTTAATTTATATACATTTCTCGGTTTTATGGAACCATTGAGGAAAAAAAAAAAGAATGGCATGATGCTCGATGATATTTCTACTGTCTTGTTCTGACTGTACTTGTGCTTTAGTATACAGAGCAAGGAATTCATGAAAGAGACATCATCATCCGGCCATTAATTTTAGTTCAGGGTCATCACATATTTTGTTCATGAGACGTATGTGGATATATCTTCGTGCTTAGTTACATGTTTGGATAAATTTCATGGATTTCTTAAGCAGGTGAATGATACTGTTGGAACATTAGCTCTTGGACATTATCATGATGCAGACACTGTTGCTGCAGTGATAATTGGAACAGGTACAAATGCCTGCTATTGGGAGCGGACTGATGCTATCATTAAGTGCCAAGGACTGCTTACAACTTCTGGAGGCATGGTATCCTTTCTTTCTGTCGCACATGGCTTATGTTTTATGCGGAAGTAGTCGATTGCATTTATCACCGTTCACATTATCTGTGTATCTCATCTCTAGGTTGTCAATATGGAATGGGGGAATTTTTTGTCATCTCATTTGCCTAGAACTTCATATGATATCGACTTAGATGCTGAGAGTCCAAATCCGAATGATCAGGTAGCAATAGGTCTAATTATATGTATTCTTTTCTTGGTCGATAGTAACGAAGAGCAGGATTTAATTTCTTAAAATTTTATCCAGGGTTTTGAGAAAATGATATCAGGCATGTATCTTGGTGACATTGTTCGAAGAGTCATTCTAAAGATGTCAGAAGAGTCGGATATTTTTGGACCGGTTTCTTCCAGATTATACGTGCCATTTGCTTTAAGGTATGCTTCTTCGTTTCCCTTTCCGGATTCCCAATCTCTGATTTGTTTAATAAATTTAACGATTTCCATATCCAATTTCAGGACGCCTGCAATGGCTGCAATGCACGAGGATGACTCCCTTGAATTGACTGAAGTGGCTAGAATCTTACAAGATGTTCTTGATGTAATAGACGCCCAAAATTACCCTTTTGTGTCGTTTTTTAGGCCATGACCTTGGTTGATTGTCAGGCTAACATTCTAGCATTGCAGATTCCAGATGTTCCCTTGAAGACTAGGAAGCTTGTCGTGAAGATATGCGATGTGGTAACCCGTAGGGCTGCTCGATTGGCAGCTGCAGGCATCGTCGGGATTTTGAAAAAGATTGGTCGGGATGGAAGCGGCGGCATCACAGGCGGAAGAAGTAGAAGCGATATCAAGATGAGAAGAACAGCGGTGGCGGTCGAGGGCAGTTTATACACACAATACACAATGTTTAGGGAGTACTTGCATGAAGCCTTGCACGAAATATTGGGGGAAGACATCGCGCGGCATGTGATGATCAACATCACGGAAGACGGGTCAGGTATTGGAGCAGCTCTCCTTGCCGCCTCACATTCATCATCAGGAAGTGTGGATAACATACACCTGGTATAAATATATGTTACTTAATATACATATATAGCGCCCCCCCCCCCCGTAAATGTAGAATTCAATTCCTTCTTATCTTTCATTACATATATAACAAAAAGGAAAGGTTTGTTCACCACTTTCTTCTCTGTCAAGGTTTCTCCTCAAGTGTATCCCTAAGGCTAAGGCCTTTTTTATTTTTATTTTTTTTTAAAATTTTAAGGTTATTGTATATTGATACTTGTGGAAACTATGCATATTTTGTTCACTAGGAAAATAATATAATATTCTTTTTTTGCCACTTGTATCGAAGAAGTTGAAGCAAAAAATTTCACATTATATTTTCAAAGATTCACATCCGTTAAGATTGAACAATTCCGTGATAGTTTTTTTTTTATATAGAAAGCTCGACCTTTTAGTAAAAAAAATATTTGAAATTACAATAAAAGTTTACAATTATAATTATAAATTAATCACATAATTTGGATATTCACTCCAATGCAAATCCAACTCCAACGCAATCCAACTTCTCCTATCAACAAACAAACCGATCAAATCATCTCTTATAAATTGAGAGGTTAACGCAACTTTGGATGAGGGAGGGGAAATCGGACAAGAGAGAAAGCTGATCGCACCTCATCATCTTCTTTATTCTAGTTTATTCGATTCATGTTTGAGAATTATTCTTTGTATATCTTTTGAACCCAACCATGAATTGATGTTAATTGGCTGGGTTATTTGGGGCTTTTGGTTTTGATAAATGATTACATTTGTTTAGGTATTCGAGTTTGTACTTTTAATTCAAGGTTTGCTCATTCTTGGTTTTTATTCTTGTTTGCGAGTGAATTGGGAGAGGATCTCGTAACTTCATCTATTTATCTAATATCAGGAGAGTTAGATTCAAGAAACGAATGAGCATGATCTTTATTCAATCAATTGATGGTGAAGACTAATCCGGCTTAGGAATAATTTTAGGATTTCAACGGCTAAGAGGAACGCAAGATTGGTTGTTGTTCACCCTTGATTCACGCAAGGATGTATTGTCAAGACATGCACAATTAGCTAGAGTTTCGACTTAAGGATAAGAAGAAACCATTGAAGAACGCTCTGCCGAACCTTGAAGTTGCTGCCCAGTCGCTCAAGCAGTTGCCCAGCCAGTTCGATTAGTTGCTAAAGTTTATACAAGCCTTTCAATTTTAGGGTCTAGGGTTTTAGGCTAGGGTTTAGGGGTTTATTGTGCAGGACGTAGAATTTAATGTTTATAGTTAGAATTTAGAGTTTAAGGTTTAGGTTTTAAGGTACTAGGGTTTGTGATTTAGGTTTTAAACGATTGTGTATTTTTTACACAACATGTGTATCAAAATATAACACATATTTAAATACTATGTAAATATGATACGAGTAGAAATCATTTCTTTTTTATGTCCATTTTTTATATTACACTAAAAAATTAAAGTTGGATTTATGGTTTGAATTTAAGATAATATGGGTAAAATATATTTTTTAAGGTTTAAAATTTAAAATTTGAGATTAAAACTTAAAATTTAATTTTTTAATATTAGAACATAAAAAATACAGAAAAGGCAGAGAAATTTTGTTCCTACTATGTACATGGGAATGGTTTTGTTGTCGAGCTTGAAGCATCCATTTCAAATTGGTAGGTTTTCCTATTCTATCTTTGACAAATAAACCCCAGCAGATACAATTTCCATGTCTTTCAGTATTTCTTACAAACGAAGCAATGCTTTTTTAGTTTTTAGAAATTTGTAGTCAAATTTTTAATAAATATTTTGATTTTATAATTGATTCGGTATCACCAATTAATTAGAAATCAATTCAAATAGAAAATGGTTAAAATAAATTTTAAAATACTAATTTATAATAAATAATTTTTAAACCTATAAATAATTAAAAAAAAGAATTTTGATCAAAACAAAATCTATAAATAATAAATCTGTTCAAATATTACGGTTCAGTTTGTTTTTCAATTTTTTATTTAACTTTAATTATAATCTATTTGAGGTTAGTATGTTTGAAATAAAAACGATGGTTTTTTTGTTTTTTTAATTTTAGGGCTTAAGATCGATTAATTTTTATTATTTGTGGGTGATTTTAGTGTATAATTTTTTTGCATACACAATACTTCGAACTCAAAATATACTTATACAATATTAAATTAAATATCAACTTAAACAATGGGTTGAAACGATGGTTTTTTTTAAAATTATTATGTAATATATTTTTTTACCAAAATATTCATTTATTTTCAACCAAATTAAGGGTTGTTTATTTTGAGAATCTCGTTGTGCCTTTTTAACCATAATAATATTAGTAAAACTTTGTCTCGATGAGTGACCGCCATTTACAAAAAATTATAAAAAAAAATTTTAAATTTTTAACAGACTAAAAATTAAACATCAAACTAAATTTAAACACTAAGGTATTAAATTTTAAAGTCGGTGACCAGCTTCTTCTTAAATTCTAATCCTAATCTTGGTGCAAATTTAAAAATCATTGCGGTAAACTTTTGTTTACCCTTTTCTTCTTCTTTTTCTAAATAATAGGGTTTTTCGAGATTTTTTGATTGATTGCCATTTGCATCCTCTGGATTGAATTTTTGTAGAGATTTCTGGGTTTTTGGAATAATTTTCAATATGTTTCGAGTTTCCGTCTCAAATTCGTTCTTCTCCGGATCAGAAGGGCCTTCCTTCAATTTGCGAGTAATTTCATTGTAAACAAGTGCAATGGCTTAGAAATAAAATCTTTTCTTCTTTCTTTAAATTTCAGGGTTTTTTTATGAATTTTTTTATTTTTTGCCTTGAATCATCTGGTTTGAATTTTTGTAAGATTTTTGGTTTTGGAATAATTTTCAATATGTTTCAAGAACGACGATGATTCTTCAAGCCAACTGTAATTTATTTAAACAAAAGCAAGAATGCTAAGAAATAAATCTGACTAGTCTTTACTTTATGTTACATTTTTAATTAATCTTGGCAGTTTTTAATACGAATGATCTCTTTAATTTATTTGAGAGACAAATCTGATAGTATCATTCTCGATATGAGGCATGTATATTCATATTCACCGCATCAAATTGTTTATAATGCATGTCTCTTTTCTCCTGCATGATGGATGATTAGGTTTTAAGTTCTGTCAATTTGGAATAATGTTTAAAACCTAAATTTGTATTTTGATAGTTGACAGTAAATACCCTGACTTTGTGCACACTGGTAAATATTATAGACATTGATTTGATATTTTCATTTTTTTGTCTTTAATTTAATTATCAGGGATGTGAAAAGGAAGCTGCTGAGGCTGATAAAGGTTCTGAGGAGTTAAAAAATGAATGTCTCACGCGATTTTCATGGGCTCTTGTTCACTCGCGACGGTCAGAAGATGTAGAACGTGGGATAGCTATGCTTGAAGGTCAAACTGAGTTTCAATCTCCTTTCATCTCATCTTCCTTCAGGCTTTCTGCAGAAGCGGTTGTAAATTGCTGTTGAGATCAATTCCTGATTATTCTTTACCTGTCAGGGTATGTTAAATTAAAATATTTGTTATTTGCAGCTTCATTGGCCAGCACTGCCGATCCTATGAAAATGCGAGAGAAGCTTTATCTTCTGGCTGCCGGACATTTCCGAAGGGGGGATTATTCAAGGAGCAGGGAGCTTGTGGAGCAATGTTTAATGGTTTGATATTTACATCCTTATTCACTAATGTTACTCTAGATATTACGGTGTTTCGTATTGCTGCATTATTTTGCATTTGGCACTAAACATGGTAATCCCTGTATGCATGTCATATCTCATATTTTTTCCTGTGTCATCCGTATAAACATAAACAGAACAGAAATTATTGATGTGTCAAATTCTAAACACAAATATGATGTGTATTAAACATGCCTTGTGTATTTATTAAACATGTACAGTCTTTATCATGTGCAAAATTATCGGGTATACTTCAACCTATTTTCTTCCTCCCCTGAAATGTTAGGTTTTGTTGAAGATGTTGTATTCATAGAGGAAAAGTTTTCTACCTAGAAACTTTAATCCTAGTCTATATATATTGTAGACTATTTTACTTGCATTCAGTGTAAGTCTCGGATATTGGTATGTGTTTGATATGGATTTGTTCTTTTTCCCCCTTCCATATATTTGGAAGATCCTTGAATGATTATATCCTCACACCTCTATTTGATTATGTACCGTATGTGGGTGCTTCAAGTAAAATGAAGAGTCAAAGTGACCAACTGAAAATTGTAATTAGCTTGTCCACATATGGAACCTGAATGTTTTTTCTTTGAATTTGGCAGATAGAACCTGAATGGAGGCAGGCACAAACTCTTAAGAAGGCAATTGAAGAGCGGATTACAAAAGGTAATTAAGCACTTATGATTAGTGTGCAAAGGAGACACTTATACTTGCAAGCTACTTGAATTTCGTTCTGCGAAATTTTAATTTGATTCAATCATTGTGAGCTGAGCTTGGTCTTGAGTTATGAAAACAACCGAGTATTTGGATATTTTACTGGCTGATTTTGCAAGCTTAATCGAGGTTTCTTTTTTTAGTTAATATCAAAGAAAATCTCAAGTTGAATTCAAATTCGAACATAAAAATCGAATTTGAAATTGGAACTCGAGTTATAGCTCAAATTGACCTGTTCTTATATTTAATTGAACACAAATAATATGAATGTTTTTGGTGCAGATGGAGTGATTGGCATTGGCATTGCTGTTACTGCTGCTGGGCTGGTTGCCGGTGGCATCGCAGCTGCTCTTTCACGCAAGAACTAAAGCCTCATCCATCTCTCGCCTTTTTATCATATAATATTTGTTAGAAACAAGTTTTGAAAAATATTGTCATAAAGAAGAAAAGAAATGCTACTTAAATACATCTTGTTATTCTAGCATGTACCCATAAAGGGCAAAAAGGATTAAGAAAGGATTAAGAAAGGTTGCTTCTTTTTGTTAAAAAAAAATCAAATCTGTTGCCTTATACTGTCTGTTACCGTGATATGCTGAGTTTTACTTATGTTTTAGGCTTAACTACAAAATAAGTGTTCAAATTATATTTTTTTTGTAATAGGGGCTTAAAGTATTTTTTTGATTGAAACACGTGCTTAAATTTCATTATTGGCTGAGATAGGTGCCTAAAAACTTTTTTTTTTTTGTTTGAAATAGTAAGTTTTATTTATTTTTGTTTTAAAAAAAATCACACATTTAATTTAAAATCTATTTGAATAAAAAATACAATTTTGAATATTTTAGTAATTAAAAATTGTTTTTAAGCAAGTATCGTAAAAAAGACAGTTTGAAATAAGAAATTCACACTAATTTCACAGATAATCAAAAATAAAGAAATAAATAAAACAATCATATATTATTTTATACAAGTCTCAATTTAAAAATAATTCAAAATAATTAGTAAGATAAAATAAGTTGAAACAAATTATAACATAATTCAGTTATCCTGCCTGAACAATATTGCTTACAGAACCAAATTTTAAGCATCCATTTTTCCCAAAGCTCCAAAGGCATTGCAACTAAAAAAACTAAGCCTTCCTCTCATCTATAAGAAATCGATAGCTCTTAAAGTCCATTCATCACTAAAATTCTAAATTACCAAAGGCATTAAACTTTCAGCACAAGTAGATTTGGGTTCATGTTGCTGCAGCCTCTCTTCTTTTTAGCTAGTGCTGTCCATTTTTTTCTGATAAAATAGGATTAACAAAAACTTGCCTAACTCAAAAAAATAAGAGCATCGATAGCTCTTAAAGTCATTTCATCACTCAATTTAATTGCATTATCAAAGGCATTAGATTTTCAGCAGAGGTATTTTGGGTTCATGTTGCAGCCTCTTCTGTTCTTGTCCATCTATCACAGTAGTATTTATTACTGAATATTGCTTAATTAGGTTTGCCCATCAAACAAAATATTTATTTTTGTTAGAAATTGGAATTCATACTAAAATCACACTGATAATCAAGTTTAAGAAGCTCCAACCTGTACATAATTCTAAAATTCTACAGCTCAAAGCTAAGTTTGAATTTACTCTAAAATTCAAGCTTCATTGAATATAGAAATCAAATGGTTGCACCTGATTAAAGCACTTTTGACTATAAAAAACAACTCGTTTCTTGTTCAAATTCAGATTTTTTTCAGTAAAAATTAAAAATAAGAAAGCTCAATTAGACTCCTGATTTACTCTTAGTCAAGGGTTTGCTAAACCAAATTCAGTTAGTTTAATTAATGAGACTCAGATATACTAAATCTGAGTTCTTTTGGAGGTTCTATTAACTCTACATAAAATATTTAAAACCAATAGGACTCTTGTCATTGTAGGAATAAAGATAACACTATCTCATACAAGTAAAGGATATAAGAAATTCTGGGGAGTAAAAAAACATACCATTTTCTTGGAGACAGTAGCATTAAGGTCACCTTCCCAGCAAAATTTATCCATTTCTTCTGTCACCCAAACTTTGTTTAGCTTTGGAGTGCTCAACTCTTTTCCCCATGGAAACTGATCAAACTTAGGCATCGAATCACAGTTATTTCTTCCAAAGATGAGAACTTTAAGGCATAGTTCCCTGAGCTGAAATGTAGGAGACTAGGCAGCTTATTTATCTCCAAAACCAAAAGTTCGTGAAAATAATTTCTTCTTTTTCATCATCATTTGCAACAATTTCAGTCACCACATGGCATTCTCTTACACTCATTTTGGTGAGTTGCACAAGTGTTTTTGCAGTAGACGACGAAATTATATGCTTCATGTCATGGCAATTCCATACATCCAAAGTGATGAGATTTGACAAAGATGAAGATGATGGTGCCAAACAGACCAACTTGTTACAATGCCAAACAAGTAGAGATTCGAGACTCCTACTAGTGATCTGTCAGAAAAAAAAAGTATATGATATCAAAGCATTGAATTTAAGCAGATTCTGTCCTTAACCATGGTCTGAAATATATAGAAAACTATAGTAGTACCCTATCATTGAAGAGTGCTGCATTGGTACTCTTGGCATTCAAACTGATCAGTTTCAGTAATTGTTTCCGTGTCAAGGATCTCAACTGCTTGAATTCAACCGTTGTTGTTGCTTTATTGTCACCAACATCGCTTCCTTTTCCCTCTGTAATGATCTCTACCATGTTTCTGCAATCTGCCACTTGAACTTCTTGAAGTTGTTGAAGGCCTCTGGCAATGGAGAATGAAAACAAATTCTTCAATCTATAGCAACTTCCCACATTTATCTCTCTTAACTTGGTTGCATTTCGAGCTGAGCATTACATATCTTCTCCAAGTTAATCAAATTCTGAATATGCAATGACTCCAAGACAGGAAAGGCAACAAGAGTAACCTCCTCAACCAAGTTAACAATGTGCTTCGTTTCCGGACCATTTTGGATATGGAGATACTTCAGTTGTGGAAAGCCTATTCTACTCTCACCAAAATCATATAAGAAATCTTTAACACCCTTCAGTTCATCTAGATGCAGATCTTCAGCTTTCTTTAACAGCATTTGAACCCCATCATTCATACGAATGCTTTCATTGAGCTTGAGCTTCAACATTCTTGAGGCTTCATGCTTGTCCGACCAATCCCACGTGTTTCCTATCAATATCTTGAATCTTTGCAAATTCTCCGAGAAGATTTTCATCCGCATGTTGCTATAATCAGGGATATGCAAGTTTAAACTGGTTAGATTAGGCAACTGATTCAACTCACCGAGGCTAGCATTGTGCCCTGCACTTTGTCCATCCTCCCATTGAGCAAAACTGTTACTGGCGTGTAGTTCTTCCAGTCGAGGCAACTTTGATATTACATTTGGGGGAATCACGCTCAGTTTGGAGCAATTATCCAAGTTTAACACCTTCAGCCGAGTCAATTGCCCGATCTCCTCAGGCAACTCTTCGATGGTGGAATCGCAGGAGCTAAGGATTTCAAGTTTCTTCATCTTTTCAACCATTCCTATTTTTTGCAACAAGCATGACTCCAAACATAATGTTTGAAGGTCTTGCAACAAGCCAATTGATGAAGGCAGCAACAACAAATTCTGCATTCCTTTCACATCTAAGACTTTCAATTCTTCCATCTTTGAGAAAAACTGATCAGGGATTCTCAAAGCAGGATTCCTGTTGTAAAGTTGAAAAGCTTTAAGGTGCGGACATTCGAGCCGTTCTGGAAGTCTAATGAAATCGTTGTAGAACAGTGAGATTGCAGTGCAGTTTCTTAGCACCGGCATTTGGCAACTCTCTTGGTCTGATTTCATTTCTCATGAAAAACATTTTCCCTTTCTTGGATGCCACTGATGCAGCAACAGCACGAATCCCATCAGACATCCCAAACTCCTCAGCCATACGACCATCAAATAATAAACATGATGATTTGAGGTGTTGTATTAGTATGTGTAGCCTCCGACGTGCTTCATCCATTGTTTCAAATCCTTCAAGCAATCCGAAAGCCCTACCATATTTCAACAAGTCGAAAACGGTAGCATTGTAGGGCATGAGACTACAAAGCTGGAAAGCATATTTAAGTTCATCATTTGCCAAATGATTGAAAATAAACTCTACGGCTGAGGAAAGATTGATCAGCTGTTTTGAAGCAGTTTCCCATTGAGAGAAATGAATCTTGTTCAAGGCATTTGCAGTTGTTACAATGTTAAGAGGCAATCCCTGGAATAGCCAACATGCATCAAGAGCTGCTGTAGACCACACACTGGCATCCGGGACATGATCACCAACAATTTTCTGAAACAGATTCCAGGCTTCTCCAACTTCTAAGACATCAACTTGGAAGAGTTTGTCAGCATTCATTTCATGTAAGACCCTGGGATCTCTTGATGATACCAGTATCTTGCACCCTCTATGCTGATCATCTCCGAATGGAATTCCGACTTCTTCCAGCTTTAAATTCGCCCAAATGTTATCCAAAATCACCAAAACTTTTTTCTCCTTCCCCAATGTAGTGCTTAGTCTGCATGCTCTTGCCGTTACTGTTTCCTCTGCCAAATCGAGACCGATACACTCTGCAATGTCTCTTTGATTGTTCTTAACATCTGGTGTCTGTGTTACATCTGCAAGAGCCACCCAATCAAACACGTTGTCCGCCTTAGCCTTTTTGGCTACTTGATTGTTGAGTGTGGTCTTCCCAACGCCAGCTTCACCGTGCAGGCCGATTACATTCGAAGTATGATCTTTTGATGCCTCCAAAATCAGGTTCACAATAGCCTCTCTCGAGTCGAAGGCTACGTAACTCTCGGATGGTGTCGCCCATCTCACATGCAGATCATAAGGGTGAGAAAATTTGCCATTGAATGCCCAATAAAGATCCAGAAGTTTAGCAAGGACATGTGCATCCTCGTCTGCTTGCTTGCCGAGGCGGTAACGGTACTTCAAATTAGGAAACCAGCCAAAGAAGCACTTGGGGTCCTCACCCGAGATAGCCTCGGGCTTCCAAAGCTGGTTTGAGGCTCTTCTCTGCCAATCCTTCACATACTGAATGATTTCTTCCCCGTTCCTTTCGGCAACATCAACAGCAGATTGCACCCACATCCGTGCCATTTTCAGTTTCTGAAATTTACGGTCACGGTACTCAGCCTTTATCTTGTAGAAAATGATGAAGCCAAGAACACGTTCGATTAGTTTAATGATAGCTCTAACAGGGTTCCAAAGTAAATTAGAAACATCCATTCCCCCCCACCCCACTGAGAAGAAAGTCTGCAGAAACAACTTGAGAAAACAAAGAAATAGAAAGGAAAATCAATGGCAATGTTGTGGGTATGCCCCCAAGGCCAAACTAATATATTTGCAGTAAATTTGAAGCTACTATTGTTCCTTTCTTACAGTCTGATCATCTTTCCATTGCTTTTTCATAAATCATACCACTCATTGCTTTCGAAATCTTCTAGCTTTTCAAAAAGAAAGAAGATGGTTTGATGCGAATAAAATTCTTCCTTTCATTGCTATTCATACCGAGCTGACCAATATTTCATTTTATGTTTAACATATCCCGCCTTTATTATTCTTTGCTTTAAGTATCTAAGTGTGACTTAGGCAGCAAGTAATACACCAAGATGGGTGATATGATATATTTTAAAAAATCCATACTTTCAGTAAATTTCAAGCATCGAATATTAAAAGGGTTAACTACACAAATGATCACGCTAAAATTTAAGTAAATAACAAATAGAAATCGTCTGCCTCCTAAGTATGCCCTTTCCATGCCCCTGTATTAAAAATTAAGTTTAGGGTTTAAGATTTATGGTGGGGTTAATGGTTAGGGTATAGTGAATTGAGGGTATGGTGTAGGGTTTATGATTTGAATTTTAGGGTTAGGATTTAAATTTTAATTTTTTAGTATGGGGGCATGAAAGGAGACATACTTAGGTATAGATAATTTTTATCCGTAAATAACAGTCTCACGCGATAATTAATGTAATATATTTTAATAAATCAATATCCTGATGATCTCTTAAAAACTTAAGAGAAATTCCAAAGCCTAACAATTGAATATTATTTTGGAAAAAGAAATGCTCGAAAACATACGGTACTAAACTTGGGGTTTGAATTAGGACCTCTTGAAGGAAGAATCGATGCACAAGCCTCAAGCCCTCAACCACTCAATTAAGTTGAAACTTGGTATATAGTTGACTATATACATATTTAGTTTAAATAATACTAAACCCTAATCCTTAAATTCTATACACTAAATTCTAAACATTAATCTTAAATTCTAAACCATACAACCCAAACCCTTAAACTTTAAACCCTAAACTAAAATCTTAACCTCTAAAATTAAAAGACACAGTTTACACGGCAGGTGTATCAAAGTTTTTTCTTAAAATTAATTACATTTATTTTAAAATTATCAATTACAACATTAATTCTAAAATATTATTATAATATCAATAATAACTTAAATTATAAAATGTTATAAGAATATTTATAAAAATAGCAATTTATGTATAATTAATTTATAATAAATATTTATAATAGAAATTTCGAAATAAATTGGAATAATAATACTAAGTAATAAAAATAATATATGTTTAATTAATAATAATTATTGAAGGATATTAATTCTTTAAAAAAAGTTACATCAACCGTCTTTTCAGAAGGATGCTACTCAATTAATAAATGTTAGTAATTGAGTGAGTGTTTTATTACAAACCGAAAACGTTAATGATCAAAATGTAACTATTCAAATTTTAGTGGTGAAAAAGAAAATTAAACTTCAGTGACCATTTGGTGTAATTCTTCTTATTAGAAAATTACTCGAACTTTGGTGACCATTTCTATAATTCACAAATCACAATATTGAAAATCTCGGTACGACTGCCTGCCCAAGAAGATAGGGAAAAATTATTAGATGAGTCTGGCTAATCACGTCATTTACGGTCTTATCTAATAATATTTTTTATGTTATTTTTTTTAAATGAATTTTTATTTCTTTCATATATGTAACTGAAGAGTAAATAATTACTTGAAAGTTACACTGAAATAGATGAATATTATTGGATAGACTATAAATGACGTAGTGAGCCACATCCATCTAAAAATTTTTCATCATCAAGAGAGAAATACAATTTTATTTTTAAATTTTCTCATAAAAACAATATCAGTCGTTAATTTTATTTTAACTAAACATAATCTAAAGATTTTTTAAAAGTTAAATAACGTTTTTATAATTAAAAATTAGTATTATTATAAGAATATTTTTATTTTTTTCTTCATGTTTATATATATATATATTTTGATAAAATGTTGTTATATATAGTTAAATAAAAGAACTAAAGACAGAACACATGGCATCTACAATTTATTTTTTTCATCAACTAATTTGAAGACACTATTTTAGAATAACTTAAATATGCCTTTAGACTCTAAACTGTGCATATTTTCTCAATTTGATATTTTTGGTTTTTTTTTCTTTTGCTCTATTTGATAACTAAACTTAATATTAAAAAATTAGATCGGACCGAAATGATCTCACTCCGAGTCTATATGAGATACACAAACAAGTAAAATGCTTATGACACTGAATTAAAATTAAGAAGAAAAAAACAATAATAATGATATATGAATGAGTAATTACAAGCTTATAATTGAATCCATATTCGCATTATACATAATTATATATAAGAAAATATTTTGATACACAAGTTTGTGTAAACTTTAATTTATATAAGCCCTTCAATTTTAGGGTTTAGGGTTTTAGGTTAGGGTTTAGGGGTTTATTTTGTAGAGTATAGAATTAAAGGTTTATAGTTAGAGTTTAGCGTTTAGGGTTTGAAGTTTGGGGTTTAGAATTTAGGGTGCTAGGGTTTGGGATTTAAGTTTTAAATTTTATAAAAGGGTCGTGTTTTTTTTTACACAGTTTGTGTATTAAAATATAACCCATATATATATATGTATATATATGAAAAATACTTTGATACACAAGCTTATAAGTTTATACAAAAACTTTAATTTTAGGGTTTAGGGGTTTAGTTTGTAGGTTGTATGGTTTAGGATTTATGGTTAGAGTTTAGGGTTTAGGTTTTAGAGTGTTAGGGTTTGAGATTTAAATTTTAAATTTTATAGATTACGCAGCTTGTGTATCAAAATATAACCATATATATATTAGAATAAGAAATTCACACTGATAAATAAATTAATAATTACCTGGTACATGAGCCTATAATACCAATCTCTAGTTCAGTAGGAATCTGCCAAATTATCAGGGCCCCTTCTTCTTGCACTTAAGTTTTTGGACTCTACATTAAATATTTAAAAGAAATGAATCATGTGATAATTTCTTAATCTCAGTTAAAAGGTTCAAACGAATTTATAATTCATTTGACAGCCTTTTTTTTAACAAAAAAAAACAGAGAAGTTGGGGGAATAAAAAGAACAGAAATCATTCTCTTTTTTGGTGTTTATATATATATATATATGATCCAAAATTAAAAAGTAGGTTTATAGTTTTCGATTAAAATTTAATGTTATAGTTTAAAATTTAGGATTTAAAATTAAGAATATCATTTAGTTTTTAGTTTTTTTAACTTTGAGTCGTATATAGAGGCACCAAACTATTCTTCTGAGAATTTTTGTTCGAATAAGAAAACATACTATTTTCTTGGAGACAGTGGCATTAAGGTCACCTTCCCAGCAACTTCTATCCATTTTTTCGGTCACCCAAACTTTGTTTAGCTTTGGAGTGCTCAACTCTTTTCCCCCATGGAAAGTGATCAAGTCTGGACATTGAATCACAGTTATTTCTTCCAAAGATGGGAACTTCAAGGCATAATTCCCCGAGCTGAAATATAGGAGACTAGGCAGTGTATTCAGCTCCAAAACCACAAGTTTGCTGAAAATAATTTCCTCCCATGTTTCAGCAGCTTCTTCTTCATCATTTTCAACAATTTCAGTCACCTCACGGCATTCTCTTATACTCATTTTGGTGAGTTGCACAAGTGTTTTGGCGGTAGACGACGAGATTATATGTTCCACGCCATGGCAGTGCCATACGTCCAAAGTGGAGAGGTTTGAGAAAGATGAAGATGATGGTGCCAAACTGACCAGCTTGTTACAATGCGAAACGTGAAGAGATTCGAGATAGGGAGGAATTAGGTCTGGTTTCGAGTTTGGCTTCCATATATGATGCAGATTCGAAAGGAGAACCAACTTCAAGGTTCGAATTCTTGAAAGGGTCCCGAGAGGTTTCTTCGGATCACCAACTAGTCTTTCGGATGGGAAGAGCTCTCTGAATTTACAACAACCAACATAAAGCTGGTCTAAATTGGTGAAGTTTTGGATGAATCCAAACGGCAGAATAGCTGGTTCTTGATGGTAACAATGCACTTGCAGGACTTTTATGTCGCTAAACAGATTAGGTGGCAAGTCTTCCCGAATTAACATCAAAATGTCTCTACTGTCTAATGTAAGTTCATCCAAGTTTGGAACAACCTGTAGAAAGGAAGTGACAAGAAACAAGTCGATGAAACCGATCAGGATGAGATTAAATATAAAAAATGTAAGACTTCTATGAGTTCTGCAGATATGTTAAATGAATGTACATGTTACCTTTTCTACCAAAAAGAGCGGCTGAGAAACGCTCCGCATCTGCTTATTTCTGAGTTGTTCTGAAGTGAAAATCTTCATATCACCGTAATGGTAGGTCACGATTCTCTTCAACATTGGCCATTCAGTTGAATGATCTCCGGGATAGAAACTTTTGAGTTTAAAAAGTCTCCAAATTCGCAGAAAGGATAGTTTAGGGAACTCAAATCTGGTTTCAGGTTGAGGAGTTTCATCCATTGCAACA
>CM033713.1:0-237370 GCA_019671005.1 Hibiscus mutabilis
CTAAGACCATAAGTTTCTTCCATGGAAACCCTGAATTTTCTTTTCCTTCCGCCCCCACCAGAGGCTCTTCTAGATCATTAATATCAGCACAAGTTTCATTTTTGATCACCCCATTTTCCAGTTTTTCACTTTCTTTGTGTTTATCTGATTCCATTTTCCAGTACCCGACACCATTTCTGCATGTCTTGAAAGTAGACCAAACAAGGAAAACAGCAAACAAGAGAGTGATCAACCATTCTGGGAAGACATGATTGCAAACTACTCCTACACTTACGCCTAACAACATGCAAGGCTCCGACGAAAGCGCTATGTCATAGTCGATCAAAGCCTCACTTGTGGTACGCAAATTGTACATGACGTTTGCAATTGACCCGCCAGTGACCATGAAAGCCGAGAAGCTGGAGGCTGTTTTGAGGTCTAGACCTGCCAGGATTGTTAGAATGGGGATGAACAGCCCTCCGCCGCCGATACCTCCGGCGCTGGACACGATGGCGGCTATGAAGCAATACACTGCAGCTAGCACGGTTGGGGTTGATAGTTTCAGTTGGTTTCCCTGGGATTTTATCAGGTTGGATTTCCATTGGAGGGTTTTGTTGAGGATGGTGTGGATTGTGAGATTATCTACAATGGTTGGTTGTTGTTGTTGTGTTTGTGTTGGTTGAGATTCAGTGATTTGGCTGCTGATGAAGAAGATGGAAATGGAAAGGCTGAGAGAAACGCATGTTAGCAAACTATGAATCTTCATTTTGCTGACAGTTGTTTGGTGGTGGTGTTTTCGGGAATTGTCTCCAAAGACGACCCGTATGAAACGTTCTTATATAGGCTTAGACTATAAAATAAATATAGAAAGATATGCACAAAAATTTCTACCATTTTCGGCGTTTTTCTCCGTACTTAATACTAAAAATTAAATTTTAAATTTTAACCCTAAATTCCCTTAACCCTAAACCTTACAAAATATACTTTACCCTAAATTTTTTAAATCCTAAATCATAACTCTAACCTTAAACTTTATCCATAAACCCTAAATCTATTTTTTTAGTGTAAAGACTTAAATAGGGCACCAAAAAGAACAATATAAAAGATCCACCTAAATATATGATTGCAAATAAAATAATTATCAATACTTATATTAAAAAATTTCAGAAAAAGAGAAAAAATCACGATAAAAAAATTCATTAACATTAAGATACGACAAGAATATAAGAAGATTATAACTTAACATGATTTGTGAGTTGTTCGACTATTCTATAACCTTAACTCAAAAATTTATTCAAATTGAATTTCTACTTTAAACCATGGTATAAGTATAGTTTTATACGGACAATAACTAAGGAGAATATAGTCCCCACTTTGCATGTACTTTATATCTTCATCAATTAGACTAGATTTGACGAAATATAGGTCACAAACTCTACAAATAAAAATAAATGATATAAAAAAGTTAAAATCACTTAATTGATTTACAAATTTTGAGATTATAAAAGATGTACCGTATGATGTATCTTATTATAATTTTTGGTAAAAATATTGTTTAGGTCTCCATAGTATAATGTGAACGGTAAAAGATACTTTTAATCGCTTTTCTGGCATGTAAGGACCTTTTTGTTATTTTTTTTGAGATAACCTTTTTTCTAATTTTTAAAGGAAGCCAAATGCAATTAGCATTATGGTATGGGGGCCTTGTGCGGTATTTATTATTTTATTTCCATGTTCGTTAAAATTATTATGATATGGATAAGTGCCTAGAATTTCATGGGCAATTGTCGGAGAAAAAAGAATAAAAAGACAAGGATTTTTTTTGGAACAATAAAAAGACAAGATCTACTTCAAAAGGTGTCTGAATTTAATAAAAATACTACTCTAGCTTAGCTTTATCGCTTAGGTCCATGTTCACAAAAGTTTAATTATTCCATACAACTATAAATTATAAACTAATATTTAATAATTTTGAAGTTCGAATATGTAGCATTTTTGAAAAAAATAATGCCGTTTAACTAAATCAAATTTTATATATATTGAGGGACGAAAATATATAGTGCGTAAAAAGGTAATTGTCCTTAAATTTAATAATTTAATTATATTTTAAATTATTAATAATTTTAAAATTATTGCATTTAAGTTTTTGTTCCTCTCAAAATTATTTGACTCAATATTTTAATGATTTTATCGGTTAAAATTAATGAAATTAAAGTTTAATCCATCATCTTTTTATTTAATTACTTTGAAAGTCTTTTTAATTCGAGATCAATATCAACCGAAGGCTTGATATAAATTCAATGAACCGATCTTATATTTACTTATTATAGCTAAATGTTGGAAAATAGGTTTGGAAAAGAAATCAGCGCACGAGATTTAAAGAAGAAAAAGACTATAAGTTTCCAACAACCAGTTCGTCTACTGAAATAAAGTATTAGTTCTTTTAAGTAAGGTCAAAATTTTAAATTTTAATGTTGTGAATGGAAAAAATTAGGTTGAGAAGGTCATCTCATAATGATCATTTACAGTACCCGATTCAAATTAACCAGCCAATGAGTTTGTATCAATGATTAAAAAAAAGCTATGGGTTTGCCGTTAGTTTAGGGTAACTATTGGCCACATTTGGTTGGGTAATGTGGCATATGCTGATGGGAAGCCTTGTGATTACTTCCCGACAAGGTGACCTTGTGGATGATGACTCAACAAACCTAGCAAGAGATCTTGAATTATTGGGGGGGTAAAATCTACCCTACATAATACATTAAACCTCTCTTTTATATACGATGAAGTTTACTATTTGGTTCAAGCAAGGACAAAGTTATTAAAGAAATGTGAGTGATCCATGTCATCCAATTTTTTTTTGTCTAATAATAACTTTAATGTTTAAATATTTGTCAGATTAAGAATTGTTTTTTAATTTTAGATTAAATATTTATGAAGTCCTTGTCAATTTTAAAGTTAAACAACTTTACTCTTCTCATCAGTCCATAAGCCCAAGGTATCATCAATGGAGAAATAAAAAATTAACTAGTTTTGATTATATGGTGTGTGATCTCATGATAGCATCTGACTATTTATTAATTTTTTTAATCTTTTAATAAGACACATATTGAAAATAAATTGTTCAAACTCAGATCTCTTATAAATACCAACATTCTCTTTTTCTTTAAAAACCACTCAGAGAACTCAAAAAATTAAAACTCTTTTTATCTGATATTATATTTATACTAATGGCTAGAGAGAGACATGCCCACTTACATTTTTGGGGCAATAATATGGAAGTTGAGTGGTTGAGGAACTCAAGGAGAATGATTTTCATGTTCGACTGCCTTTAAATACTGGCATTATAGCAAATGCTTTCACAAGTGGTCGATAGATTAATGTTTAACGTTTTTCACACCAACATCATTCTTTTAATGGGAAATGTACATTGGATGTAACATGCAAACATTTACACGATGATGGCCTTTTATAATTCACAAGCTTTCCATGGGGTAGAAACAGTCACTTCACAGCTGTTTTGTTCCAAAATGGCAGAAAAGCATGAATATTTTAGTCGAGCAAAACTCGATTAAAAAATTAAAACTTTTTATTTGACTCGACGTAATTTTTTTTGACTAAAATCGAAAAAAATTTAAATAAAGTTTGATTTATAAAATAAAAATTCAAATAACTTAAAATTTTTACTAATTAGTAGATCGATTTTCAAGTTTAAGTTGAATCGCTTCATATTTAAGCTATAAAATCTAAAACCTAAATCCCTAGCCCTAACACCCTAAAACCTAAACCCTAAACTCTAAATTCTACATCTTACACACTAAAACCATAAACTCTAAACTTTAAAACTGAAAGGTTTGTGTAAACTAAAGTTTATATATATATATATAAAGTTTAGGGTTAAAAGTTTAGTGTGTAGGACGTAGAATTTAAGGTTTATGGTTATAATTTAGAATTTAGGATTAATTGTATTAGATGTCTTTAAATTATGATTCAGATTGTAAATTAATTTTTAGATTTCAAATTATTTATTTGTGTGTTGAAAGTATCAATATATAACGATCAGATCCTTCTGCCAACTTTAATCGTGAGATCAAGCATTAAATTGGTAAATCAAAAATTGATCACAAAACTATAATTTTAAATTGATTCTAAAATTGAAAATCTTTCTAATTGTGTGATGAAAATATCAATATCATAACAATTATTTAACATTAACAGTCATCTTGGGCATTAAATGCTAGAATCCGATGTTCAATAAATTTAGAAAACGTAAATCAAATTTTAAATATGTAAACTTATTACACGGATAGTCTGAACCCGACGTACTAAAAATTCAAATACCCTTCTAAGTTTTATGACAGCGTTAAATGTTTGTTTAAACACATCACTCTAATACATGTCGTCAATTAGTGGCGGAGTCATATATATTATTAGACGAACCTAAATTTTTAAAAGTTCATATATTTAATTTTAATTTTTTAATTTTATGAATTAATTCTTAAATTTAATGATTTGTGTCTACCCTAAAATTTTGAGATTTTTATGACTTGTGTTTATCCTAAAAAATATTTTAACTTGTACCCACCCTAGAAAAAAAATCTGGATCTGCCACTGTCGCCAATAGTGTAATATGTTAGGTCCCTACATATGTATACTCAGGCTAAAGTGATACTGCCCCTGAGTTCGATCAAAAAAATCAATTTCATCCTTCGCCGTAAAATCGATTAAATTGACCCTTTAACCGACGTTGAACGTTATAGTGTTGATGTGGCAGTTAACGGTGATGATGTGGTAGTCTACGATGTTGATATGACAGTACATGTGGGATGACGACGTGGTAGAGGGGGCTGAATTGATTATTTTAACCGAATTTGAGGGCATAATTGATTTTTTACCGAATTTAGGAGAATAATAAACTTTAATTGAAAGTTCAATAACTTACTTAATCTTTAAGTTAAAAATAAAAAATATTAATATTTAAATATTCATGATATATAAATAAAAATAAAATCACTATAATAAATTAAAAATTAAGTAAAGACATTAAAATTAAAAATATCAAAAGTTATAAATATAAAAAATTAAAATTTAAAAATATTTATAAACTATCGAAAAAGCCTTTCGACTGTTTTTCGTTATGCTAAGCGTAGTAATATTTTTTGAACATATTTTTAATTGAAACATCCTTGTATTAAAGTAGTAAAAAAATTAAAATTCTCTTTCATTTTTCTACATCAAATATTAATGAGCATCAATTTGATGCAGAAAAATAAAAGAAAATTTGAGTTTTATTGTTACTCTAATATAAGAATGATTCCACTGAAAATTTGTTTAACGAATGATAATACTCAGAATGACAAAGTTGAAGAATTTTTCGATAAAATTGTTCAATTTTTTAATATTTTATAAACATTTTTTATTAAATATTTATATTTATATTTTATCTTTTTATAATTTCTAATACATTTTAAATTTTTATATAATTTTTATTTTCAATGAGTTTTTGAATAATTTATTTATTTATATTAAATTTATAAATTTTTATAAAAGATTAAAGAATATTTTGATTTTTTGTGAGAGTCATCACTTTGCTTAATTTTAAAATTATCATGGACCCAAAGAATATTTACTCCAATTTGTTAATCGATTTTTCATATATTCCATTTGGAAAAGTTCAACTCAAAAAATTAAATTATTTATCCTATTTTATTCAAAAACTAAATAAATCGATTAAATTAACTTAAAATTTAAATAAATTATTTATCTAATTTTAATATTTTTAAAATTTTAATAATTTCTTAAATTATTATTTTTAACTCAAATATTAAATAAATTGTCGAACTTTTAATTAAAATCAATTATGCTCTTGAACTAAAAAAAAAATAATTATACCCTCGAATTTGGTTAAAATAATCAATTCATCCCCCTCCAACACGTCATCATCCCACATGTACTGCCACGTCAGCATCGTAGACCCACATCAACATCATGGACCAGCATATTATCACCGTTAACTATCACATCAACACTGTAACGGTCAACATCTGTCAAAGGGTCAATTTGATCGATTTGCGGACTGAAAGACCACATTAGATGTGTTTTTCGGCTAAAAACAAAATTGATTTTTTTGATCGAACTCAAGGACAAAAGTACCCTTTAACATTATTTTAAATATACTTCATATTATATTTGAACTGACATTTAAAGCTCAAACCGATGACTACGTTGATAAAACCGACCTAATTGATGATAATGATAAGTCTCTAGCATGCTCACTGGATCAAGGGCATACATTCCGGTACTGAACTACAACAAAAATTTATACAATGGCAAACCAAAGGCTTATTCGACATTAGTAGATATAGCTACCTAGGCTGAGGTTGATGCATCAATTAACTCACATTACCGAGGGTCTAATTCAGTGATGGATACGTCATTGATAGACCATGGTGCTGATTGACTGGTAGATTGATCAGATTCGAGACCCTTGTATGGCATCCTCCCCTCTGATCTACTGTGAAGGACAAATGCCGGCTCTTTAGGCATTGGCAGTGTGACAGAGTAACTGTTAAGGGTAAGAACAACAGTAGCCATCGTCGGCCTATCGGCCGGGTCTTCTTGAACACATAATAACCCGAGTTGAATGCATCTGATGACTTCGTTTCTCGAATAATTATCCCTCAGAACAGGGTTCAACAAGTCCGAGGGTCTATTATCTTTCCATAGTTTCCATGCCTGTGTTGGTTCATCAAAAGATTCAATAAGTTAATAAGGATATTTGTACAAACAAAGCCAGAGGACTTGTACTCACGTAGCTAATGAGGTCCTGAGCGCCATCTGTTTCATAGAAGTTACTGTTCTTTTGACCACTTATGATTTCCAGAACTAAAACCCCGAAACTATACGCATCCGATTTCACCGAAAACTGCCCATGCATTGCATATTCCGGAGACATATAGCCGCTGTTTCGAACCAGGAACAATGTCAGTGTAATGGAGGTGTTAGACCATTCAACAATTGGTATGCAACAACTAAGGTTAAATAGCCTATGAACAAAGTAATAACTTACTAGGTTCCAACAACCCTTCTGGTGGTTCCTTGCGTTTGATCACCTCCGAAAATCCGTGCCATGCCGAAATCCGAGATTTTGGGGTTCATGTCTCCATCTAACAATACATTGCTGGCTTTGAGATCGCGATGGATGATTCTAAGGCGAGAATCCTCGTGCAGATAAAGAATTCCACGTGCAATCCCTCCGATTATCTTGTATCGTCTGGACCAATCCAATTGTTCTTGTTTTGCAGGATCTAAACAAAAATAAGCATTTATGTTCAACAAACCAAAGTTACAGATTCTCAAAAAGGTCATGAAAAGTATGTGAAAATACCGAAAACAAAATAGTCCAAGCTCTTGTTGGGCACATATTCATAGATTAGTTTCTTTTCTTCTCCTTCCAAGCAAAATCCCAATAGTCTCACTAGATTCCTATGTTGAAGCTTAGCTACCAATACTACCTCGTTTTTAAACTCCTCTGCTCCTTGCCCTGAACCTCTTGATAATCTCTTAACAGCTATCTCTTGTTTGTTAGGAAGGATACCCTGAACATAACACAAATTCAACCAATCATTATATGCAGATTTTGATTAATTAGACTTGTTTATATCATTTTGGGATTGGTCTAGTTTCAGAGTTTGGGTCAATTCAGGTTCAGACTGGACGGATACGGATTCGAGTTAGACTTGAAAGGAAATAACTATACCTTGTAAACTTCACCAAAACCTCCTTCGCCCAGCTTGTTAGCGTCTGAAAAGTTATCGGTTGCAGTTTCAATGGTGGTAAAATCATACTGCAATGAATCTACAGTGGTTATGTCACACCCTCCTTCACAACCAAAGACAAAAGGGAGTCATTCTTTTGTGAAAGATAAGGAAATAAATTAGTACAAAGTACAAACTTAACCATGATGCCCTTTACCATTTTCTGCCTGGACATGGTCGGTCTTCTTCCTTGCTCTCCTCTTTAACAGACAACAAGCCAAGAATAAAATAAAAATGGTGACAACAATTGGAGCAACAATGGAAACAATAATGGGCCATGTGCTTCGGCCATTCCTTCCTGAAGTTATAATATGTACAGGAAATATGGTATAAAGTCAAAAAGGGGTATATTTCTTTTTCATGGTGGAGGAAATCAAGAGAAAAGAGGAAGAACAAAAAATCATGAATAAATAGTGAGGATAAACCTGGTGCTGGACGCGGAGGACGCGGTGTTGCAGGAGGTGGAGGTGGAGGTGGAGGCGCAACTGCTGTTTGATTATAGAACCGGTAAATTTCATATCTGACGTTGCAGCTAGGGATTGCGAGTTAGTCGAGCTCGACTCGATCAAAACTCGGTCAAAACTCGACTTGATTAGATTCGATTTGAGCTTGAACTCAATTTGAGTTCTTAACGAGCCGAGCTACTTAATGTCAATTTCGAAAAGCTCGCGAGCTACTCGAAAATATAATATACTGAATTTTTTATTTTTTATAATTTAAAATCTAAATTACTAAACTTAAAACCCTAAAATATAAACCTTAAATATAAGTCTTAAACCCTAATATCTAAATCTTAAATTCTAAACCCAACAACCTAAACCTTTAAACCCTAAACTAACACCCTAAACTCTAAAATTAACAAGCTTGAGTTTATACAACTTGTGTATTAAAGTTTTTTCTTGATAAGGCTTTAGATCAGACGTGACAGATCGCGAAATACTCGAGTCCAACACGGTCAAAGATCGGTCAACACTTGATTCGCTTGGGCTCAAATCAAGCTCGAATTCGACTCGAGTTCTTAACGAGCCGAGTCGAGTTCAGATTTTTCAGGCTCGTTAAAAATTACTCGAGTTCAAACTCAACTTAAAATCTTAACGAGCTGAATCGAGCTCAGCACTACTCGATCTCGACTCGGCGTTTACACCCCTAGTTGCAGCTAGGACTCAACGGTCTTCCTCCTTGCACTCCGCTCGGTCGATTTGCTATTGCGAACCGCAGACATCTATCGCAATCCATGCTCGGCAAATCCGGTGTACACTGGGCAAGGGTGTACAGATTTTGAACACTTGAAAAATTGGCCTCTTCCTCTCGAATCGCAAATTTTCTAGCACACGGTGATGCGTTTGCCGCCTCGGTTGCTGTATCATTCAACGCTGCTTCCAATTGCCGACTGAAACGGTCTTGGTCGGTGATATTCTGAGTGTTAGCCAAGACAATTGCAGGTTCTTCAGTCACAACGGAAAATATATTTTGATTCGAGTACCGAACGAGGCACTCGTCGTAACAAATCACCGCCGTTACTTCAACGGGACAACGTTGGGAAATATCACCCCGGGCAAAGGTGACGCACGCTTGGCAGACGCTGGTGGAAAAATCCCCACGGCAAAGAAAAAGGCCGTAGACCGTGTCGGCGCCCCTGCCTGAGGTTGTGTTGTAGAAACCATCTCTACGGCTGCTGTTAGACGACAGCGAAGATAACAAGGCGTCGCGGTTGGCTCGGTAAGTGCTGTTTCTGGAGAAAGTGGTGGTGTTGGGACAAATGTGGAAGAGATAAGTAGCCTGCTGAGCTTCAGCTGCAGGGCTGATCGAGTAAAGGACTATCACTAACAGCAACAGTTTTATCGTGGCTTTGAATTTCCCCATTTTTTCACTTACCAAGACAAAGTTTCTTTCTTTCAGCTCGGAATATCAAGAACAGGTGAAACATATGAACTTATGATACGGGTGGTTTTCAAAATAGTGCAGAAGTTTTCGCCATTGCAGAAGCTTCACCGATCCTTACAAAGAAATATATGAGTCAAGTAAACTGATTTTTCAATCGTTTGTGTATATTAGTCTACGATCAATAAAGAGTTGGGTCCGCAGTGAATGAATGGGACCGATTTGAATAGATAAATATTTTCCAATGAGGCAGCTGGCTACGTGACTATGACAGGGACGGTGAAAGCTTTACATCGACACGTGTACACGTGAATGAATGGGACCGATTTGAATAGATAAAAATTTAAGTTGGTGCTCCTCAAACTTTTACTTCAAGTTTCGCCACTGAGACTATTTTAAAAGTTTTAGTCTTCGTGTGTTTTTCTCGTTCTTGTTGTTTGGGTAAATTATAAATTCAATCCCTCAATTTTACTTTTATTCTTATTTTAGTTATTAAAGTTTTAAAATTTTTAATTTAATCACTTAACTCTCAAATTGCTCTTGTTTTAATCACTCGACCCTTAAATCATAGAAAATGTGATTACATGCCTTGTTTTATTATTTTTTGTTGTAACATGAATTATTTTTATCAATCTTTGTGCCATGTAGGATTAGAATAAAAAAAATTAAAATCTCTCACTGGCCTCACCCTCCACACCATCAACCAACAGTTACTCCACCCAAAATCAGTCTCACCTTCACCGACTTCACCAACAATCACTCAACGATTTCGGGAAAAAAAAGAGCTTCATCTGGAGATCTCAACCGTAGAGATGTCTCCCTTGGGAGTGGGAAGCAACATATATCCGTTTGGGATCCATCTAACGGCATGAAAGTAGAGATTGGATAACAAGAAATCAAGGCTTCAATGTTAGATTTGCGGTGTTTAGGGCGTCTTATAGTTAAATGGATATTAAATTCGCGTTCAAAAAATTTTGGAGACTTATCGGTCATTGTCGACAATGACCATGGTGACTTGTTACTATGGGCAATGATCAAATCCTGAACAATTTGAGATAAAATGAGAGAAAAAAAAAAAGAATCAAAGAGGGGAAATAAAGAAAATAAAATGTTTTATATGGATTCAGAACAATATTATTTGGGGTCAAATTGACTTTTCTAAAATGATGTAGTTTTGATATTGTTTGTCATATTATAACATCATTAACTATTTAACGGTAGTGTGATTTAAACATAAATAATTTAAAAATTGAATGATTAAAATAATAATTTCTAAACTTTAGTAGTTAAAACAGGAATGAGAATAAAATTAAATGATAGAATTTATATTCACCCTCGTTGTATTTTTTGATTGATGGAGTTCTCATAAAATGCCAATCAAGTTTGCTGGAAAAGTGGGTAGAAAAGGCATTAGAATAACGTGCGCCAGTTTTCATGGGGACCTTTTGAAGCATAGCGCCTTGATTTAGTGGGATTTCCAATTTCCCACGGCATGCGTTGACTTGGTATAATTTCCAGATATATACATACTGTATTGGTTCATCAGAGATTCCCAATTTCCCACGGCATGCGTTGACTTGGTCTAATTTCTTGAATACATAATAACCCGAGTTGAATGCATCTGATGACTTCGTTTCTCGAGTAATTGTCCCTCAGAACAGGGTTCAACAAGTCCAGGGGTCTCTCATTTTCCATAGTTTCCAAGCCTGTATTGGTTCATCAAAGATTCAATAAGTTCTCAATAAGAGTATTTGAACAAACAAAGCCAAAGGACTTGTACTCACGTAGATAATCAGGTCCTCAGCACCATCCGTCTCATAGAAGTTACTAATCCTTTGACCACTTATGATTTCTAGAACTAAAACCCCGAAACTATACGCATCCGATTTCACCGAAAATTGCCCATGCATTGCATATTCCGGAGACATATAGCCGCTGTTTCGAACAGGGAACAATGTGTGTTTGGTCAATCAACAATTGGCATGCAACAACTAATGGTTAAATAGCCTATGAAAAAAGTACTTACTTACTTGGTTCCAACAACCCTTCTAGTGGTTCCTTGAGTTTGATCATCCGTACCATGCCAAAATCCGAAATTTGGTGGTTCATGTCTCCATCTAGCAATACATTGCTGGCCTTGAGATCACGGTGGATGATTCTAAGCCGAGAATCGACATGCAGATACAACATTCCGCGAGCAATCCCTTTTATTATCTTGTATCGTCTCGACCAATCCAATTGTTCTTGTTTTGCAGGATCTAAGACAAAAACAGGCATTTGTGTTTACAACAGAAATCTTTAAAAATCAATCCAAATTATCAAAAGGGTCTTTGTTGAAGCTCAGCTACCAAGACGACCTCGTTTTTAAATTCCTCTGCTCCTTGCCCTGATCCTCTGGATAAACTCTTAACAGCTCTCTCTTGTTTGTTAGGAAGGATACCCTGATCATATACAAATTCAACCGATCATTATATCTTATATACACTAATTAATTGAGTGGTTAAGAATACTTATGTTGCTTCATGTGTGAGCTCGAATACGACATTTACCGTAAGAATGTAATGGCCCTGTTTGGCAATTAGTAGATAGCTGATAGCGGATAACGTATTACATTAACTGATAGTGGATAACTGATAGCATTAGACTAGCGGATTACATTAACTGATAGCTGTTTGATTATTTGAACAAGCAAATGACATATAAGGACATGATTATATTTGATATTTGTTTGAATAATTTATTAGTTATTAACATTTTGTATCTATTAATATTAATTAGATTATGAAAATTAATTTTTTAATATTATTACTGAGCATATACGAAGATGTACATATTAATTTTTTATTTGTAAAATTATCTTTTTAATATAATTTAAAATATATTAAATTTAAATGTATATATTAATTTTTTATCTATGAAATTATATTTTGAATATAATATTATTAATTATTAAATTTATATGTATTTATTAATTTATATATTAATTTCTTACTTATGAAAATATTTTTTTTAATTTTATTAGTTAATCAAATTTATGTTATTTAGAGAATTTTTTATAATTATCAAGGATAAAATAGTATTTACAATTTTTTTCATCCAAACCTCTAACTCAAAAAGCTCATAAAAAGAGCCTTTTCAAAATAAGAGGTTTCACTTCAATCCGCTATTACAATCCTCTATTTACCAAACTTTTAAATTAGCGGATTTGACTGGTCAAACCTCTAAAAATGCTACAAACCTTTAATTTTAGCTCAAAAAGTTATTTACCAAATAGGGCCAATATTTTTCTAGGCTTAAGTGGCAAATATGTGCCCAAACTATACATTTTTTTTCAGATAGGTGCCCAAAGTATTTTTCGGGTCAAATAGGTGCCTAACGTTTTCAAATTACTCAAATAGGTGTCAGTCGTTACTGTCCGTTAATTTTATCGTTAACTTCAGTTATCTGACACGCGTCAGCTTCTTAAAATTTTGAAATTATATTTTAAAAAATAAAAATTAATAAAACAAAATAACCCCAAATTTAAAAAAAAATCCCCAAATTTTGAAATCCCTAACACTCAAAAACCCAAATCCCGATTTGACTTGATTTCGCCGCCGCTCATCACATCCATCGCCAAAGCAGCACAATCATTTATCCTGCTATCTCGTCGTCAAAAATTGACTGACGTCGTGCGAAATGTCAAAATCGTCAAATGGTTTATTTAAATGATTCATGACGAACGGCGACATAACGAACGATGAACGGTGTGTGGGTCGTTCGGCAATGAGAAGGCGCTTCATTCCATCACCGAAAATACGACCAACGCCGGTGGAAGTGGTCGGATTTAGGGGATTTAGTGACTATTTTGAGATTATTTGAAAATTTTAAGATATTTTAAAAATTATGATTTATTTTTAAAAAAATAAATTCAGAAAATGTTTAATACTACCACGTGTTATGTTTTTGTTGGCTAACGGAAATTTTTTAACGCCTGTTAACGGCAAGACACCTAAATGGAAACTTTGAAAATATTAGGCACCTATTTGGCTCGAAAAATACTTTAGGCACATATCTGGAAAAATCATTATATGCAAAGTTACTTGCACCACACATCCTCAAACGACCTTGATTTTAAATTCGTCTCTAAACTTTTGAGTATTTCAATTTCATCCACAAAGATGGTTCCTATTCCAAATTGGTACCCTATCTTTTGAATGTTTCAATTTCATCCCCAAGCTATGACCCTCATTTTAAATTAACCTCCAAACCTTTAAACATTTCAATTTCATCCTCAAACTATCTATATATGCTAATCATGTCTACCATTAATAAAATCGTTAAAAAATATGAGAATCAATTTAAAATGAAGGTTATAATTTTGAGACGTACTTGTACTCTTATATGCATATTTAAATCGATTATTCTTCTCCAATCATCAAAAGGTTTTTTCCCCCCTGAAATTCTTTGGACCCTGCATGAATAAAACGATCACCGAGTCCACATGGATTTTTCAATTGGACAAGTCCACGTAGACTTGTATATATCATTCTGGGATTGGTCTAATTTTAGGGTTTGGGTCAATTTAGGTACAGGACAGGTTGGACGGACTTGGACCATTTACTTAGGATTGAAACGGTTTTGAGTCGGATTGATTAGGTCAAATTTTCGAGCTCGAGTTAGAATCGAAAGGAAGTATACCTTGTAAACTTCACCAAAACCACCTTCGCCTTGCTTGTTAGCGTCTGAAAAGTTATCTGTTGCGGTTTCAATTGTGGTAAAATCACACTGCAATGAATCTACAGTGCTAATATCATAGCCTGCTGCATCACCGAATACCAAAGTGTCTCAGTTTCTTTGTGTTTGTGAAACAAAAGGAAAATAGAAATAGAATTGTGATGGCCAAAAAGATGAACACAAACTTAACCACGCCCTTACCAGTTTCTGCCTGGATAGCATCGTATTTCTTCTTTGCTCTCCTCTTTAACACCCAGCAGGCCAGCAAGAAAAGCAAAATGATGACACCAATTGGAAGAACAATTGCAACAATTATTGGCCACGATCTTCGGCCGTTCCCTCCGGAAGCTATAATATGCACCGGTTATAGATTATAAGGTCGAAAACCTGGAGAAGAAAGAAAAACTTATGAAAAGTGAGGATCTACCCGGAGCTTGCTGTTTGACTATAGAACCACAACAAAAAAAATGACATATATCGATGGACAAAAAATTGTCGATAAAACACCAACAATCCGTCTGTATAGGGTAATCTTATACCGACAGATAAAAAAGATATTTCGACAGACAAAAGAGATATTTCGACAGACAAAGAGCCGTCGATAAAACTCTAGTCGATATATCTTTATACCGACGATGGATTCCGTCGATATAAATGTTGGGACCCTCTACCGACGGCCATTTTCGTAGGCATAGGTATTGCCTACCCCGACAAATTAGTGTATCTATTCCGATGGTCGCTATCCGTAGGTATACATTGTACATATATAACGACGAAGTTTTACTGACGATTTGACCGTCGCTATAAGGTTTACTTTTATCGACGGTTTTGTTTGTCAGTATATGTATCATGTAGAGTTGTATAAGATACATATACCGATGATTTTGTCTGTCGATATAGGTTTAATTGGCATTTACTATTTTATTTAAATAACAATTATTAATACTATTGTTATTTTTTATTTAATATTATTTTTTATTTTAAATATTAAAATTACTAATACTATTATAACAAAAATTGTTTCGTTTTTTAAAGGGAAAAATATCCGGTTTAGTCTTCAAATAAAAAAGTATGTAATACATAATCACTAAAACATGTACGAGTCTATTACAAACATGCAAGTAGATAGTTGAGTTTCTTAATAACGTACATAATAAAAGCTAAAAATAATTCGAAGATCCTCCTCTATTGTGTGTCCGGATCATTTCCATATGTATTTTGTTGATTTGTTGAAGGCAAGAATCGACTGGTACAATTAATTGCCGCTGAAGCACTACCAGCATCAGGAGCTGCCTATTAAAAGCAATAAAAATAATGACTTTAATTATAATTACAAATGATTTTCAAACAAATAATTGTATTTGAACCTTTGATTTGAGGTGAGCATATCATACCTATTGAGGGTTGTGATTGTTCTTCATGAGATTGTTCTCCACCTACTCCTCGAACTTCTTCAGATTGTTGTGATTGTTGCGCTTGAGAATGTTCCTGATGTTGCGCAGATGTTGCTTGTTGTTCTTGACCTTGAGCACGGGATTTGTAGTTTCTGATTATTGAAACGTTAAGGCATTTTCTTTTCACCAAATTGTTTAAAATCCTGCAAAATTCAATCTAAAACATGAGTAAACCCATATTAAAAACATCTAAATAACACGCATTAGAGTGGCAACATCATCTTATTGTCAACAAATTTAGTATTAACAACTTATACTTCAAACAAAATACTCGAAGTAAAGCAGGGTTCACCCTCCATTTCCATAACATAATCAAATCTGGAAACATTCAAGAATAGAAAAAAAAAATAACAATAAAGTACCAATTATGAATTATTTTTTGTCTGGAATTATTAGCGCACAATAAAAAATAAAGAAAATTTTGATACACCAACGTTGATAAAAACACTTCACTAAATCTACTTATAATAACTTCTAAGATGATGTTTAGTGAAATCGAAATTCAATGCATACAAATAAATTATGGAATAATAGTTTTTGAAGTATCAAAAGAATGTTACTAGTCGTGATGATAAGAACACTGGCTATCGTTCTATTTTTGAACTTAAACTCTGAACATATTAGATGGAATTTACGTTTTTTTTAGATAAAAGAGTTCTGCAATGAAGTTGGCCTTTAAAAAATAAAGACCATGTTTTGTTGGTGTCAAATAAGAGCACTTCTAAGTTATAATTAAATCACATTTATCTATATTAATCGACTAAACCAGCCTTGATCATGTCGATTCAATTAAATCATTTTTATCTATTCAAGATAGTTCAGTTTTGTTAGATTGTTTTCAATAAATTATTATTAAGATAGACTAATATTTAACCAAATAAGCATATTCGTTTTGTAGCTTATAATCATTAGGCAAAAGGATCAAAGTATTATTTTGTATTTTCCTTAACTAATCAAAGCATGCTTGCCTTTAAAGATTAGATAAGTAACAGATAACATTCAAAAATAGAAATGTTCAAAGCTATATCATCAACTAACACATCAAATTAGTGAAAATATATATAGAAAACGACAAATGTTAAATAATATATAGGTGAGATTAAACAATAAAATAATGAAAAGATTAGGGGTTTATTTCATTCAAGGTATACCAAACTCAAAGGCAGAGATACAACTTTTTAATCTTTGAATAATATCAACTTTCAAAAGTGCAAAGATTTTGCTGCAAAAATCAGTAAATCTCCAATAAATTCATAGAAGACAAGGACACTAGTTGCATATTCAGGACATCACCTAATCTTATAATACCCACAATTTGAACAAAACCAGCAGCTTTTGGACAAATCAAGACAGATTAAAACCAAAGTATGGAAAAGAAAGGCAACTATCAACTCTAAGCTACAAGACAAAGAATCGTGTTATAATATGTCTAAAGAACAACAATTAGTAGATAAATTCAACAATGACAAAAGTAAACTACCTTTTTTTTCACTTGTTAATTATCCTCGCGAGTCATAACCTCTTCCATTAATAAAGGATCGAGCAATTAGTAGATAAAATATTCTAAGAGCATGAACAAGTTTTAAACCAGAAAGAAGGAAACTTGTTGATTTCTATTGGAATCAAAGCTATTTCCAGCATTGTCATTTCCATTATCATCTTATTTGTTGTTGTCGCCATCAAGATTGAGATTACCGACTGTTAATATGTCTTTCTTACAAAAGTGTTATTGTAAAGTGACGATTACCTGTGGGAAATAGCTTGGAGCCGAGACGAATGACCGAAGCGACGACCGTCACGAGCGCGAGAGAGCAGAGCACTGCAAGTGCAGCCGTGGGTGGTCTGTGAGGAAGATGAATCTCCAATTTAGGGATTTGGATTTTTTGGGAGAAAAAAAATTAGGGAGGGTCGTGGCGTGTGTGCAAACTATTCTAAAAATTAGGGGCTTTTCTTAAGATATAAATATATATTTATTAAATATAAAAAATAATTTAAAATATATCCTATACCGACAAACAAAGTAAACCGTCGGTCACCCAATAACCTATACTAACAGATATAGATTTCCGTTGGTACAAACTATATCTATACAGACGGACGGAACAAACCATTGGTATATGGTTTAATTATACCGGCGGTTACTATAGTGTCTCGGTATAGAATAAGAGTTACTCTATATCGACGGTTTCTTGTATGTCCGTAGGTATACATTTTGTCTACACCGACGGGTGTTTTATCCGTCGGTACAATTCAAAGCTTTTAGCGACGATTTATTTTCGTCGGTATATATTGCATGGACTCACGACTTTCGTTCGTCGGTTAGCCAGACGTCGATATATCTAATTTTTTGTAGTGAACAGGTAAATTTCATATCTGACGTTGTAGCTAGGAGTCAGCACTTTTCCTCCGTGGCTTCCTCTCCGAAGATTTCCTATTGCGAATAGCAGACAACTATCGCAATCTGAGCTTGACAAATTCGGTGTACACTGACCCAGGCTGTACAGTGTTTGAATACTTGATAAATTGTCCGCTGTTGCCCTAGCGGCTAATTTTCTAGCACCTGGTGGTGTGTTTGCGGCAAGGGTTGCTGTCTCACTCATCGTCGCTTGCACTTGCCGATGGAAACGGTCTTGGTCAATGATATTCTGTGTGTTAAGCAAGATAACTGAAGGTTCTTCGGCCCAGGCGGAAAAGATGTTTACGTTCGAGGAGCGTATTAGGCACTCATCGTACCAAGCCACCGCAGTTATTTGATATTTCTACGGGACAACGTCGGGAGATGTCGGTGGCGGCAAAGGCGACGCACGATTGGCAGGCTTCGGAAGAGAGGTCCCCACGGCAGAGGAAAAGGCCGTATACCATGTCAGGGTTCCTGCCAGCAGTTGTGTTGTAGAAACCATCTCCACGGGTGCCGTTCGACGACAGCGAAGCCAATAAGCTATCGCGATTAGCTCCGTAAGTGCTGTTTACTGGGAAAGTGGTGGTGTTAGGACAAAAGTGGGAGCGATGAGTAGCCTGCTGAGCTCAGTAGCCGCGCTAAGCAAAGAAATGGGTATTACTAACAGCAACAGGTTTATCGAGGCTCTGAGGATAGGCATTTTTTCACTCACCAACAAAAAAGTTTCTTTCTTTTGGCTTGGAATACCATAAACGTGAGGTCTGCAGTATAAATTTGGATTCCAGATCCAGTCACTTATAGTAATTTATTATGACATGGATGGTTTTCCGTTTTTTAAGGGATAGAGATTTTTTGTTCATCTTCCTTAAAATATCCGAGTCAATCCAATTGATTTTTGAATTGTTTGTGCATTCTAGCCTACAATGAATGGATGTGAAAAATAATTTTCAATGCGGCAGCTGGCTAAGTGATTACGTCCGAGACGGAGAAAGCACTTCCATTTTAATATGATCGAAAACATGACATGTATGTATACAAGGACTTTAGAGCTATAGTTCTATCCAATAAAAATCACACACTTCACCATTATTTTCTATGTTATGAATCTAATAATATAATAACTTCTAAAATATTATTTTTTAAATGACATAGAAAAACAGTAGTGAAGATTCATTAGTTGAAAAAAACGATGGGAGAAAATAATGATAAAGTGGATGATTTTTATTGGATAAGACCATGGTTAATATGGTAAGTCAAGCCCATGATATAATTTTTAGTTAAGTTGGGGCTCACCAAGGAGTGGACTAACCGGTTATACACGTGTTATAATTTTAGTGGGCCAAAAAGCAATGTTGTTTTTCCTCTTCCACACGTACTGACGGAAATTGTTTTAAAAAATCTTAGTTTTCGTTTGTGTATTTTTTAATATGCTGGTGTGATTATAATGTAGTATCTATTCAATTTTTTCAGCCCTTTAATAACGCACACACCGTGCACACATGGATAATTTTAATTACTTTTAAAATCATGAGACTAAAAACGTTATTATCTCTCTTTAGAATAAAATCTAAAAAACAATTTTTATATTACTTTTTGGATATTTTTTATGGTAAAGTACACAAATAGTAATTAAACTTTGATAAGTTATTCAATTTGGTAACCAAACTTTCTATTGCTTCAATGTTACCATTAAATTTTTTTGCTCCAAATTGGTCACTGACCCATTAACAACCGTTAAAAGGGTGACGTGGTAGTTAAAATATTTTGTATAATAACACATTTAGTCCTCCACGTTTCCACAATAAAACAATTTTGTCTTAATTCAAAAATAATAATAAATTTAACCCTCATTATTTACACATTATTTTACTTTCACCCTATTTTAATTAAAAATAATTTAACCCTAAACTCTAAAATCAAACCTTAAATCTTAAACCCTAAACAATTTGTTTTAACAAGTTTGTTTAGGGTTTAACAAGTTCTTTTAACGAGCATCGTCTAATGAATCGAACATTGCTGCAAAATAATGCAAAGACTCCACGAATCTCGGTAGAAAGCTTCTTAGTATTGGATTGTTAATGTTATTACGTTCTTGTTCCACTAAGATGACAATGGAAGGCATAAGTGAATGAACAGATCTCAAAGTCTCGGACATTTCAGATTTCACAAAGTTGTTGTCGAAATGAAGAACTAAATTCACTGCCACTATTTCTAAGTGGATCGCTTCTATAGTTTTTATGGAGTCTTAACAAACTTGCTAAAAGAACTTGTTTAGGGTTTTGGATTTTGAGTTTTGAGTTTAGGGTTTCGGTTTTAGGATGTAGTGTTAAACTATTTTAACTTAAAATATGGTGTAAATAATAAGGGTTAAATTTATTATTATTTTTGAATTACGACAAAATTGTTTTAATGTGCAAATGTGGAGGACCAAATGTATTATTATACAGAATATTTTAACTGACTCATCACCCTTTTAATAGTTGTTAATTGGTCAATGACCAATTTGGAGCAAAACTAAAAGTTTAATAGTAACATTGAAGCAATTAAAATTTTGCTTACCAAATTGAACATTTTACCAAAGTTTAGTTATCATTTGTGTAATTTACCCAAAAAGAAATATATGTGAAAAAATAATATAAAGTTTGCTTTTTTTAGATTTTATTCTAAAAATGATAATAAAGCTTTCGATCTCTATAATTTCAAAAATAATTAAAATAATTAATAGTACATAACGGTACATATAATTAATAGTACATAATTGTACATAGTATTTATCATATAATCATCCGTTCTCATAAAATGACAATCAAGTTTGCTCGGAAAAGTTGCATATAATTTAAGACATTTGAATAATGTGTCAGTTTTCATGGTGACCTTTTAACGCATAGCCAATTATCAAAGTGCCTTGATTTAGAGGGATGCGTGCATTGACTTGGACAAAAATTAATCCTCTAATTTTTTTGGGTGTAGTTTTTATGCTTTCAACAATAAAAAAAATAAATTTAAAACTATAATCTTAAATTCTAAATCCTGAACTATAAATTATAAAAAATGCATCATACCCCTAATTTTTTAATCCTTAACCCTAAACCCTAAATATATTTTTTTAGTGTGAGATTATAGATAAAGATATCAAAAAGGGACAGATAAATTTTATTCGATTGACTTGGTCTAATTTCTAGATATATACTATTCAAAGAAAGTTAACTCGTTTCTCTTATTACAATAGACTTTTCTAATAAAACTTCAATACTAAGTTTAATTTATATGGTGGAGAAATTGTTGTATTCATGATCAAAGATACTTGTAGGGTCCTGTTCTGGCAAAAGAGGAAATATAATTTTGTTCTTGAAAGATTATTGATTGTTAACTTGTGGTGATTTCAATTGTACATCCCTTGTAACAAGTATACAAATATAACAAAAATACTATTAATAATTTATTGGTTTAGTGTGATAAAACATTAAATTTTTAATTAATGTTAATGATCTTAATTTTAATATTGTGAATAGAATAAAATAGATCAAAATCATCGTTCCATAATAAGAGAATTTTCTTACTAGTCGATATTATCAAATAATGAATAAATAATTTTAGAATTGCATGGATAAAGAAGACTTCTTTTTTTGAGTAGATGCGATGTCTCTTGAGTTCATCTCTTTATTGAGGATTGTAGTATTTATCTATAGCAATAAAAGTTTATAATCAGCTTTTAAATATTTTAATTTCATCTTAAATTATAATTTTTATTTTAAATTGATCATTAAATTTTTGAACATTTTAATCGTATATTATAATCTCAGCATGCCGAACAAGGCGGGGAAGGACCTAAAGGGGGCTGGAGAGGGCAGTCGCCCCTTAAAAATTTGAATTTCATATATGATTTTAAAAAATTTAAAAATTTTTTATATAGTTTCTATTAAAAATCTATTTTCACAACCTAAAATCTTATAAGTTCGCCTTCTCAGAATTTTATAGGTTAACCCCCATCATAAAATCTTGTGTCCGTACCTGGAGCAAAGAAAGGAACAACAATAGGTTTATCAAATCTTTTAAGTTTCCCATTTTTTCACTTAACCAGACAGAGTTTCTTTCTTTCAGCTTGGAGTATCATGAACAAGTGAAAATATGAATTTATGATACGGCTAGTTTTGAAAAGTGCAGAAGTGTTCGCCATTGCAGAAAGCTCACCGATCCTTAATAAGAAATATCTGAGTCAAGTCAACTGATTTTTTCAATCGTTTGTGAATTTTATCACTCGATTTTATTTTCATTCTTATATTAGTCACTAAGTTTAAATTTTTTTAACTTAATCTTAATTTTTGAATTACTCTAATCTTGATCATTCGACCTTTAAAAGGTGTGATCACATATATTAAAAAAAAGGTTTGATCACATAACTATTGATATTAATAGTTGTGCCACTAGTTAAAGTGCACAAATTCTGCTACTGAATTACAATAAAAATTCAACGTCATACATTAACAAAAGCTTATTCAACAATAGCAGATAGCTATCTACCAACCTCGAGGTTGAGGATGATGATGCATCCTTTAACTCGCATTACCGACAGGGACAGAGCCCTGTTCTAAGTGGGAGGTGCTCTCTCTCCCAACACACATTTTTTCACCTTCTCTCTCTTTATAATAATAGATTAATTATCAATTTGTCTCCCACTTTCAAGGCATATATGTTTTGTCCCCTAATCTTTAATTATGGATCCGTCCTTGATTACCGAGGGTGTAATTCAGTAATAGATAAGTCATTGGTGGACAATGGGATTGATTGACTGGTAGATTGATCAGATTCAAGCCCATTGTATGGCATCCTCTCATCTGCTCTACTGTGAGGGACAAATGCCGGTTCTTTAGGCATTGGTACTGTGGCAGAGTAACTGTTAAGCGTGAGAACAACGGTAGCCATCTTCGGCCTATCGGTCGGATCTTCTTGAACACATAATAACCCGAGTTGGATGCATCTAATGACTTCGTTTCTGGCGTAATTATCCCTAAGAACAGGGTTTAACAATTCTAGGGGTCTCTCATCCTTCCATAGTTTCCAAGCCTGCATTGGATCAATAAAGGTTCAATAAGTTCTAAATAAGGGTATCTGAACAGACAAGGCCAAAAGACTTATTATACTCACGTAGCTAATGAGATCCTGAGCACCGTCTGTTTCGTAGAGATTACTGTTCCTTTGGCCACTTATGATTTCCAGAACTAAAACACCGAAACTATATACATCCTATTTCACCGAATATTGCCCGTGCATCACATATTCTGGAGACATATAGCCGCTGTCCAACCGGTAACAATATCAGTGTAATGGTTAAAGTGCCAATGAAAAAATGTAACAACTTACTAGGTTCCGACGACTCTTCTGGTAGTTCCTCGAGTTTGATCGACTCCGAAAATCCTTGCCATGCCGAAGTCCGAAATCTTGGGGCTCATGTCTTCATCTAACAGTATATTGCTGGCCTTGAGCTCGCGGTGGATGATTCTAAGCCGAGAATCGACATGCAGATACAGCATTCCTTTAGCAATCCCTTGTATTATCTCGTATCGTCTCGACCAGTCCAGTTGTCCTTGTTTTGCAGGATCTAAGACAAGAACAAGCATTTGTGTTTACAGAAACAAACTCTAAAATCAATTCAAATTCTCAGAAAAAGGTCTTAAAAAAGTATGTGAGAAAATACCGAAAACAAAATAGTCCAAGCTCTTGTTGGGCACAAATTCATAGATCAGTATCTAAATCCTTCGTAAAGCATTCATAACTTGAAGATTCTGACAAGAATTTTATGCATCTTTGCATCATCATAAAAGCATCTATATGCATGTCATCTTCATAAATGCATTACCAGAAACAAACTTTGCATTTGTCACTCAAAGCAATTTTTTGAAATTACGTCCTTCCATAAGAATATTCTTCTAAAAAAACAAGAGTTTCTTAAAGACACTTTTTCTCAAACTCAGAATTTCTTAATTCCAACCTTTCTTAATGACGTTTTTCTGAAAATAAGAATTTCATAATTCCATCATTTCTCAATGACGTTTTTCTCAAAACAAGAATTTCTTAATTACATCCTTCCTCAAGGACACTTTCTCTCAAACTAGGATTTTCTTAACTTCATCCTTTCTTAATGACGCTTTTTCTCAAACTCGAAATTTCTTAATTCCATTCTTTCTTAAGGACGTTTTTCTGAAAATAAGAATTTCTTAATTCCATCCTTTCATAAGGATACTTTTCTAAAAAAAAGAGAAGTTTCTTAACTTCGTCTTTCCATAAGGACATCTTCTTCAAAAACATGAGTTTCTTAACTCCATCCTTCCATAAGGACATTTTTCTCTAAACAAGAGTTTCTTAACTCTGCCCTTCTATAAGGATATTTCCCTCAAAACAGGAATTTCTTAATTCCATCATTTCTTAAGGATATTTTTCTCAAAACAAGAGTTTCTTAACTCTGTCATTCCGTAAGGATATTTCTGTCAAAAACGGGAATTTCTTAATTCCATCATTTCTTAAGGATGTTTTTCTCAAACATGAGTTTCTTAACTCCGTTCTTTCATAAGGAAATTTTTCTCAAATCAAAATTTTGTTAATTTTATCCTTTTGTAAGGATACTTTTTCTCAAAAAATACGAGTTTCTTAACTTTGTCCTTTCATAAGGACATTTTTCTTAAAAAATAGGAATTTCGTAAATTCTATCATTCCATAAGGATATTTTCCTTAAAATAGGTCTAGCATCCCCAAACACGAAAGAACAGATTAACGTAGTCAACAAATTTCAACATCCTTAACACAAGAAGTGGGGCAAGTATTGTCTGGCGTCTTCAACCAAGAAGATCATATCTCACCTGTAACATGGTGTAACGGATCAACTAATCTTCCCCAAGTGATGTCTCTCCAAAAAAATGGTATAACATATCAAAAGCGACAACAACTTCAGCTCCCTGAATTTGCAGCGGAATGAGCCCGTTAGCAGTTTCATCTCCCTGAAATTGCAGCAGAATAAGCACAACAACAATTTCATCTCTCTGAGTTTGCAGCAGAATAAACTCGTCAGCAGTTTCATCTCCCTGAGCTTGCAGCGGAATGAGCGCGACAACAATTTCATCTCTCTGAGTTTGCAGCGAAATGAGCCCGTTAGCAATTTCATCTCTCTGAGATTGCAGTGGAATGGGCGCGACAACAATTTCATCTCCCTGAGTTTGCAGCGGAATGAGCCTATCAGCAGTTTCATCTCCCTGAGTTTGCAGCGAAATGAGCGAGACAACAATTTTATCTCCCTGAGTCTGCAATGGAATGAGCACGTCAGCATTTTTATCTCCCTGAGCTTGCAGCGAAATAAGTGCGACAACAGTTCTATTTCCCTAAAAAAGCAAAAAAAAGAGAAAATTCCAAAAAAAGCAAAGAGAATGAAAAGAATGAAAAATAAAAAAAAATCTAAAAAATCCAAAAAATCAAAAAATCAAAAAAATCCAAACAAAAAACAAACAAAAGAAAAAGAAAAAGAAAACCAAAGCTCTCTCCAGATCACGTCACTTCGTCAAAGTTGTAGCGGATCAAACCTTCTCCAGATCACATCTTTTCGTCAGAGTTGTAGCGGATCAAACCTTCTCCAAATCACGTCTCTTCGTCAGAGCTGTAGCGGATCAAACTTCTTCTTTAGATCACGTATCTTCGTCAGAGTTGTAACGGATCAAACCTTCTCCAGATCACATCTCTTCATCAAAGTTGTAGCGGATCAAACCTTCTCCAGATCACGTCTCTTCGTCAGAGTTGTAGCGGATCAAACTTCTTCAGATCACGTCTCTTCGTCAGACTTGTAGCGGATCAAACCTTCTCCAGATCACGTCTTTTCGTCAGAGTTGTAGCGGATCAAACCTTCTCCAGATCACGTCTTTTCGTCAGAGTTGTAGCGGATCAAACCTTCTCCAGATCACGTCTCTTCGTCAGAGTTGTAGCGGATCAAACTTCTTCTCCAGATCACGTCTCTTCGTCAGAGTTGTAGCGGATCAAACTTCTTCAGGTCACGTCTCTTCGTCAGAGTTGTAGCGATCAAACTTCTTCTTCGGATCTCGTCTCTTCGTCAGAGTTGATCAAACCTTATCCAGATCACGTCTCTTCGTTAGAGTTGTAGAGGATCAAACTTATTCTTCAGATCACATCTCTTCGTCAGAGTTGTAATGGATCAAACCTTCTTCTCTAGATCACGTCTCTTTGTTAGAGTTGTAGCGGATCAACCTTCTTCTCCAGATCATGCTACTTCGTCAGAGTTGTAGCAGATCAAACCTTAATCTTCCGATCTTATCTCTTCATCGGTGTTGTAGGTGGATCAAAGCCATTTTGGCAAGTCCAACAGAAACGTTGGCACAACATGCTTAAACACGGTAAAGTTTAAGATAATGGACAATTCAAATGTCCATCGAAAATCCAACTTCACAAATGGTCGAAGGAAAATAAATCATTCAAAAAAATCCAATTTCACGATTGATATAGACTGATTGTACCCAGGAGAATGGTACAACTAGCCCAGAGCAAACAGCTACCGGTAAAGGCAACTCAAATCCGTTGATCCCTGTGCATTTGGGAAAAATGCAAAAGAGATCTATGAAGCTCTGGATCAAAGCTTGCTGACTTTCGGTCCTGCCTCCTCGGCGATATAGTAGCTAGTCTAACCCTTCACCTAGCGAACCTACGTCTTCATCAGAATTACAGCTGGATCAAGTTTTGCAGACCTTACCTCTATGTCAGTGTTGTAGTTAGGTCAAATTTTCTCTAGGCATTGCGTCGTCATCAAAGTCATAGTAAGCCGAACTCGTTTTGTCTCCTCTAGCGGATCACCTCTGATTTTTGTCTTCCCCAACGATTCCTCCATTGTGAAGATTATGCTTACAGGAGCGGCCGAGAAAATCAAGTGAAGCCTAAAGAAGAAGCGGTGGCTAGAGAAACAAATCCTAACCTAACTGGACAAAAATGACAATTTTTGTGTCTTTGCTCTATTGTCGTTGCACAACAATAAGCAAAGAGGGGCAGCTGTAAGTGCCCATTTTTTACCGGGCTTTAAACCCCATATAAACCCAACCTGAATTAAAATAAACTATACCCAATCACCCAACCAAACCCATATTCTGATAACCCAAATAAACCCATTTACAAAAATGCCCTTTAATACCCTAAATTACATAACTACCCTTAACCCTAAAACTAACCTAAACTAACCCTAGCCATACTTAGCTGTTGCCGCCAACCAAGCTTTCAGCCGTCGGCCGTTCATGCCACGCCGCAAAGTCGAGCCGCACCTCCCAACCAAGCCTCGTCATCACTCCACCGCCACGTGTCACACCAAGCCAAGCCTCGTCATCGCTCCACCGCTTCAAACCTGCAAGTCAAAAAAGTAAAAATCAGATCTGAAAAGTGTGTTTTTTTATTATTATGTTTGGGTTAGAAAACAAGTATGTAATGAGGAGATGAATGAAAAAGATGAGTTTTTAGAAATAAAAAGCCTATTCAGTTCAAATAAAAATCGTAAGCAAAAAAGAATACAAAAAACAAAGAAAGAATCGAATATAAAAGGTCAAAAAATATATACCATTGTTTTCGCCTTAGATCTAATCTTTTAGGGATCTTTGTGTGAAAATTCGAGGTCGGATTCAGAATCGGCGCGGCGAGAGGGATCGGAAAGCTGCGATTTTTGCACTTCCGACCACCAGCGACGGCGGCAAGCTCCGGCCGAGTGAGATGGGAGGGGAGTTGAGAGAGTTTTAGACCTTTTTTATAATACAAGATACAAAATGATTTTTTGTCAAAAAATGGGCATTTATAGGGAACAAAACGACGATGTTTTGGCATCAGTCCCCAAGCCCCAAAACGACGTCGTTTTGGCTCTTGTACCTGAATACCAGACCCGACCCGGCCAAAGTCCGCGCACTTTCAAAGCCAAATGAGATAATTGCAGCCTTAGCCCTTCCTCTTCAGTATCCTCACAATTCCGCACTTTAATTTTCATATCTTTTCATTTTCGCCCTTTCTCAGTTTTTTAGTTTGCTTTTTTCTTTTAATTCAATCACTGTTTTTTTCTTTTTATTATATATTATTATTAGGTATTATCTTATACTTTATCTATTATTTATATATTATTACATATACTATAATATTATTATTAGTACATGATATTAGTATATTGTTATATTATTATTATGTATAATCTTTATATTACTTTATACTTTATGTATTATATATATTATTATTTTACTCATATTATTATATATAATATGTTATATTATTATATTAAATCATTTTTATTAATATTATTATTAGTAATTATTATAAGTATATTAATATCTAATATACTATATTATTATTCCTACTATTTTCCTTTTGTTATACATGTATACGTATTTTATATTATTATCTTTATTACTATTAATATTATTATTTACATAATATTTACGATTTAATATATATTCTTATGCATCCTATATGTATTTCCATTAAATTTCCAAAAAAATAATTTTTAGAGGTTATTGTGAAAAACGTATCTCGAACGTAAGATGTGATGCTTTCCGTTAATCTCTATCGAAAAATATCTTTTTATTTTTTAAACTATAATTTTTAAATTAGATTCCTTTATTTGGGAATCTAACAGGAAATATGCCCCGGGTGTAGGGGTGTAAATTCCTTTCTTACAAAAAATATATTCTTTTCAACATTTTAAAGGGATCACAAATTTTAAATTAAATTCGAATTCTTAATTTCCCTCGCTTAGACAATAAATAACCGACCAGGTACCAATTTTGGGCATTGTGAGGGTGCTCACCCTTCCTCATAAGTAACTGACTCCCAAACCTGTTTTTCTGGTTTCCCAGACCAAAACTCGTTGTTTTAATAAAATGACGCAAAAACATGTTTTATTAAAATAATCGGGTTTTGAGGTGATCCAATCTCACCTAAACTAAATAAAAGATTGATGGCGACTCCATCTTTCCAAAATATTTTCGTAAGAACGCGTCAAACACATCAATCACAGGACGAGGCCGTTATTACAATTTGTTTATAATTTATTTATTTATTTGTTCGTGTAACAAATTGAAACTTCATCACCCACGAATATATTTTTGGGTTTGAAGTATAGAGGTAATTAAGAGCGAGATCAATATAAAATAAATATCAATAATCAATAAAAAGTAGTTTAAAGAGAAGTAGAGAAGGCGCGCGAGCCTTTGTAAAATGAGTGGGTTTTAGTGTCAAAGGTGATGAGAAAAAGCAAGGGAGAATGTGGACCTAAGCCTACTTAGGTTATGGCCCACTCATGTCCATTTTTTTTATGAAAGTTAATTTAAAATTAAAATTTTAAAAGTTAAAATTATTTTTTATCACTCTTTTATTTTTTTTCCTGCTTTTTGGTTCGATTGTTTTTAACTTTAAATTTGGAAGTAGGGTTTTTATGTTCATTTTCACCGTTTCAATCAGGTATGTTTTTTATTTTTTTGTTACTTTTTCCTATCTTCTTTCAATTTCGCAGGAAAATTAATTTTTTGATATTGAGTATTAGATTTATTTTTAATTATATATTTTGAAAGATATCTTTATGAGTCATGCATTTATTTATCTGAATTAGAAATACTTGTAAAATTTATCTTTCACGAAAAAATAATAGACTTTTAGAATTATGTAGTAGATGATAAAATTAATTTTAGAAGGCTATTTCAGGAAAAGTTAAAACAGAATACTATGTATAAAAAATAAATTTTTAATCTCGCCTAGTTATAGTTTAAGTTTAGCATATAAAAACATTAATAAAAGTCAACAACCTCTATAGCTAGTGGTTAAAAGTTCTCAATTGACACCTTATCGTTTCCTAAATTGTGAGTTCTAGACTCATTAAGAACAATTTCTTCATTCCCCTCCTCTTAGGTAGAAATTATTTTAAAAAATGTTAATAAAAGATTAAATATTAAGCTGAATAAAAATAGAAGAAAGAAGCAGAATAATGACAACAAAATTCAAAACTTTATATGTAATCAATATTTCTGGGATGCAATTCGCTTGGCCGAATAGATTTGAAATTCTACAAGTCTAAACAGATTGTCAACAGTTTCTCGGAATGTTTAGTAACATTTTCAGTTTTGGATAAATGTTGTGTGTTATTATCCAAAAAAGTAGGGAACAAAACATTCCCTATTACAATGGTACTATAATCGTGCCCCTAGGAGGCCATCCCACTAGGGAATACCCCAAGCTGCACATATATTTCTATTTACATCATCAACCTGCACATTTTTACTTTGCACTTTTACACAAACAGTTTCCTTTATGCACTCAACCAATCCATCCCATTCTCTATAAGCACTCCTAAATCTCCTATAATTCCTTTCCTCCCAAACATGGTAAACATAAGAATTCCACGCAATTTTAAGAATGAAGACAATCAATGATATTCCCTTTAACCGAGAACAGAGCCAGTCCAGCATCTCTCGACTTAGACCGCAGAGCCTAAGTATAGCAGTCCAGACTTGCCTCGAGTATGAGCAGTCAGAAAAAATATGGTTCCTGCTCTCCTGCCCCGAGCCGCACAGTGAACAGCAACAATCCCCAACATTTAACCCCATCCGCTGCAACCTATCAAGAGTAGGCAAGCGATCAAGAATAGCCATCCACATCATCACAGAATGCTTAGGCACATGTAAACCAAACCAAACAATTCTATACCACGGCACTTTTGGTCGAATTTCCCGGGTTTCATTCCATATTTTTTCCACTTTCAAGACTCCAGTAGAAAGCAAATTTTGCAACATCGGCCGAAGCCTTAACAACTTTCGCAAACACCAAGCACTACTATCTACAGACCATAGATCTTGCCCTTTGAAAGCATAAACCTTGAACATTTTCAGTTTTGTATTCCTTATTTTATAACATTTTTTATTGGTATTGTATCATAATCGTATCGCAACCTACTCATTTTCTTTGGTGCGAGCAATTGCGAAAGTTCGCAACATGTGGATGACAGAAATTCGGTGGATCCCACGTGATGAAAATCATGCAGATGCTCTTGCGAAGCTTCCCAACGCTCAGATGAACTCCATCACGGTCTTACGTGCTCCCCCAGTTGAGATCCAGCATCTAATTGATGGGGACTGTTTGGGTCCCCGTATTTCAAGTCTAATATTGTGTAGACTTTTACTTTTTGTCATTAAGAAAATAATAAACACAAAATTTTAAAAGAAAAAATTTAAAGGAATTAAAATTGATAATCTATTTTAAGTTTATCGGTGGTACTTTTTGAAAACCAAATGTTTTTTTCCGGTGTCATCTAAAATATTTAAATTTGTTATTGTTTTCAAATCTGCTACTGCTTTTAGATGCTTTAATTTTGTAGTCGATTTATCATTTATGTGAATAGAAACTACTCAGATAAGCTCACTATCTTTTCATACACACAAAAAAAAAATCATCCTATAAAAAGAGCGGTAGTATAACTAGGAATGTTGCTTCCTTAATCTTACACAATGACATTTGATCTATTATGGTTCATCCAGCTTAATTTTTTGGATTTCTTGCCGAGCAAAAAAAAATATTAATGACAGTGGGAACATTGATTTAAATGAATCGTCCAAAGTTAACCTCATCGCAGCTGATGAAATTTGAATATATAAAAAATATACTCGTAAAACTTAAATATCTCAAAAAAATTTCACTCGATTCGATTGAATTTAAATATAAAAAATTTTGAGGAAGTCTTGTCAATTTATTTCTCGTTCAGAGGTCAAATTAAAAGTTAATTCTTTTGACGAACGTGACATGTCATCAAACTAAATTGATGCAATAATTTAGTGACCAAAACGTAATAAATCAATAACATGAGTAACTGAAACATATTTAAAAAAAACAGCGATCAAAATAAGATAAACCAATAACAAAAGTCACATCGGATGTAGTTTACTCAAATATAAGTATATGTATGTATATATTTATCATAATATTTAAATAATTACATTCATGTTTTTTATTTAAATATGATATGTTTCGAACACTAAGATTGTTGGTATTGTATACTGTTATCTTAAATAATATTTATGGCTTTGGCATTAAATATTTTGGACATAAAACAATATTTAATATATGGACTTCGAAGTAGCTTAGGCAGCACATGCCTAGAACGAGAATTTTATTAAAGAATTCGACTCTAATGATAATCGAATTCGTCATCCACAAAAAAAAATATTTTTAGAAACAATTTAATTTTAAATTAATTTAAAAACTAAAATTTCATTCACCGATATTTCAAAAATATTTCAAAAAAAATATTATGTTAAAAAAGATATTTCAAAAATTGCCGCCATGAGATCAAACTGGACAACCGATGAAGTTCGATGGGTGATCGGCTTAACTTGATAAATTTGATTCGACTTTTTTTTTTTTTGATGTAAAAAAACAGTAAACAAATAATAAAATTTAATTATATATATACGAACTTTTTTATGACGTTTCAATTTGCTTTATTAATTAATAAAAACAATAAACAAATAAATTACTACTTGGACATAATGAAACAAAAATACATAAACTGGAGCAATATTTACAACTCATTTATTTTGAAGTAAAGGATTTCTTGCCCTATCGGTATATAATAAATTAAATGGCTAAAGATTACTAAAAATATAATATCTCTATTTAATCAAAAAATATATAAATCTGATTCTCCGACAAGATACTTATTCATAGATTATACTCTACCAATGGTAAGAATTAAACCAAGTGGCATTATTGTTACTGAAATAAACTCCATCTTCCCTCACCGACCACATGCAAGAATGATGGTATTCCAAGCACCGTTGTTCATCTCTTTTTGCCTTGAAAGCGTCGAAGATTATATTCTTGTGGCCCACCCATCGTGCGTTGCAAAAGAAAAGGGTCGTCCATTGAAAATTTATCTTTGTGTCCCACGTGTAATCTTGTCCCTTCACCATCGGTCTGTCACCGATGTCTTTGTTCTTGGACTTGCAATGTAGGAAGAGATTTGGCTTATCGGGTGGCGAATTAAGTAAAGGTAAATCGTTTCTAATGTGGATATGATAATTAATGAACCAATCACTCTCGGCAAATGGAAGATGTAGGAGAAAAAACGCTAGCATCAATGAGAGGGCAACACTTTTAAGGTTGCCCATGTTGTGTGTGATATGTTTTTGTAATCATCATATAAAGTTTGTCGCTATTTATATTTTCATTTTAGATCTTACATGGTTATTTTTAGTCTAAAAAATTTTGAGTTTGAATAGATCAACCATAAAATTAAAGATTGACAATTTTTTCGAAACAAAATTGGTTAATAATATTTATAGAGAAAATAATCATAGTCTTTTCCATGAGCCAAGAAAGATCAGTTCCGAGAAGAAAGTACATTAAGATTGCTTCAAAAGTATTAAAATCTTGAAGTTCTTGCAAATAATTCGATTGTGCTGTGTGTGAGTGACAATGGATCACATAAAAGACATTTGAACCATTCAAGGCAGCTGAGGACACAACGTTTGCACATATCTATTTGTTACGGGATTAGATTTTCAGCATAGCGAACCATATTGTTTTAGCTGATGTTCTTAAAATAAACACTTAAATCAGCCTCTTAAGTATATAATACAACATACCAATTTATATAATCTATTTTATTGTTTAATGTAATTATACTCAAAAACCTAAACTCTAAAATCTTACCACTAAAATTATAAACAATAAACCCTAAAAAAAACAAACTAAGTCTAAACCATACAAACTATAAACCCCAAAACCCTAAATCATAAATCTTAAACCATAAAATCCTAACACTACATAACTAAAATCAATTTTAGGTGATTATTAATTGCATTAAACATCCTGAATTAATGGATAACAATATTTTAGGAATGTAATTAATTACATTCTAATAGATTTTATTAAAAAAATAAAATAAACATTAATTATAAGAATCTTGTTAATTCTTATATACAACCATCAAGGCTTCGTATAATAAAATCCAATTTTAATTTATTTAATATTTAAACTAATTACCGGCATGACAAAAGAATCGAATAGATATCTAAGGAAAATAAATAAATATATAAATACGGCATTTAGATTCCTGCAATTGTAAATTGCACATAATATAAACTACGTTAGTTTGCATTTAAGAAGATTCTTTTTAATCAAATTCCTTCTCCATATACTAAAACCAAAGCTGTGATAACTTAGAAACTTCATTTATTTATTAAACCTAATGGTAAAATAAACTCTTAAAGAAATATAAAATAAATAAAATCCACATACGACTCCATTTTCAACAAAGTAACATGAGGTAATTTGTATCTTCAAATTCAAAGTTATATGGAGCTCAGCATCACGTTCTTCCTTACATGATCGAGCACCCTTGTGGGTTTTCATCACTAGAACACTCACCGCCTCGGCCACCACCAAAACCGTACCCATTGTAGCTGCCGCCGCCGACGCCCCAGCTATCATGGACTGGTCTACCAATTGTCTCGAAATATGGAGACGGTTGTTGAGGTGGTCCACCATAATAGCTAGGTTCACCATAATAACTAGGCCACGCAGCACCATAGCCATCCATGTATGAATACCCCACTGCATACGCCATCGGCGGTAGAGAAGTCACCTCCATAACCTTCGGTGGCGCCGCCACCTCTTTGGGTTTCTCCGCTTCTTCCGGTTTCTCGGCCTTATTCTCCTCGCCCTCTTTAGGTTTAGGCTTCTCGGCTTCTTTAGATGTTTAGGCTTCTCGGCTTCTTTAGATTCATCGGCCTTCTTCTCCTCAGAATCTTTAGGTTTCTGGGCCTTCTCCCCAGAATCTTTAGGTTTCTCGGCCTTCTTCTCCCCGGACTCTTTCGGCTTCTCCGCCTTCTTCTCCCCGAAGTCTTTAGGCTTCTCAGCTTCCTTCGGCTTCTCCGGCTCTTTAGGCTTGGCCGGCGGTTTGATCTCAATGCTCTTGATGGATCCTCCACCTTTTCTGCATAACTTGTTCCTGATCTTCTCCGGGCTACAACAGTTCACGGTGATGGTCACTGTGTTGGCCTTTTCATCGTATACCTGGTCTCGTATTTCTCTCGTTCATAACAAAAAAAAAACATAAACTCAGACACCATTCTTTTCACCTTCAGTTCAACGATCAATCAAAAAAAGAAATTCACGGGGGAATTCACAGAGCACTTTTTTGACCTTCTTGCAGCATTTAGAGCACTGAAGGTCAACCTTCAGCACCATTATCGTCACCTACAAAGCTTAACCCCCTTGTCAGACTGCATCATAAAAACATAAAATAAAATAAAATAAAAAGAGAGAAAGAGAGAGGGAGAGAAACCTTCTCCGCCATGGCTTGAAAATGAAACGAGTAATGCGAGCGAGAGGGTGTCTGACAAGGGTTTATATATATAATAAATTTAGGTTTAGGGTTAAAGTTGGGGTTAATGGGGCACGTGGAGGGTGATGATTGGAAGGGAATATTAAGATTGTCGTAACTTACAATCTAAATTATTAATTACTATCATAATTTTTTAATAGGTAAACTGTATTGTATAAAACCTCGTATTGTATTTTGATATTTATACTTTTTAAAATAATGGTAAAATTTTAATACACAACTGTATTGTGTAAAATTTTGATAGTATCATTTATATTATAAAACTCAAATTCTAAATTATTAACTCTAACACTAAAAAACTAAACCTTAAATCATGTACTCTAAATTATAAATAATAACCTTAAATTCTAAATCATACAACCTAAAACCTTAAACTAAAACTCTAACACCTAAAATTAAAAAGCACGTGTAAACTAAAGTTTATACGGATTGTGTATCAAAGTTTTTTCCTTAAAATAAATACTAAAAAAGGGTATATCAAAAATAATAAAATAAAAACAATTAATTTTAGGGTTTTACTATTGAGAAATCTCCAATACATAGGTTACAAGAGTCTTTTAGTTTTATGGATTAGGGGTTTAATTTAGGGTTTAAAGTTTAGGGGTTTGGGTTGTAGTGTTTAGAATTTACGTTTTAGGGTTTAGAGTTTGGAGTTTAGTTTTTTTAGAATTTAGGTTTAGTAATTTAGGATTTGGGTTTATAACATTTGTAAAATAAATTTTACACAGCCTGTGTATTAAAATTAAACCCTTTACTATATGCATCCATGAGAGCTGTCAATAATAACTAACAAAATTTCTATAATTAATGCTTATTTTACTTCATGTTAAGGCTTATGGTTTTAGGGTTTAGTGTTTATAGTTTAAGGTTTAGGTTTTTGAGTTTTGAAGTTTAGAGTTTATGGTTTAAGGTTTTAATGTTTATGGTTTCATGGTTTGGGGTTTAATGTTTATTGTTTTATGGTTTATGATTTTAGAGTTTAGGGTTTAATTATAAGAAAAATGCTTTGATACACAAGTTTATGTAAATTTTAGGGTTTAGAGATTTAGGTTGTGGTTTAGAGTTTAGGAGTTTAGAAATTTAGATTTTATAACTTAAATATGAATAGTTGTGTATATTTTTTTTACAAAGCTTGTATATCAAGATATAATCCTTAATTAAAACTCATAAACCTTAGCCTCTTGCTTTTTTTCCTCAAATCTGTCATTTTACATCTTTTTTATTTTGTTTTGGCCGGCGATGGGCGACATCAGTTTTAGTGGTGGTCGTTGATCGCTGGTGTTTAATGTTTTCCTTGTTTTCATAATACAATACGTGTTATTTTAGTTTGAACTAATATATTTATAGGATCTTATCACTGTTGAGTCTATAATTCTACCATTTATTTGCGCAACACACACCAAATTTATAAGTAACCTGAAGCATCGTATTTTCACACAAATAAACTTTATAAGCATTTTTAAGGTGTATTTAACCAAAGTTCCAACCCAAATAATTGACCGTAATCTTCACCGTCGACATGAATCTTGTCTCAACTCCAAGGCACCCGTGGCCAAATATCATCATTCTGATTCATAATAATAATAATAACACAAAAACATATCCGACAGCAGACCTTATCAATAGACGATAAATGAGCCCCTAAAATCAACAGAGTTATCAATTAACAATAATAGCTTCCATCACCATTCCAGGTACTGCAATCGAAACAAAACAAACACATCTGAAAAACAATCCCCCTAATCTATAAAATGTTTCTGTTTTCAGATAAACACCTGCAGTCTGCAACATTATCTTCAAATGTAATAAACCATTAACAAAATTGCGTCAACACCCCTTGCTCTTTGCCAGAAACCATTTTTCATTCTTAACTTTCGACAAGATAGGAGGAGGTCCTGCAAGCAGGAAAATTAAAGAATCAAAGAAGGAAAAAGGAAAACAGACATGGGTATAATTCCCAAAACTTGTTAGTTTCTAAGTAAATATAAAAATCATAAAGTATACAAAAATCGAAAACAGGATGAACAATAATTTCCAAAGTAGTTCCCTACTATAAAGGTTTGATTTTTAATAGACTTTAAATCCGCCAGTTAAATGTATTTTGTGGGAGGTAGAATTTTGTTCCTTTTATTACTGATTTGAAAGAGCTAGTAGCTTTTTTAATAAGCTTAACCGTCCCTCATCAAATTCATGTAATTGAATAATTGTGCCCTCCTTTACTAATTATGATCATCATAGGGGAAACTAACCTTCATTCGGGGCAGCACCAATAACACACAATTGCGGCATGCAGATGGAACAGTTCCAGGCTCAGCAGTTGCATCAATCTTTCCATCGTAGAAGAGCACACGGATTTTTATGTACTTCAAAATATTAGCCGACACAGAATACCAAGCTAAACAAATTAGGCCATTGCCCAAATGAAACAGATTAGGAGAGTATAAAAGAGGTAATGGAGAGTCAGAACGCCACTGGATGGGCAACCATTTCTTATCAACAACGTGATAGGCCCCGAAAAATATTCTGAATCAGTTATCCCTTCCCAAAGTGGATCTAAGAGAAAATAGGCAACGTTATCCACGATTACCGATGCAGGAGGCCAGAAGAATCCACCATTAGGGCTGAAGGCCTAAAGAGAATGGTTGGAACCGAAGTGCACTAGAATTCGAGATCGGGAAGAATCAAGGAGAACATGGTCAGATAAGTATCGAAGATCCAAACAATAAGCAGCGGGAGGGGCCGGCCATTCATCCCAACCATTTTCATGTATATTGAAAACCTCGGCAAAATGACCTCCAGTAGGTGGAGTTGAGCCGAAGACGTAAATCTTTCCTCTTGTAGCAATAGCTGAGGGACTCTGCCGCGGGACCAACATAGGAGGAGCTTTCTTCCATTCACAACCAGGGCGCACAATCAAAGTAGAAAACGCAGTTATGGTCGTGGCAACCATAAAACATTTTATCGGGACAAAAGGGATCCCCAACGCAAACTCCCCCAAGGACCTAAACGCCACAGCCACAAGCAACGGCAGTTCCGCAATTACGAGCCTCGGATGGCATCGTACTCAGAGTCTCACTGATTTCTCCGCTATCAATCGTTACAATGTTGATGTAGCAATTCACAATGCTGATTTGACCGTACACATGTGAATGCTGATTCCCCCTTGCCTTCTTTTGCAACAATCTGAAAGATTTGCTATTGCTCTTTGCAGCAGACATCTACTGCAGTTCGCGCCTGACAGCAGACATCTACTGCAGTTCGCGCTTGATAAGTCAGGTGTACACTGGACAAGGGTGTACACTATTGGAGAACTTGAAAATTGAGCTTCTTCAGTCGCACTTTTTTAGAACCCGATGGAGCGTTTACGGCCCTGGTTGCTGTAACATTCATGATCACCAGAGCTGTTGCTGGCTGGTTATACGGTCTTCCTGAGTGACATTCTGAATGCTATTCGTGGAAAATTCAGGTTCTTCGGCCAGTGCCGAAAATATATTTTGATTCGAGTATCCTAGGAGGCACTAATTACCAAATCACGGCTGACGTTTCAAAAGGACAAAGTTGAGGAATGTAGTTGGCGGAAATGATTACACATGCTTGGCAGATGCCAGATGAAAGTGCTTCTGTTTATGGCGAAAGTTATTGTGCTTCGACAAACATGGTTGAGATAATTAGGCTGCTGAGCTTCAGCGGCAGGGATAAGCACCGAAAGTAGTGTATGTAAACATTGGAGATATGCATAATTTTTCAACATTGCATAAGAATGTTGATACTTACAAAGAAAAATTCGAGTCAAGCCAATTGATTTTCGAATTGTTTGTGTATAATAAGCCATTCTGCTTATTCGAAACATGTCATAGGAGTTGGGATAGATTTCAGCTTTATTCACTGCATTTCACTTGGTTAAACTTAATTAAGTAACTAAAAGTTTGAACCGAGTTCTATAGGATTGTTTTACTTTAGTAAAATTTCCGGATATTAACCAGATTCAACAAAAGCAACTGCAGACTGTAAGACCAGTCCAAAAAGGACTACATCAAAGCTCTGTTCCTTAGAACAGTGATCAAATCAACGTGGCGAAAGATTTGAAATAGTGACCTCATTAACAGAAACGTCTCCATCATTATGTCCGACAAAGGATGCCGGTTCAGCTGGATGAGGAAGTGGAATGGTATCGCTTGCCAACATGACAATAACGGATGACATGGTTGGTCTGTCTGCTGGATCTTCTTGCACACACAATAGCCCGATATGAATGCATTTAAGCACCTCGGAAGCAACACACGATGGGACCAAGATCTGATCTATTAGCTTCATTCCATCACCCTTGGACCATAGTTTCCATGTCTACAATCATAGCTTAAAATTCATAGTCCAATTTCTATATTCGATATATTGATTGAAGACGATAGAAAAGAAGAAAAACATACAAAAGTTAGCAGGCAACGCTCTGAAAGATGAAAACCCTTGTTCTTTTTCCCACTTATAATCTCCAGCAAAAGGACTCCGAAGCTGAAAACATCAGATTTGATAGAAAACAGTCCTCGCATTGCATATTCGGGTGCCATGTATCCGCTGTTTTAGTTCATAAGAAGCAATGAGAAAGATGATCTGAACAACATTAGATAGTTTCATAAAATATGTAGACTTACTATGTTCCAACTACTCTACTGGTACTTGCTTCATTTTTATCTTCACCGAAAATTCTAGCCATACCGAAGTCTGAAATTTTCGGATTCATTTTGTGATCAATTAGAACATTACTGGCTTTAAGGTCTCTGTGTATAATTCTGAGACGAGAATCTTCATGTAGGTACAGGATACCTCGGGCAATTCCTTTGATAATGTTGAATCGTTTCTTCCAATCCAGTTGCACAGAAAAGTTTGAATCTGATACGAACGAGGAGGAAACAAATGAATACATTTTCATTACTTCTTTTACTTCTTTTACTTCTTGTATTTTAAATTAGTTAAAAGGTTCAAGGATCAAACCGAACAGGAAGACGTCGAGGCTTCGGTTGGGCATGAATTCATATACAAGCAGCTTTTCGTTTTTCTCCAAGCAGCATCCTAAAAGCCTTGCAAGATTTCTATGCTGTAATCTAGCGATCAGCATGACTTCATTCTTCAACTCAACAATCCGATGTTCTCGACAGCCTTTTCACTGCAATTTCTTTTCCATCTGCTAGTGTTCCCTGGAAGAATTCATTCATTAGTCTAACATGTCAAAATTCAAATGCAAAACATCACACATCTCTGAAATGTTCTTAATCCAAGCTATATGATTACCTTGTATACAGGACCGAATCTGCCCTCTCCAAGTTTATTTTCATCCGAGAAGTGATTTGTTGCTGCAAGTAAGATATCCAATTGAATAGATTGCAACTCTTGAGACTTCCCCATATTTTCTCCAGTAAAAGTTTCCTTTAATTGAACTTCTTGGCTGTTTTCTCTGTCTGCAATTGAAAAAAAAAAGAATGAAAATGGAATACAATATAAAACAAATTTGTGATTCTTCCCTCAAAGATTACTCCATTGCACACCCCGATTGTTTCTCCTCCTCCAAATGAAGTAACCAAAGGCAGAAACCACAGCTAGCCCAAAAATTGCAGATAAACTTGCACCGAGTATTCGAATCAAGTTTGATTTGCTTTGTTTCTCTTCTTCTAAAAAATATGGCAGAATTAGATATTCTCAATTCAGTTCATTCAAAAAATGGCTGTTTGGTTCACATGCATTCTGCATGACAAAATCTAGAAAAGGATCAAGAGAAAAAATGTAAGAATAAAAACTTATCGTGAGAAGAACCTGGAGCTGCAGGAGGAGGAGGTGAATCTCCAACTGAATGAGGTGGTGGAGGAGGAGGAAGACGTGGAGGTGAAACTGGTCGAGGAAAAGGAGCAAGAGCTGAAGGTAAAGCTGGTATAGGAGGAGGAGGAGAAGGTGAAACCGATAGGGAAAGAAGACGGTGAGATGTGGTTGAAACTGATATTTGTTTATAGAACTGGTGAAATTCATATCTGACATTACAGCTCGGATTCAAAATTCTTCCGCCTACCCTTCCGGTCGGAAGATAAGGTATTGCGCCTTGCAGACATTGAATGCAATCCGTTCCTGCTAAGTCCGATGTACACTGGAGCAGGACGTACAGTGTTTGACAACTTGAGATATTCTGCTTTTTAGTCGCCGCTTTTTTAGCACCGGCTGGTTCATTTTCCACCAGGGTTGCAGTATCATTCATAATCCTCAGTATCTGGTTGAAAGTCGAAACGGTGATATTCTTACTGTTATACATAAAAACTCTAGGTTCTTCAGCCACAACGGAAAAGAAATTTTGATTCGAGTATCGTAGGAGGCACTCGTCGTACCAAACCACCGCAGTTGTTTCAACAGGACAACGTCGGGAAATGTCAGTGGTGGCAAAATTGACACAAGCTTGACAGACGCTGGTAGAAGAAATATCCCCACGGCAGATGAAAAGGCCATATACCACGTCGGGGCTCCTGCCTGCGGTCGTGTTGTAGAAACCATTTCGATGGGTGGCATTCGACGACAGCGACGATAAGACGCTATCGCGATTGGCTAGGTAATTAGTGCTGTTCGTGGTGAAAGTAGTGGTGTTTGAACAGAAGTGGTGGAGATAAGTAGGCTGCTGAGCTTCAGATGTAGGGCTAAGCAAGGTAAGGACTATTAAAAACAGGTTCATGGGCATGCATTTTCTAATAAAAGCCATGTCCTCCTTTTAGCTTGGATCATAACACAAGAAAAACCAGCTTTATAAATTATGATATGGGTTGTCCTAGAATGGGCAATAGTTTTTGCTATTGCAGAAGATTGGTTGATTCTTACTACAAGAAATTCAGAGTCAAGCCGATTGATTTTTGTATTATCTGTCTTAGTCTGTAAAAACAAATTATCTGTGTATTAGTTCCAAGCAACACGTTGGCCGTAAATCATGTCTGATTGAATTCAAGTTCATCGTATGTTGCGGAAGGTGGGATGAGGCACTAGATCCCTTAAACAAAGTCAGAAGTTCGAATTCTAGCGTTGTAAATAATAAAACTTGGGTTGGAAGGGTCGCCCCGTAATGAGCCTATGCAAAACTCGATCTGATTACTCGACCAGTGGATCAAACACCAGTGGTTTAAAAAAAAGAAAGTTTATAGAGCAGTTTATGTTGCAGGAAACTACACTACTCAGTCACATATTTGTCAATAAACTGACTGTTTCTTATCTTTTTTCCCCCCTTTGTAAGCACATTCCAGTTGTTAAAGCCACAAATGGAAAGATGTGATTGCAAATTTAATAATAATGCGAAGAAAAAATGAAAGAAGATTTCTACAAATAAAGTCGTTCAAGAAGACTTCAAACAATGTTAACGTAAATGAGAAGATTGGTTACATAGGAAAGGAAAAATTGGATTCATATTCACGTGCATGAGAATTATATAGTTGCAAACAACTATATAGTCTTTGATTAAATATCAAAATATACTTCTATTCAAAAAAAATCAAAATATATTTGTTTGGAGTAATAAAAACTCTTCAAATTACGAATTTACAATACTTAATATTAATAAATTTATTTTTGATAAATTCTAATTCTAATCTTAATCTTACTAGAGGGGACGGGAAGGAGTGTACTCTTGATGGGTCTAGAACTCATGACCTAAAGAAATATGAAGAAACAAGATAAGCAGCTTGGCCAACCGGCCAAATGTGCTTGCTCAATAATAATAAATTTATAATAAATAGTGTAACTCAACATTATTTATTGAGAGGTTATTTTAAAATGTATAAATTTATAGGACACAATAAATTATATTATCTTTAATGGCATGCCTTTTGTCAGAGGATCTGCTATCATCCTGTTATCAATCAAGAAGATTCAAATATTTTCTCTACAGAAAAAAAATGCTGGTTTTGCTGGTGCAGGTAGCTTGACATTGACATGGTTTTGGTGCTGAAGTTTCAAAATCATAAACTCTAATCAAATCTACTTCAAATCATATTGAAGATCTCAACATGATTTTTACAGAATTTCTAATTACATTCAATCATGCTTGTTAACGAAACAACCACATCTACATTCTTGTTCACTTGATTTGGACAAAAAGGAAATACAAATTTTGAACATTCTACTCTACAGATATATTAGAATTCAATTTACACTCGAGTCAATTTTTCAGCGGGCTGAGATATCAGACATACTCATCTGATTCATCGATGGATCTGTTGTTGAAGACCGATCAACCGGAATCGTTCTTCCGACAGAAAATGCAGGTCTTTTCGGTTCGGGAAGAGTGATCGTATCGCTTCCTAAGACAACTACTACATCAGACATGGTCGGTCGGTCCGCCGGATCTTCTTGCACACATAAAAGACCGATATGTATGCATCTCTCGATTTCTAGAATCGAGCATGATTCCAGCAAACAAGGGTCAACCAATTCCAGTTCTTTCCCTTCATTCCATAGTCTCCAAGCCTGCCAAATGCCAATGCATCCAAATAATCAAAGACACTAATGAACATAGTATTGCAGACATGACAAGTTACAGGTACACTTACATCTGCAAGAAGTGTCTGAGCATGTTTGGTTTGGTAAAATCCACTGTTCTTTTGCCCGGAAAGAATCTCGAGCACGATCACGCCGAAGCTAAAAACATCCAATTTCACCGAGAATAGTCCCTCCATTGCATATTCCGGAGCCATGTATCCGCTGTTTTCAAGTTCATTTCTTTCTCCTTTTAGTAATTAATTGTCTAGAGTAAATTTGTAAGGCAAAGATAACTCGGTTATTACTTACTATGTTCCTACAACTCTTTTAGTGTTGGCTGAGTTCTGATTTTCACAGAAAATCCTTGCCATCCCGAAATCTGATATTTTGGCAACCATGTCTTGATCCATCAACACGTTGCTGGGTTTTAGATCTCTATGCATGATTTTAAGTCTGGAGTCCTCGTGAAGATAAACAAGTCCTCTGGAAATTCCAGTAATAATGTCCAACCATGTCTTCCAATCAATCTTTGAGCGTTTCTCAGAATCTGGAATTAGAAATTAACCATCAGTCGATAAACAAAAAGATAGGGTTAATTGCAAAAGACATCCTCAAATTATGGGCAAGATTAAAAATTGGTCTTCCAATTTTAAAAACATTCTAATTAAGTCCTCACTATATTGGTACCATATCAATCAAGTTCGTCTGTTAAAAAGGTTTAAACTAAATTTTTCATTTTTAGAAGAGGCAAAAAAATGCAAAATTTTCATTTAATCAAAAACTAAAATACTTGAATTAAATGTTTAACTCTTATGAGGGAGGGGCTAAAAACCAATTTGACCAAATCCCCTGACTTGCCCTTGTTGACAATTTGATTCATGTATTTCAAATATTCTCTCCATTTAAGTTCCAAACTAGTATTTAATGTCTAAATTAACAACTAGACTAGCAGAATGACCTTGTTTGCACAATATTGATACTTTGATAACTAAAGTAAAACGTTCTAAAGCTTGAGGACTAATTTAAATTCTCAGAGATAATTCAAGCATATTTGGTGTAATTAACCCCAAAATGATATAAATGAGTTCTAAGCTTCTATCCTACCGAGGAAAGATCAAAAAAGGTACCTACCGAAGATGAAGCAATCAAGGCTTTTGTTGGGCATAAGCTCGTATATGAGCAGCTTCTCATCACCTTCTAACCCACATCCCAATAGACTTACAAGGTTCCTATGTTGAAGCTTTGTAATCTATATAACTTCATTATTCAACTCTTCTAAGCCTTGCCATGATTTCCTCGACAGCCTTTTAATTGCCACTTCCTTCCCATTTGGTAACACACCCTTGAAATTGTTGAATTCAATTCACAAATTCAGACACCCCACATACTTAAAACTAAAAAAAACTTCAAAACCTCAAGTTCAACTCCGTATTTTGGTTGTGTCCAGATCCGAATATATTCTAATTATCAATACAATGGTTCATTACCTTGTAAACTGTGCCGAAGCCGCCTTGTCCGAGCTTGTTTGAATCGGAGAAATCATCGGTAGCTGCCTTTATTGTAGGTAAATCGAGGAAGGGGAATTCTTGAGAAGCTACTAACTGGCCTTCTTGTGTTATGATTACTTCCTTTGGGCTTGCCAGTTCGTATAGCAATGTTGTCTGGCTTCTTTCATCATCTGCAGAAAATAAATAAATTCTGGGTCTGTAATTTGATTCTTTCTTTGATTACTGAAAAACAATTCAATATAAAGATAATCTGGTTGGCAATTTTCTGCAGCGGTTTACCTATTTGTTTCCGTTTCTTCAATCGCGTATATATAAGTCTGGAACCAATGAGAAGTGCAACAACCAGTGCTGCTGCACGTACAACTGCGATAATCATCCCCATGCTCCATCTATCCCCTGTTTCCAGGCCAAAATAAAATTTGGGGGTTCAAAATGCAAGTTACAATATCTAGAGGGACCAAAATTCATATTTTACCACTATTGTGGACTAATTAATTCAAAACTATTTCAATGTTTATATACCTGTTTGAAATTCTGGGTAGATTAATGGAGAATCTGAGCCATTATAAAATTTGTACATTTGGAACCTGACGTTACAGTTCCTGCTAAGAACACTTCCCCCTGTCCGAGAACCGCAGCAGCCATTAAGATCTTTAAGAGCTGAATCTAAACAATTCAGACAAATATCACCAGAAATGTCCCTGGTGCATTGAACAAGCCCATATATCCTTTCCTTCTTGTTAAACTTCACTTCTCCGGTCTCGAACATCAGCTCAGAATCATACGCCTCATTCCTCGAGATGTTGTTCATCAAAAACGCCAACACATCGTTGAAACGACCGGGATTCGATATGTTCTTCTCGTTGTCGTTTGAGTCTGGGAATTTCCCTGTATAGACCATCAAGGAACTGTTCTGAAACGAGTACTGAAGCTGGCAGTTATCGTACCAGACGATCGCTTCTACAGTTCTGCACCCGTCGAGGACATCTCGACTGGCATTTTTAACGCAGTCTCGACACGACAAAACGGTAGCATCGCCTCGGCAAAGCGCTCGAGCGTAGACGTGACCGGCACCATCTCCGATCGAGGTGCTGTAGAAGCCTGTACTCGAAGTGTTGGAAGGTAATGAGTCGAGCACAAATTTAAGGTTGTTCCCGAACGTGCTGTTGGTTGTGTAGTTGATTGAGTTGTCTGAACAGAAAGTGAAGAGTGGATTTGTAGAAGCTTCCATGGAGAAAATGAACATGGTTAAGATCAACAAAAGCATAGCTGAAAATGAAAAATTGCTCATTGTGTTCTTTCAAATGTCTTTTTGCATTAAATTTTTTGCGATAAGATCTGTAAATATGGAAGTTGAGTTTTTTAGAAAAGTCAAATTTTTAACATGGTCAAGATAATGAACATGACAGAGAAATTTACAGTACTGTACTAAATCTGAAAATTCGGACAGCATTGATGATAAAACTCAGACTAAAACATGACAACCAAACATATTAATTAATCATTTTCTTAGTTAAATGTCAATGACTGGATTGTACGTACTGCAATATACAGATATATACACATATATTATGGGCTAATTGTAGTATAATCCTAAATTATGGTCTATATTTGAAATTGATCCTAAACTTCAAAATATTCTAGTTGAGTCTTCCAAATGTAAATATCATATTAATAGGATCTTTTTTTTTATCAAAGCACGTGATTTCATATTAATAGGGTACTTTTATCAGCCTTGTCACAACTTTATCATTAAATACCAACTCAAATAATAGAAAATTTATTATATGGTCCCCGCTCATCACGTCATTTATGGTCACATCCACTAAAAAACAGTCGATTAATTTCTTTATTTTCCACTTTATTTTTTCTAAAGACGAATCTTCATTTTTTTTTTCCATAGAGAGTGGGTAGTTACATAAAATTAATTAGGAAAACAAAAATTAGTTGGTTGTTTTTTAGTGGATGAGGACTATAAATGACTTGGTGAGCAAAATCTATATAATACTTTCTCTAAATAATGCGAGGCATTTTAAAACATGTAAATCAAATTTTAAACGTATGTACACTTACTACTATTGTCAGAATTAGATTGAATCAGTCGATTAAACTGAAAACTAGTTCAAATGGTGACATATAACAGAAAATAGAGCGAACAACAAAAGAATCGACAATTTAAGTTCAACTGGTTATGAATTTTGGTTTATGATTTTTTATTATTGTTTAAAAGAAAATTGTTTGATTATTTAGTCTTTGTTGATCTGGCAATTCAATCGGCTAAGCTGTAAATGGATGGGCTGATCGATTCGACTACCAATTTAGTTCTTACAACACCATTCATTAGATTGTTAGCTTAGATCTCACGTGTTATAAAAAGCAAATTAAGTCATTGAAACTTGAGATGACTATTTCCTTTTTAATAACATGAAATATCTAAATTGTTTAAATTTTGATCCACGTGTTTTAAAATAATTTCAAATCAAATTCAAGATAATATTCAATGTCCAAACTGATGATATAAAAATAGTTTTAGGACTCGGTTAAAACGTTTTGAATTTTGTGTATCAATTTAAACTGTATGCCATAATTTGGAGACATCTAATGAATTAACCCATATTTTATTTTTCTTTTAATAATTTCCCCCTAATTGTGATTAAAATAGTTATAAAGAATAGTGAAGCCACAGCGTTTGTTTACAAGAGAAGAAAGCTCACGGTTAGCAATAGTTCTATGGGTATTTTACATAAATTTTTAAATATTTAATTTGAGTGATTCAGATTGTATTAAACTCAAGTCGAATTTACGATATTAACAGTTTTCAAAGTTGACCTACTATAAAATACGAGAAAAAATTCAAATTTTCCTAAATTACCGCAATCATAATCGACTCAAAATTCCATAATATCACAAATGATATTCAACAAAGGCAACCACAAGAAAACTAGCTTAAGTGAATTAGCTCACTGATTGGTTGAAATAGGGAGTATATTTCAATTTTTTATGAGGAAAAAAATGTTTACGAATTATGTAATTGTCACATTGTTTTCATATGGAATCAACATTTTTTAATATGGTCAACTTTTGACTAATTGAGTTATTAATATATTCATGTATTGTCTATGGTAGTGATATTATATGAAAAATACAAGAATTAATGATGTTATTTAACCATTTTAATATGAATATGTTATGATGTATAATGATCTTAGTTAAAATCATGTTTTCATAATGTATAGTCAACGCTTCAAATTCTACGTGAGCATTTAGCTGTTGTTTTTTAGCAAACTAAAAGCATGTTATTTCTTTAACAATACACTTGTCTAGTAAGTAAAGGGAGGCAGATTTCACCTAAATGATCTGGGTTTGAGCGCTTTACTCTACACGTATATATAAAATTATTTAAATTTAAAATCAAAAGCAAATATTATTTTGTACTCGAATAAAATTATTTTTTGAAAATATACTCGGATAAAATTATTAAATATTTATTTAATTATATGATACCTTGTCAACGATTTATACAGTTTTTGTGATGAATTTAAAAATTAAAAAGGTAAATAAATGAAACATTTGACATCATTTTAATGTAGTTTGTGAGAGAGGTAAAGTTCTACTACCGATGCATTCAATAACCGTCCACCAAATAATTATTATTAAATAATAATATCAGAATTTTATCTTCCAGTACTGTACGTTAATTACATGTCTTAAAAACTATTTTAAAATAAAAGATTAATAGAGAAATTGATTATGTAGAGTCTTCTAATTTCATTCGTGGAATTAAAAATTCTACCATTATTTTATAAAACGGAATTCAATTTTCAAAAATGGACGGATTGATAAAGTCAAATAGTGGATGACGGGTGATGTGATTTGCAACGGCAACACAGCTGATTAGAAACATTTGATCCAAAAATTAGAAATTTAAAACAACATCCACTTCATGAATTAATTAAAAACTAAAAGAACATTAAAATTAAAGACTGGCATTGGACTATCATAACATAATAAATATTTAAATTGGAAATAAATTTAAATTGGAAACAATGAATATCATAATATAATAAATATTTATAATTAAATTTGAACAGAAACTTGAATAACTTGACTCAATTAAAAAATTAAATAAAGTTTGAGTTGTAATATAGAACTCATTAATGCGAATTTTTGACTTGACTCTATCGAATATTCGCCCTTACTTGGACCATTTAACTGAAATACTACACATGGGCCAAAATCTGCTTAAAGTTTCCATTTTTTTGAGGGGCGTCCAAGTTTAACTAACTTTCTTCTTCTTGTTCGAAATCTTGCCATCTTTACCTATACGCGCGTATCTTCCCTTCCCTGTTTACCGAAAAATTATTACATGGTTTCGGCTCATCACGTTATTTATAGTCTCATCCAATGAGATTTATTCATTTAATTATATGTAGGAAAGAGGTGAAGATTCACCTTAAAAAAATTGAGATGAAAAATTATTATTGGATGAGACCATAAAAGACGTAGGACCCATCTAATAATTTTTCCTGCTTACCCGATGATGCTTACTCTTTATGCCCCATGTATTGTACTTAATCTTGGTTGACAAACAGGCCCTCAATTAGACCGTTGCATTCCTTATTGCCTTGCGAAGACTGGACCAAAGGCGGGTCTCGACATCCACTTGGTCGATCACTAGATGAGTTTTGTCATTCCCTTGGTAAAACGAAGGGATGGTCCTGCTCCCCACTTTATCTTCCCCGTGATAGAACACAAGGATGATATCATCGTAGTAGATATGGGACTCTTCGTTTGGGTTCGTAATATCAAGTTCGTACTGCATGGTTCCGTGATCGGATACGTTGCTGTCGTTCGCCTTCGGGACCGAGAAGTTGACGATGGTGTAGGTGGGGCTTCTGGGAAGCAAGGCTAGCCATAGACAAAGAGCAAGGAGGCCTAATAGGCCAATGATTTGGAGAAGCCATAAGTAGAAGCTTTTGGTTTCGCACATTGATGTAGGGAGGATGAAAAAAAGCAGGTGTTTCACAAATGTTTGAATGGAATTTGGTTTGGTTTGGTTTGGTTTGGTTTGGTTTGTGGCTACAGTAAAGTGCTTAAGTTCGAGTGAGAATAAAGTCATAAAATGAACAATTCAGTTTGAGTGAGAATAACATTGGGAATATGATTCTATGTGTCATGAAAGAACCATCCATGAATGAAGACCTTAAAACTAAGGCAGCTTAGTCCATAGGGTGGTTCAAAGGTTTATAGGACCATGTACAGTTTATTAAAACAAGACCATTTAATTTATAATTTCAAAAATATATAAGTTTTTTTAAAAAGATATTTTTATCTTAGTAAAAATATATATTATGAGACGCTCTTTAAAGTCATTTATTAATTTTTTTCTTGTAATTTATTAAATCAAACATTTTTATTTTCTTCATATAAACATTTAATTCAACTCATTTTGGTCCCCTCTTTTCTTGGGGGCATGTGCGATTGCTCACCTCGCACATGTCCAAAACTCCCACTCTCCTTAATTATAGTAAGTAGGATAGACCTAAGGGTGTTGGGTCGCATTCTTAAAATTTACAAATTTTCATGTAATTTAGATATATTTTTTGTAATTTTTTGATAATCTAATTTCGCACTCATAAATTTGTAGTATAACTTCATAAAGGTGCGCACTCCTAATATAAAATCATACATTCAACCCTTATGGTAAGCCTATATATAGAGAGATGCATAAGTGTGTCATAAAGGTAGCTTAAGTGAAGAATTTGGACCAATAACTAGCTAGTCTAGTAAAATGAGGTACTAGATCCCTTAAGTAAGATCATGAGTTCGAATCATGACGTTCTGAATGAAGTAAATTGTGTTGGAAGTGTCCCATCATAATGTGCATATGTAGTATCTGATTCGGATTAGTCCCTTAATGAGTTGGATACTGATAAATATAAAAATAAGAATTTCACTTTGAAGTTTCTGACAAGTGTATAATTTATATTTTAATCCCTCTACTTTTTTAATCTTATTAGAAGGTCTTAACTGTTCTCATTGTTAGTTTTTAACGTTGAAGTGATTAGAAAAATTTTTCTAAATATTATCTTAAACATTCGGTTGACATATAAATACAATTATTGAATTTTTCCCATACACTTTCCCCATAATTCAACAAACCAAAATCAAAAAAAAAATTAAAATGCAACGAAAATCAAGTGAAATAGACAGGACATCTCTTGTTTTTCCAAGCTGGTAACATCAACCCATCCGAACCAACTGCAACATCACGACTTACGTGCATTTTATGGTGCTTGCTCTTCCATGTTGAAACCTTAAATCTGATTCCCGATGTTATATCTAAACGTAAAACCACAGTCCCATGTTGCCTATCATTCATGAACTCCTTCCCCTCATTGCTGTTTACAGTAAGCGTAGCTGCACCAGATGTACCGTGCACAATCGTAGTTGTCTTAGGTTCTTGAAAAAACGGGGGGAACAATGAGCTCGACCCGACTCGCCGATCCTTATAAAAGACCGACCCGATCATAGAGTCGTAATAGATGCCCATGTGTTGGTTGGAGTTCCTGGCTGTGATATTGAATGTTATTAAAGCATTCTCGAGCAGTGATTGTTGAGCCAAAGTAGGGACGGTGAAATCCATCATATGGAACCTTGGACGATGAGGGTGTAAACTTAGCCATAAGATGAAGAAAACAATGCCAAGAAACAAAAAAATGAACAAGAATATGGCACATAGTACTTTGGTGGCTCTAGCGGTGAAGCTTTCATGAACTCGATGCGCATAGTATCCGGTGGAGTGGTGGTGTTTGACGGCTTGGATCGGCAACCTGTTGGAATTGGACATGTTTTCTTATGAATCGAAAAGGGTTTTCCGAGGAAAAGAAGTATTTATAGCAAAGGGTATTGGTGATCTAAAGGTGGCAGAGGGAAAGAATTAAGACAAGTTAATGAATTTGGAGTCTCTTTTGCATGGCTTTTATATGGTAATGTTAGAACTTTTAACGTGTACATGTTTCTTTCTTGCAACCTATGACCTATAGAAACTGCAAAGTATGTGTACAGGTAGGAGAAAGAATATGATTTTTCAAATTTGGTAGCACGAGTTTTATTTATTATTTTTTTGTTAATAGTTTTATCTATTATGTCAATTATTAATGTTGCGTCTCCCAATTGTGTATTTGTAATCCACATGCATTTATTTGTATTTCAATACTGTGATCATATGGGCATGAATGCGACGAACTTCCATTATTTAATTAGAATAATTATTTGATAAATCACTAAAATTATTCATTTTTATTGAATTGATTTTTTTTCAATGGGTTATTGACAAGCGTATAATCATACCAAAATTTTGGGTCAATATTCATACATAGAAACAAGACATGGATGAATTTATTGACAAGCGTATTATGGCTAATTGGGCTAAATTTGGGCTTCATAAGGTAAAATTTGAGCCCAATTCTAATTACAAGGCCACGAAAAGGAGCATTTTCATTACGGCCAACATCATAATACAAAATAGGAATCATCAGCCCATTTTCGGTTGTAATTACTATTTTTATCCGGAATTTTAACCTATTTTTATTTTTGTAAAATATTTAAATAACGGGCTTAAGTATTATTTTATATTACTTAGTATATTGTTATTGCAAAAACCAAAAATATTATTAGTATTACTATAATACATGTCATGATATTTCAAAAAACAAAAACATTATTATTATCTATTTATGACTGAAAACCCAAAATATTACTATTATTAGTGTAACTATTTGCTATTAGTTTGTTTTGGCTGTATGTTAATATAATTTGAAAAAAGAGAAAAGAAAAATATTATAAGGTTTGTTTGTATTTAGTGTTAAGTGTTAATATTACTATTTGGTTCGCATTATTATTATTATATTATCGTATAGTTATTGTTATTATTATAACCAGAATATAAAAACTAAACAAAAATATTATTAAATTATATAAAAGCCCACTAAATAACATAGTAATAAAGCCCAAATATTAATTGTTTATATCAGTCCAAGTTACAAGAAAAAACCTACATAAATAAAACATAATAGCCCGTTTGGGCCCAAAACCAGATAAATCCTAAAAACCCTAATCTGATGCCCTTCTGTTTTGTCTGCACAGCCGTACGTCAACCGTTAGATTTGGCTGCAGATCAAAGGTCCAGATCATTCCCTTCAGAGGAAATCCTAGTAGCCATCACATGAGTTGGCGCAGCATCAACAGAAGCCGTTGGATCAAAGTGCTGGATCAACAGCTCAGATTGGATCTAAGAGCCTTCTGGAATCCTCAGGCGCTCACGCGCGATGTTCCCACCCTTCCACGCGCCCGTGAGCTTCACGCGCCTGACATTTGAGCAGCCTCCGGCGATTCATCTGCCACGGTTGCCGAAACCTGGGCTCCTCTGACGTCTCAGCTGCCAGCCTTGCCTCACTCTGGTCCCCGTTCATCTCGTGCGGCCACGTTTACAAGCAAACCAAAGCGGGATAAACAACAAAGATCAGAAGGAAAATCGGGCAAAAATAGCAAAGATCAAATTTCAAGAAAACAAATACGGCGGATTTCAGAGCACACCAAGCCAACATTTTAATTTCTTTTTTTTTCCATGCAACAACAATTTGGTTATAAAAACCAAAGCACACAGATTGTAAGAACGGTCAAGAGGAAATACAAAAATACAAAAAACAAGCACCTTTAAGAGGTATAATCTGGCTTTCTCTTGCATGCATACCAAGATATTTTCAAAAACCCTAGATCTAAGAAAGTAGACTACTTACCCTCGGTTTTGAAGTCGTCCGTGGTTCCCTTTATCGGAGATAAGCCTACCGACCTCTTTGAGGCCGTGCATGGTGATTCGATGAAGAGATGAACAAGCCAAAAAGACTTAATTCTTTCGTTGTTTTGTTTCTTTTTTTTTCAAAAGCAAAAGGGGTTTTCATGTTTTGAGGAGAGATAAGGGTGGGATCTGGGTTCAGACGAAACAAGGGTTCTTTTTGACTCATTTTGAGTCCACTGACGGCGGTCGACATGACGGTACGATGGCCATTTTTTGGGTTTACAGACTCCGATCGAGAGGATTACAGAGCATTCAGCTCTCAGTTTTCGAATTTTGGGTGTTAAATGAGATGTTTTAAATTTTTTTGGTTTTTATACTTGGTCCTTTTTCAAGAAGTAGGTTATTTGCGTCTTAAATCCTCCCATCTTTTTAAAACCTTCTTCGTAATCCTTGTAGTTTTAAAACTCATTGCAAATTTGTCCTCGTTCTATTTTCAGTCCGATATTAAATGGTTTTACACCCTTTCACCCCCTGATATTTTATTTCTGTTTTAATTTTGGTCCCTTTTTTAGTGGATTGAACCCGAACATAGCCCTTGTTCCTTTATTTTATCCCATTTGCTCCTTTTTTTGTATTTCATTTCCAGTTTTCTGTTTGGCATTTTATTTTCTTTAAAGTTCAATCTTTATTTGTTTGTTCCTTTTTTTTAGCATGTGTGTTGTGTATGTGTCTATTATATGTTTGATATATGCTTCTTATGTATGAGTTTTATTGTATTGTTTTTATGTTATAGTTTAAACTATAAAAATAATTGGGTGCCAAAAAACCTAGCTTTTACATATATTTACGCGTTCGTATATGAATATAATACCTTCGTTATATGTGTTTACCAATTGTCGTATAGTATAACTCTCGCATGATATGGTGTCTTGGTTTCCGATGTTTGATTCTAATATTTCTCTTATTCATATTTTAGTACCTTCATGTCCGTTGTTCTTAATTTATGTTTTTTTTGTTTATGTTTATATTTTCCCTTGTATTTGTTGCATTTGGATATTAAATTATGTTGTTAATGCGGGGCCTTTTTGTAACCCCTCGACCTGGTCTAGACGCCCAACTGCATCAAGAAGGCTACATTAGGTTTGTCGTAGCAAACCGAAGAGATACAACCAAACCCGGTCCATTTTTTTCTTTTTATTATTTTTAAATGCCAATTATTAACCCTACATGTTCATACAAACATTAGGGGCAACCCCAACTCAATCGGGCATCAATTTGACATCCAATTGATCACATTTGCAAATTAGGAAGCAAATCGTAAATACAGAAAATTTCTGGATTGAAACTCATTTTTAAGTTACCAATCTTTAATTAGTCGGATTTTAAACCTCCATCTCAAATTTCATCTCAATTTGATCATTCATGCTCATACAATCTCATGGACAAGTTCCGGGGACTAAAATGCAATGAAAGAAAAACTGCCAAGCTAAATTACAGAAAACGGCCTCGGGTATCGGTACGTGAGTTATCGTACCGATACACATAGAACTGTCCTGTACCGATACGCCAAGGCAGGTATCGATACGCCATAACGAACTTACCTAACTTTTGATTTTTTTAACATACGTACCAGTACGCTTACATGGGTATCGATACACGGGCTTGGATTGAAAAAGTGAAATTCCAGAGGCTAGAATGTGTACTGATACACCATTGCCCGTATCAATACGCCAAGACAAAAATGCCCTGGCGTACCGAAACGCCCTAGCGTGTACCGATTCCCCAGACCAGAAAATGTCCAACAATACCGATATGGTCCCCCGTGTATCGGTACGCATGAACCTATAATGTCACAAACTGCAGGTTTCTCATTCTAAAAGCATTCTCAAACCATTCTAACATACTCATAACATAATCCTAGCATACCAAGCATACCACAATCATTCAGGCTTTACAAATTCAAGATCGCAGTATGACATCGTCCAACAAAGAGAATCTATAGGCATGCTTCCTAATTTCCATCCAAGCAACATGTCAAAATGGTAAACCAGCATCAAAACAAACTTTAAAGGCCATTTACAACCCAAAAGCAACTAAATAAACATGCTCAAATAGGGAGTTCCACAAAACATCTCCCAAAGCACAATAGGTACCCCATTGCCCTTATTCTTTATAGTCTAAACCAAGACATACTTTGGAAACAAGTCTTGCCAAGATCCTCTTGCTTATTGCTGCCTTCCAAGACCTCAATTATCTGTTTTGATGGACAACAAGAGCGTAAGCACACAAGGCTTAGTGAGGAATGCTCCAAACAACCATCATCAATGCATTTAAAACCATTTATTTAACATCATCCTTTAAAAGAAAACATCACCATCATGCCCCTTTTGAAAACATGCACTTTATATCATTAAAACCAACATAATAAACCATATGCTACAGGTATCATTAATCAACGACAAATCTCATTGCTAGCCCTCCACTTAAGCCTTCTCATGCATTACTACCAAAGGCAAAGCTTATGGAGAAACATGTATAAATCACATTATACAACATAAAACATTTCAATGATACATTAATAATTATATTGGCTTACAAGTGATCAGTATCAAGTCCATTAACAAAAGTGTTCATCGGATACACGGATTCAACAAGTATTAACCCAACACTTCAAGCCATCTCAACCGGAATAGCGATACAATCACAATCGCGGTACAATAACAACTGGGTACACTTTTAACCCACTGGGAAACTCATCCCTCTCGTCGGTTAGATGCGTAACCCCAGTAACGAGAGTATTCGGTACCGTTAAACCCCTCTACCGTTAGGGTACTTGGATGGAGTATTCGGTACACAATATAAACCCCTCAACTTCCAAGGTGACTTATTTTACAGTGCACTCAATCCTATGGCCGGCCAACTATATCCGATAACAATTTTAAAACCACATCACTTGCCAATATAATTAACCATTTTCCATTTACCTCACTGTTTTAACAAGCATTCACCAAACCATTTTTCCAAAGCAACATTACATGCTTTAAACACAAATATAAACCACAAACTTACAATGATCACTTACCATGTGTATCCTTCAGCATTTCATGCTTAAAAACAGTATATCAAATACTTTAAAACATGCTTAAACAGTAGGTAACATGTAAATTAAAACAAGTGCGTAAAACCATTTCAAACTAGCATGGCCGAGAGAGATATCCATTTTATACTTACTTCTGAGTCTGGGTAAGCGTTTCAAGCTCTACCATAACTCCCAAAACTCTGTTCCCAAAACATCAAAACGCTTTAAACCACGTTTTCACTCACCGATACGCAAAACCTCGATTCGTTGATGCGAAATCAAGTATCCGAAGCCTCCAACGCTTCTCCAATTACTTTCGGATCAACCTCCCCTGTTTTTACCACAAAACAACAGAGGATTAGTGCATCATAATGCATTATAAACACAGCAAACACAATCATCCTCGGATTTCCACAACACCCTCACAATTAACCCTCCACAACAACCAAAATCAAGACCAAAGCACTTCGATTCACAACCCAGCCAACATCTATCAACCTAGCATCATTTCAACACTAAAACACATCTAAAAACAGGTCCAAGACAACCTACCACCTCCAACAACCTAACAACCATAATTACAACACAAAACCTCAAAACTAACAACCTAAACAAATAGAGACTCTTATGTTTCGGGATTCCATTGATAAAAATCACTTATCAAAATTGTTAAACATCCAAAATATGAGTCAAATCACCATTACATACTGGAAATCATATTCAATTAGCGAATCAACATATTTCCCCCAAATATCTCATTAAATCATTAGAAAATCATCAAAATCAGATTAGAAATGCAAAAGCAAGGATAAAATGCTTGGGAATTTCAATAAAGAACCATACAATAGAGGAGATCTCAGACCTTAACCCTATTGTGAAGTTTCTCCCTCAATTGATTTGTGAAAAGCTAAGAAATCACAAGATTAATGTGAGATTTTGTATAAACAATCTTTGTAAAATAATTTGGAACAATAAAATCAAGTTCGAAACTACCTCACCTCTGGAAATTTGATGAAATCTGAGTGCTTGGCTGAGGAGAGAATAGAGAGAAAAAGTTGAGAGGAAAATGACGTGATTTTTGTTTAAGAAAAGATAACCACCTTTTAAACAAAATCCACTTTAATTATTAATTAAAGCACATGTTTAAAATAATTAAATTAAGGGAGAAACCTTCAGAAACAAATTGGTAAAATAGCTCATTAAAAATTCTAAGTATTTGACCCTTTTCATTTTAGTCACTAGAAAATCACAGTTTTCAAAACTTTCATTTTGGTCACTAACCAAAATGTCCACCTTCAAAAACTAATCTTTCAAAATTGATTCCACCATTATTAAATATATAATTAATAATGATTTTTAAACATTTTCCATAGTTTTTCCAACACCGAAAATATGCGATCCCGAAACCGACTCAAATCTCTACTCCGATCCACCAAACCGTCTAATAACCCACTAAATCGCTAAGCCCTAAAACCGGGGCGTTACACTTTTATTCGACGGTAAATGCAGCCAGTATCAAACATAGTGATGGTGGTTTTGCTGTTTACTTTCGAATAACAGGACCCTTAAAATAGACTCACATGTATAATCGGATTTTAAATTAATCGTTACTTTAATTCATAAAGTTCGATATTAATAAAGCAGTAATTATTATTTTCTTTTTACGGTACCAATTTTTGGGCAGTATGGGGGTGCCAAAACCTTCACCATCCATAACCAACTCCCGAACCCCATTTTTGATCGAATCTCTAGTTTTATGGTGTCCGACCTACCTCAGTGGCCGGTGGCGACTTCGAGTTTTATTGTTTTTCAAAAACACGAATTTTTAAAGAATTTCCCCGTCTTTAAAAAAATCAAATTACGTATTTTTTTAGCGATACTTCAAAACTTATATTTCAAAAAGGTCGCTACATCAGTGTCTATATTTATGTCTCACAAAAAAATTGATTTAAGGTTTAAGGTTAGGGTTAGAGTTTAGGGAACTAGGGATAATGTATAATTTTTAAGGTTTAGAGTTCATAATTTAAGATTTAGAATTTAGAATTAAAGCTTAAAATTTAATTTTTTAGTGTTGAGACAAAAAAAACATAAATTTTTTTGTCCATTAACCACACCGCACGCAGCAAAAAAAATATTTACCCAAAAAAATTGCATAAAGTTTGTGTGTTTGATGATTTAATCTGATGCTCGCAGATATTTAAATTTATTTATATTTTGAATTTAAAATTAAAATTTTGCATTAATATAGTGAAATTTAATTTTATCTTATTTATATTAGAATTTATAAATAAGTTAATTTTATCACACATCCCTAAACTATGATCTTCATTTTAAAATGGTTAAACTTTGAATGTTCTAATTTCATTCCCAAACTAAGGCTCTAATTATGAACTGATCCCCCAAACTTGCGAATGTTCCAATTTCATCCTCAAACTGACCCTCATTCTAAATTGGTCCCAAACTTGTGAATGTTTCAATTTCATCCTCAAATTATCATTTATATTACATCATATCATTACATAATACACAACAATGTTTACATGACATTTAACAATTTTTACAAAAGTTTTAGCATATACTGATTAGAATGTTCAAAAGTTTGGATATCAATTTAGAATGAGATTAATAGTTTGAGGATGAAATTTAAACGTTTAAAATCTTAGGCACTAATTTAGAATGGGGTCATAGTTTGAGGATAAATTTAAAATGTTCAAAGGTTTGAGGGTCAAATTAGAATGAGTGTCATAGTTTGAGCATTTGTCGGTTTCTTCACTTCATTTGCTCGTTATTGAAACTTTCCCAAGGAAAATTTTCCGGGAAAAAAAGAAGAAGAAAACAGAATGGTTCGATTTCCTCGACCCATATTATTGCAGACAATGGATAGAATAAATTAAGATTTTTAACATATTTGCTGGTTTTCCATATTGTAGATTTTAGTAGTTTAATACACTAATTTCCATCTCCAATATTGGTTTGCTACTAAGATTCTCAATAATGGATGCCCTTTTAGATTGATTTCTGCAATAGAAAATGTTGTAATTGAGTTTTCAAAGTATTAGTACTTATTAATAGGATTCGTTAGTTTGGATATTAAATGTTGATTTAAAAATGAGATGAAACATATTTTCAACATGTGAATTAAATTGTAAATACTAGCGGAGTCGGCTACAAAAAATTTTGTGTCATTTGACGCTCCTAAATTTTTGAAAAAAATATCTTTTTCATAAAAATATTAAAAATTAAAATCACTTAGAATAATATTGACGTCCCTCAAAAAATAATATAGACACCACTTAGAGAAAATAGTATCCATCATTTGTCCCCACCCACTTTAAGAAAATCTCATGTAGAATTTTAAAATTTTGACACTGCAATTTAAATTTTTTAATTTCGTCCCTGATTATAAACACATGTAATTATTACATGAACAACTTGTATCTTACGGGTTACCTTAAATTAACATCTAGATTGATGAAATGGCCCAATTTTTGAAGACTCAATTAGAATATTATTAAATTTAATGACTAATTTAGAATCTAAGCAATAGTTTGAGGACATCTGTTGCAATTATCCCTAAACTAAGAAGAGGGCATGCATCAGTACAACTGTTAATTTGCATATATTTTTATATCTGAGACGGGGGATGGGATCATTAAATTGCAAACTAATATGACAGGGTCACCGGAAAAGCTCACCGCAGCGGCCGAAGAGTCCGGAAATCATCCGAGCAACCCACAAACTCATCATCAGATCACCTTTCCCCAAGAGGATTCTCCTGTTCTTTGCCACATTGTAAGTTTCATGAGAATTATATATATATATATATAACAAAGTTGGTCCTCAAACTTTTAAATATTCCAATTTCATTCCTAAATTGTGACCCTCATTCTAATTTGGTCCCCCAAACTTTTGAATATTCCAAATTCACCCTCAAATTATCGTTTATGTCATGTCATATTATTACCTAATACACAACATTTTTTACATGACAATTAACAATTTCTATAACGGTTTTATTAACATGGGATATGATTAGTATGTATTGATAATTTGGAGATAAAATTAGAACATTCAAAAGTATGGGGACCAATTTAGAATGAGAGTCATAGTTTAAGGATGAAATTGGAATGTTTAAAAAGTTTTGGGGGCAATTTAGAACGAGGGTCATAGTCTGAGGATGAAATTAGAACATTTAAAAATTTAGGGACCAATTTAAAATGAAAGTAATAATTTGGGGGCATGTGATGAAATAACTAAATTTGATAATATTTTTAGTTGTTTTCATCCGGTCGTACAGTCGAGTCAAGTAAAAATTTAATCAATAATATTCAACCAACAATGAATTTACGCGCCAATCAAATGCTTAAAATTATTTCACTTTCACGGTAGCAACGAAAGGTGTTATCAATTTAGATCTACTAATGGCATTATAAAGTTATAATGAGCAAATCCTATCGAATTTCATCATAGTAGAGGGACTGAAATCAGAAATAAACCCACACATTTTTGTAGTTTTGGGTCTTGTAGAACAAGGACAAGCCAGCCCACCAATTAATGGGCTCTTAAACACTCAAGTCCTTTGCCAATCACTATAATTCACAATGACCTAACCTACTAACTTCTAACTATATAGCAAGAAGCCATAGATATTTACTAGGTGAATATACTTTATACAAGAAACCTTGGAAGCCCTACTTTATAACCATGGTTTTGAACATCCTCCTGGACTTGCTGTCTGTATTCTTTAAAGCTAAACCTTCTATAAACCGATGGCTGGCTGCAACTCTCTATCACGGTCTCGTACGACGGGCAAAGGAAATACGCAGCCGAGAACCTTTCTTTCGTCCGATTAGTCACCACACGGTGTTGCACACTCTTGTAACAATCATTGCTCCATGCCTGCACAATAAATAGCTAACTAATTCGCTTGAAACACATCGACAAATCGCTGGTGTAGTGGTAAAGGATTTGTGTTGTAATATGAATTACTTGAAATAAATCTCCGATGTTGATGAATAAAGCTTCGGGATTGGGTTTAACTGCAATCCATTTGCCATCTTTCACTAGCTGCAACCCTCCAATCTGATCTTGGTGCAATATAGTGAGGAAATCGCTGTCTGTGTGTGGCATTAGACCGAACAACGGGACGGGGCACGGCGGGTATCTGTTCAATCGGAGATAGCAAGTGCTCACCAAAGAATTCTCCTGGAAGAAAGTGGAGTTATGACCTGATTTCTCTGCCAGAATTTGGGCTAACTTCTGAGCAAGACTGGCAACTTTTGTGGCAAACAGTTCCACCGGTGAGCTGGTTAACACATTACAAGGTCAAATAAGATGAGATAAAAGATAGAATCTCCCAAGTATGAGGAGGTGGGTCCAAATTACAATCTAATAGGTAGTAACAATAATACTTGTGTAAAGAAAAAGAAACCCCTTTTTATTAAATATAGAGTTATTTACGTTCTCAAGGTAAGTGACGGGATTTAAACTCATACAAAATGAAATAACATGAACATCTTTAGCCGCTTGATCAATTAACAGATCTCGAAAAATGAAACCCCTTTAATATGCAAAGTTCAATGTGAATGTATGTTATAATATTTGAAAAGTTTAGACTAAAATACTCTAAATAATGCCAAATCAATGTCGAAATCTAGAGAAGACTATGGATTTGATCCTTGTTGTGTAATTAGAGGTGACAAAGGGGTCATTCAATTCGGTTTCGGTTCAGGTCATTTCGGGTCTGACTACATTCGGTTTAAATTCGGTCAGGGTCAGTTCTGGTATGGTTCGGTTTTAGTTTAAGTCTATGGTGATTTCGGTTCGGGTATCGGGTCAGGACGCCAGGTCGGTTGATTTTCGGTTCGGTTGACTTTTGCTTCGGTTATTTTAGGGTTGGTTGATTTTGGGTCGGGTTAATAGGAGATCGACCGGGTTTAGTCGGGCTTTCAGGCAGAGTTAGGTTTTGCCACCCTATATTTGACTTTTTGGTGAGTTGTGCGATAATTCACATCTCATATTTATTTATTTATTTTAGTATATTTTCTTTATTTCGAGTTGCTTTCGGTTTATGTGAAATCGGTTCGGTTCCATTCGGTTCGGTTGAAAACATGTTCAAATCTATTTTTGGTTTAACTAAAATTTGGTTCGATTTCGGTTTGGTTCTGTTTATTTCGGGTTTCGGAACAAATTCGGGTTATCGCGTTCGGGTCGATTTCGGGTCTCGGGTCAAGTTTGTGAGTTCCGGTTGTATTGTCCCATCGTTTTACAAATTCAACAACAAAACTATAGCTAAACTTTGCCGACATGCAATCTCAGCAGATATTCTGTCTCAATTCTAAACAAGACATAAAACAAGTTGATTCTATAAACTGTCTAGCAACGAAGATCAAGGAAGGTTCTGTAAGTACCTGAAAGTGGTGCTTAAGGCACCAAAGCTCGAGATATCGGTCATGGGAATGTGGAAAGCTTCGGACCATGACAACTGCCTTAGCGAAGTAGCTGTCGGTGTTCCCCAACGGTAACTACCTGCGGAGAAATTCATGAACTTGTCTTCCCTGCACTTGTTGTAAAAAGGTTGCTTGAACACTTTCACTTGCTCTTCCCTCATCTTATCCAGTATGTTCCTCGAGATCCCATGGTTAATCACTTGGAAAAAACCCCACTCATTTGCAGCCCTAGCTATCTCCTCCTTGCAACCCTCCTTCTCGGCCTCTTCTTCGAGACCTAAGAGGCTTAGATCAATCAATGGAAGCTCGCGTTCCTCGACCACCGTGGTGTGACGGTCGAGGTTGTTTCGAGATATTTTGGTCGTGGATTCTTCTTCTTCTTCTTCGGCCAAAAGGGTCTTGTAGGTTTCATGGAATGGTGGGTCCGAATCCATTATCCCTAGGGGCTGATCTCAAAGCAAAGGTTGGAAAAAGAGAGAATAAAGGTTAACAATGGCTAAGTACTATAAGTATGTAAAGAGACAAAAGAAGGATTTGAGTTGAGACAATATAGGATTTTCTTTGTTTCCCTTGGATGAAAATGTTTTTGGACATCGGAGACAAATCTGAATTGCATGTCTTTATGTTAGAACTAGGAGGCATCTATATTTATTGTATATATCTTTGTACATTTATTATGTTTATCATCTTTCCACATTCTTCTTCTTGCACTTTCTTTATTTTATATATTATTATTTGGGTAAACTACGTAAATGGTCACTAAACTATGTTAAAATGATATTTTTGGCCATTAAACTTTTAAAAATTATAAAATAATTATTAAACTTTTGATTCGACGATAATGAGATTGTTATTAAAATTTTCAAATGTTACAAAAATGGTCATTTGAAACTTATCAAAATTTACGGAAAATTCATCAATGATAAATACCATTTTATAACTGAATCAAGAGTTTAATACCATTTCATATTTTTTAAAATTATGTGGTCGAAAAGTCATTTTAGACTAATTTAGTGATGATTGTATATTTTATTCTTTTTATTTTTTCTTACAATACTCCAATGAAATCATAGGTTTTTGGAATCTGAACATTTTGTTTCCCCGTTATCCTATGCAAAATATGAAACAAAGATAATGATTATGAAAAGGTAAAATCTCTTCTAAAGTTGAATAATTGTTACAAAAGCTGACGAATTGATGGAACATCAACAGTTTGTATACTATGACAAATTAGTGTAACATCAACATTTTAAATTTATATATTTATAGATAATCTAATTAAAATTTAAATTTTTATGAGTCAACAATCTCTAAAGTATATAGTTAAAGTTTTCAATTGGTATCATTTTTTCTTTTAAATTGTGAGTTCATGATCTAGTAAGAACTGAATTAATCTTCTTCTTTTTTAAGTAAAAATTGTTTAAAAAAATTATGATATGTAAATTAAATTATGAAAAATTAAAATCCAAGTTTAGATTTCATTAAGTGTAAAGGGAGGGGTGTAAGGTAATAATAAATGGCAATGTTCAATGAAAGCTACAAGAGAAGTGACCCATGCAAAATGCATTCAATGAGTGGGACCTTATTCCATGTCACACCACTTGGATGTGAAATAGTACAAAGGCACAAATGTTGCTTTTGGGTTTTCATATTAAGGAAAATTCTTTGAAGTTTTCTGTTTTGAAAAGGAAATTCTTTGAAGTTAGTATTAGAAGAAAAAAGGAAAGGAAGATATTGGAAAATGTCACACCACTTTTTGATCAACATAAAGGAGTAGTTACTAATTATGTTTCCATTATCAAAATTGGTACTGCTGCATTCAGCTTTAGAGTGCCAAATCATAAAATTTCTTCATTAAAATCAAATCAAGACTGCCACCCCTTTAAGCAAATTGTGATGTATTCATTATCTACGAAAGTGATGATGATTTTTAAAATTACACATCTAGTGACAGATGTATGTGTATAGTTGGGTTAGTCTCTGTCTATCTTAAACATTTAAAGTTAACACATTTAGTTTTAATTTCTTTTAATTTTTATAAATTAATACTTTTTTTTTACTTTTATGATTTGTGCTCACCTTTAAAATTTTATTTGTATACACACTCAAAAATATTTCTAGGTCCACCAGTATATATGCATCCATGATAAAATGAAATGGACGCTAGAACAAAACGTATTAGTTATAAAACATGATAAATTTAACACCATATGTTTGTCCCATTCCATTACCATCGCTTTTGATGTTTCTCGATTTACTATTGTTTTAATGTCACCTCCCTCCTATTGTCTTCAACCTCAGTCCCTCACCGAGAAGACATCAATACATTAATTTCTAGTAATGTGTATATACTTTTAGATTCTCTCTCATTCATTTATGCTGACACATTTCAACAGCCCGGTTGACCGGGGAGCACAGTGAACGACCGTTCAGGGTCCTAATCAGTCTAGAACCCCTAAAAAATAATTATTCATAAAATTTATTTTTTTAAATTTATTAAATAAATAAATTAATCTAATAATAAAAAATAATTAACTATCAATTGGTCTAGTGAGATGAGACACTACATCTCTTAAACAATGTCAGAGGTTCGAATCCTAACATTGCGAATGAAGCAAATTGTGTTGGGAGGTCGCCCCTATATTGTCTGTAGTGCCCGATCCATATTAGTTGGTCAATGGGTTGGATATCGGTGGTTAAACAAAAAAACTCAATTCTTCAAATTCTCTTAACAAAACAATGAAAATAATATATTCGCCCAAGTTTATTCATGCTTTGTGGTTTATTAATAAAATATCAAATTAATTGTTCAAACAAATGAGATATACTTTAATTCTATATAAGTCTAATTTTGAATTACGCACAGGGCCCCGGGAATATCCGAGACGTCCCTGCATTTCAACTATGTACTTGTCATCCTTTTCAAGTGCATTCACATGTAGGTCTAATTGTACATAGAACCAGCATATCTTAGTTTAGGAATTACACTCGAGTATATCTAACAGAATTTTCTGTTAATTAATCATGCTAATTAACACCTAATGATAGCATTTTAAATGACCCTCTAACAAGTAATGTTGAATTTCATCACTATACAACTGGATAGTTCAACTGCACAAAAAGTTAGCCGACATGAAAATATAAATAATATATATACATACATACAGTAATGATAACAATTTTTCATTTCATACCTGGTTAATATTTGCCATAACATTATGAGTCTCCACCATGTTCTTGAATACGTTATGAGCTATATTTATTTATATTTATCTGTATGAACATGGAAAAGGAGATGACAGGAAAATCAAAAGATTAATTTAAGTCAAGTCACAGATAAACAACTTGCACGTCACTGCATGTAAAGGTCTACTTCTAGACAGTTTTCAGTTTATCATAATTATCTATATATCTATATATAGATAATTATATATATAAATAGTGGCGGAATCAAGATTTTCATATAGTGGGGTCAGAGTAGATTTTAGATACGATGATTCCCAAATCACTACAATATAAATATTGTTGACCCTATACCTAAACAAATTAAATGAGGTCAATTCTAATATTTTCATAAAAAAATTTACAAACAGAAGTAAACAGCTATACTTACATGGAAAAGAATGCTTCGAACATGATAGATAGATAGATCTCAAAATGTTATATACCTCTATATATAGAAAACTGAAAGAGATTGAAGGAGAGAAAGTGAATGGCATATTTGTGTAGTCGAGGAGAATTGAAGAGATATTTTTATAGGAAAAAATAATATAACCCATCAATCATTATAATTATTGACGTAAATTATTAGGAAAAGGAAAACAGTGAGGGATTGAGAGTTTATGTTTTTAGAGAAGAACACGCGTCTTATGTGTTTATCAGAGAAAACAATGCAAATGGCCGCACTGTCATGTTTTTTCCAAACATATACAGCAAACCAAAAAAGAAAGATAGAGGGGAGACCTGGAAGAAGGAGAACCAAATGAATTTCTGATGTAATATTTGTGGAAGGAAAATGGGTATTGGCCATGCGTGTATGTTGAAACATACTTGGCTGAATCTGCACCAGTTGAAGGAGAAGTACTACTTAATTTATTCAAACTCTGGGGGGGGGGGGATCTGAGAAAACATGCCAGATGATTGCTTTTGTGTCCAATACATAAAATTCCCATGTCGGTACACACGTTTACACAAAGCGGATGAATATACGTCTGATTGTTTCCTGAGAAAATTTGAGTCAAGGGATTCCATGTGCAATGCTTTGTTATGAAACGACATCAACAAAATATCCCTTCATTGTTGTTGCACTGTGTTTTGTTACAAGTCCAACTCAACTTAAACACTTAAATCGGCAATTTAAGCTTAGTCAGCATAATTGGAAAATTCATGATGCCACACCAAGACTTAGAAATTCTGAGCATGGCGTATACTTGGAAGCTTCATGATGAGACGGTGGCATGGTGTAGACTATTATACTATCGAGACGATAATAATCGCAAACGCATAAAAGAAAAATAACATTAAAAATTTATATGAAAAATCTAAGAAAGAAAAATTACGGTAAAAAAGAAGAAATTTTACTATGTCGAAAGAATAGATTACAAGAGGATATGTGTTCAACTTGAACACCTTATACACACGACTATTTAGTCTGATATTAAAACCCTAATTTCTTTTTAGTGTCTATTTATAGCACATATTATTTGTTTACAAACGAAATTTGCATAGAAAATAATTATATGTTGCTCAACATAAGTTTCTTACTATTCACCAAACAGGCAAAGAGAAGTAGAATTTCATTCGGACTTATATTCTTCTGTACCGCAAAGTATATTACCAGAGTACATCAGTCTAGTCTACGGAGAATACTAACAAAGGCACCAATCTAGAGAACATCTTTTAACGGAAAATATACATCTCTTCCAAAAGAGAATTTGGGTCACAACTCTTATGATATAGTGTGTTTATTCTATGCTTCCAACACATTTCGGGTATTTTAAAATTCTATGGATGCTCACTTTTCATGGACACTCTGAAGCTTGTGTTGTTAAGAAGATACCAAAGGTTGCAATTAGAGCAATATGGCTTGCTGGACTGGTCTCCCCTGGTAATATGATCAGCCACGTTTTCTCAGAGTATGAGGTTGGCCCCCACTCTACTGTTAATTATACATGCACCCTCTTACCATTTTTAATTCAGGTGTGTCCAGAATATGTATAAATATATTATATATGAGCATGGAAAGTTGAAGAAAAATTCAAGTTCATAAGACTTTTAACACTCGACTCATGCCGCTATCAGCATAAGATTTCAATCATCTGATGCTGTAGCAGTTATCGGATCCTACAGAAAACTTAGATTATCAGAGATTGCAGGAGAATAAACTGGTCAATAAGTGGATCAGGAGCGGCTAGCAGAGCCGTCTCAGACATTTTAAGGGAAGAGTCTTGAACGAAAACTCAAACATAAGTCCTTATAGGATAAAAATATATTCTATTACTTTGAACAAGCACATTTGACCGGTTGACCAAGCTGCTCTTTCTCGTATTCCCTTAAATTATGGGTTCTAGACTTAATAGGAGCACTCCCCTAGTTTACTAAACACATTATTTTCATTATTTTGTTAGTGCAATTATAAAGATAAAGACAGCCATTAAATTATTAAATTATTCCTTGAGCGATTGTTCATACTGCTCCACTTGCCAGACGTCTAGCGGCTAGTAGTCGAGCACAAAGAAAGCCCTCAAAGCTTAACAGTTTATCTTACTACAACATATAATCTCGTAGCCCTGTTTACCTCCACGCGAGGATATTTTCAAAGCCCAATCCATGTCATCTGTTGGTATTGGTAGTGTGTTTGAACTCTCTTGATATTTACCTAACATAAAAGCCAAGTTGCATATACATGGAATATGTTGGATTCATAGTCTCATAGCATATAATTGGAGTAACAGAGTTGACGAGACAGCTGGAGTGGACAAGGGCACTGAACTTCATGGATCTGCCTCTCCAACCTTACATTTACCACCTTCAAATACAATACTGATGAACACTATGCTCATCACCTTTTCTTTTACTTTTAAAAATATTCTATGCATCAGCGGCGAAAAATTATTTTCCTCAAGTATCTAGTTTTTAAAGTTTAGTGTTAAGATTTTATAATTTAAAGTTTAAAATTTAATGTAGGATTTAGAGACCTAAAAGAGACATGTAACAACTTTAAAAATCTGATTATAAAAAAAAACTTTTCACTGACGACGCATCCAATAAATATCCTAATTATTATCATTCAACTTTTATTTGAATAACTCTAAAATGTTAGACCCTTATTTGACCATTTAGTTATCATAACGATTAAGTATGGGATATAATGGCATGGGTTGATAATCATTAGTCTTAAATTTCACTATTTAAATCTTATAATATTTTATATTATTTGGGTAGTTTTAGAACAAAGTTAAAAATAATAATTTAAATGTCCTTTTAACAAAATAAAAAGAGAGATAATTCCTATTAACTGTAATTTAAAAATAAACTAAGATACAATGCAAAAAAATAAACTAAAAATAAATTTTCCTATTTAACATTTATAATATTGATCTTATAGTGTTTGGTACGAAACGTGAAAAATAATATATATATATAATAATAATTAACCGTTGATATTTATAACCATTTTTCTTTTTTGAAACTTAGTTATCATATTGATAAATTTTCGACCTTAAAAGAATCAAATCTTAGCCTTGGTGATAAAAGATATTTTATAATGGTTGTTACATGCACCTAATTTATATGAATATATTCCTTTTGCAATTTTAGTTTTCGTTAATTTGTTTCGAGTTGATTGCACCACACGTCTCTAAATATGATTTTATTTTAAAATAGTCTTCAAATTTTTGAACGTTTCAATCTCATCGTTAAATTATGATTCTCATTTTAAATTGCATCTCAAACTCTCAAATGTTCTAATTTTATTCTCAAATTATCAGTATGTGCTAATTATATCTCATGTTAATAAAACGGTTATAAAATGGCTAATTATCATGTAAACACCGATGTGTATTATGTAATAATATGATGTGACGGTAAAGACAAAATTAGAACATTTAAAAGTTTGAGGATCAATTTATTTGTGTGACATCTAAAAAATATTTTTTAATAATTTTTTTACAAAGCAATTTGAATTCGGGTCTCCTAAGATGTGAATATTATTATCTTTTCTACTAGAACTACTTGTTGGGTTTGTGACATTACAAGGTAATATCTGTTAATACATACTCTTAATCCTTTGACAATGCACATAGGGAGGGACGCAGGACTTTAGATTAGGGGGCGAACCTATAAATTTCTAGGGGCGAACTTATAAAAATTTAAGGGGGAAAATAGATTTTCAATAGAAAGTACACAGAAAAATTCTTAAAAATTTCTAAATTGTAAAGGAATTTCAAATTTGGGGGGGGGACCGCCCCCTCCAGCCCCCTCGATCTATCCCTGAATACACATACGCCTTACAGATAAAACGATTAAACCCAAATTTCTTAAAATGAACATCATCCGTTTTTTTATTAAAACTACTTATTGAGTTCAGAATTCATTAAATATCTAAATTCATTTTAATTAAAATAATAGAATCGACATGATCGACATTTCTCGAGACTTTGACGATCGTGGGGCCAGATTGTTGCGGTAGGGAGCACTGAATATGGTTCAATGTTTGTGTGATGGGATGGGGTTTGCAGGTCATGTCGTTGTTGGGTGGGTGCGCCGGTTTCTTCCTCTTACATGTATTGATGGACTGAATCTTGTATTCCAACTCAATCATTAAAGAGTCCCCCCAATGATTCCATGAGCTTTCCAATTTTAATAATTTGGGCACGCGAGCTATTTGGATATCGACGGGGCACACCTCTCCTCCCCATGCCGACCTGCTCAACAGATCATGTGCCATTGCTGGGGTCTTCGATTCCTTCAAGTGCTTCTGACATATGGACTTGTCTCCTAGTAGTTGGGATTATAATTAGTCAATCTTGTTAGAAATTAGAATGGTAGGAAAAGTATACACCCACCCCCATGAAAATGAACATTTTAATCTCCTGCATTGAACCGGTAGTTACGTTAGGATCGGATTCAATTCGAAGTCGAGTATGTAACCCCTAGACTTGCCTATGCGTTACGCCTAGTTTTAAGAGGTCACAACTCATACTCAAAATTTCTGATGAAAATATTTACAAATTTAAAGTCTCAAAATAGTTAATAATTATAATCCATAAAAAATAATACCGGATATTCAATCTAAAACCCATATCAACAGTGTAACCATAGGTTGCACGGTAAGAACCCCGGCCTACGGCTTTTATTGTTTTATTGATCAGGAATGCATACGTATGAAATTGTCGGGTAATACAAAGCTCATTCTTCATTCTCCTACTCTTGCTGCCGAGTGGGGAATTGTATAGGCTATTATTTTATTTTTTTGATACATTTGTTTTGATTTTTAGTGGTTTTTGTTTGGAGGTGTGTGGTTGGTTGTATAAAGATAGTTATTTTGGATGAATAAAATTTTACATTTATCTAAAAAAATAAAACCCATATTAGAATTTTAGTTGCAAAATAATGCCACGTCAGGCAAATTAGTAAAGTATACAGTGTCAAAATATAGACTCATGTCACCGTAATAAAGACAGTCTAGAAGATAAAAACATTACAACAAAATATGTGTACTGAATGTGTCGATCCTCCTATTGTCAAATTCGAGAAACCTATTTAAAAATATCTAAAAGGAGAAAGATTTGGGGTGTGAGCTGGAGAGTTCAGTGTTCCAATAAGTGCAAATAAAATATATAAATAGTTTATATATGTATAAATCATTTCAGTAAAACATGTTTCAAGGGCAACCAAAGTGAAGGTCGGGCCTTGATCGTGGGATGACGGCGAACCCACAGACAGAGGCGGTGTGATGCACGAACGTCGGAGGTGGCCGAAAATGATAAAATAGAGGAGGGTTCTTGGCTTTTCTGACTAACAATCAAACGGTTCTCCACGGCGAACGGCGTAACTTCACCGCGAGTGAGGACCAGGGATGAGATAAGTGAGAGGCGACGATCTCGACGACACCGACGGTGACAACCACGGTGCGGTGGTGACAAAAATCAGAAGGATAACCGGTGTAGGGAGATAAAAGGTTGGGAGAGAAGAAGGATCGAGATATTTTGAAAAATGAAGGGGTGGCTGGTGAAGAGAAATTATGTGCATTGAAGGGATTGTTGGAGTATGTCAGAGATATTTTATTTTTTTAGATAATCGAACGATATGATTTAAAATTTATCTGGGCTAAATTAAGGTAAAACTTTAGCATTAGCTCAGTTGGTTAAGACACAAGCTTATCAAGCAAGTGTCACAAAAGTTCAAAACCTTTGACTTCTATTTTTATTTCATTTTCATTTGATCATCATTTTTATTTTTTTGGGTGTTACAAAGTATATCTGGGTCATAAGCATATTGTAGACTCTTTTAATGTTATTTCTTTTCTTTATAAGACTTGAACTCAATTTTATTTGAGATCTCTCAGTGTCCGGTATTCATATGAATTTCAAATAAGTTTAAAGTCGAGCTGAAAAATAAGCATTTTTAACTATATTTTTTTCTCTAAAATTTTTCTAATTTGATGGACAAAAATCATCTATCTTTTTCGGTATCTTTTTTTATGCCCCAGCACTAAAAAATTAAATTTTAAGCCCTAACCCTAAATTCAAAATCATAAATCTTAAACTCTAAAAAATATACCTTACCCCAAATTTCCTAAACTCTTACCTTAAACCTTAACTTTAATTCATAAACTTAAATTTTTAGTATGAAAACATAAATAGAGACACCTAAAGAGGCAAAGAATTTTTATTGGTAATTTGATACAAAAAAAAATAACAAAAAATGAAATATCTCCAACAACAAAACTATTATTGTGAATTTGTGATGGACAAACATGAAAAACAAGAAGTCTAAAAAGCTCAAAACACTAATGATTATTTCATCAGTGCTAGTTTCTGTAAACATTGCCCATGATTGCCATCCGCAATTAAGCGGGGCAAACCCAAGGGCATGTGGCTGTGCCCTGTAGTTATTCACTTGTATTCATTTTTAATACTCTCTCCGTCATACTCAATATATTCAGTAATAATTTTTTAAAAGTATAATTATTTTAAATATTTTAATTAATTAAATTTTATAAAATAGATATTATTAAACTACTTGATTAAAGATTTTTAAAATATATTTTTTTATATTTTTATTAATAATAAATTTAAAATAATAATGAGTCAAAGTTTTTACTATTTAAATATAATATTCAGGGTACTAATAGGGATTGATCCAAGTAGTAAGCAACTTGATATCACTTAAGCTGGTCTCGAGTTTGAGATATTGAGTATGCAGAAAATTTCTGCTGGGAGACTCATCCATCAAAATCATGTGTGCAATACGGATCGATTCGGATTAGTCAGGGCAAAGCCCTGGAGAACCGAAAGGGCAACAAAAATGTACTATTCAAGGTAATTACACCATACATGAGCGGTGGAATATATTGAATATAAATCCTGATATTTATTCAAAAATCTATAATGGAAGTTAATTGAATCTTACGATTATAACTTACAAGATATCGCAAATTTAGATGTACTTAACAGTACATTATTCTCTTATTTAAGGATTTAGAAGTTATAAAGAGCTCAAATATTATATAATCTATAATTCAAACCTCTTATCTCCACCTTCTAATATAATTATTTCTCCATCCTTGCAACAAGCAAATTTCACATTATTTACCTAAATCACCAATAAGATCGAATTAAATCGAGTTTAAATCTTTGAATATCATATTATGAACTATTATTAATAGAAGGGTTAATTTTAGACATCCTCACACTATGATTTAGATTCCAAAGTGATTCCCAAATTTCAAAATGTTGTAATTGGTCCTTAAAATATACTGGTCAAATTATAGCTACATGCATATTTATTGCATGGATAATTTGGATCTAACGTGTTAAAAGAGAAAGTCTCCATAAATTTTATTGGCATTATTTTTTTTAACAAATCATATCCAAGTTGTTAATGTAGTAGGTATATACATGTTTACACTTCGAAGTGAAAATATGCATAATCTTTGTACTTTTCATACATTTAGAATTTAGTCCCTCTACTTTTTGGATTAAAAAATTTAAGTCCAATTGTTAACGCATTGAAATTATGCCATTGAATTTAAGTCCATTAAAAATTCATTTTTTTGGCTACATGACTTCCAAGCCAATATTTTCTTTATTCCAATACGTCACATCAATAAATTTAACAAACGAATTTTAACGAAGTTAGCTGTTAGACTTGAATTTTAAATATAAAAAGTAGATTGACTATATTCTTAGAAATAAAAGTAAGACTAACCTTCAAAAAGAAAGGTAGAACTAAATTCCAAATGTACAAAGAGTATAGGGACTTGGAGCGTACTTTAACCACAATTTAATCTACTTATTTGCAATATGATCACGTCATAGTCAAATTTCCATTCAATACCTTAATTGATGGCTAAAGGACAGAATGAATCTGATCAATACGATACAGATATTTTGGAATTTAAGAATCAATTTAAAATTCGAGCAATAATTCAGGGATGTTTACTAGAATTAAATCTTTATGGACAGAAAAGTGGGCTCCTGTTTGAGAACCCAGTCAGTTAGACCTACGCTAAACCCTGTATTTGGTGGCCCATTAGACCATACCATGGTAGCTGGACGCCCAGTCCAGCCCAAAATTTTTAATCGAAAACCTTTGGTATCCGTAATTATATGAGAAAAAATTTGATTCACAAGGTTTACACAAGTTTATTAAATTTTAGGGTTTAATTTAGGGTTTATGATTTAGAATATAGGATTTAAATTTAAGTTTTAAGGTTAGAGATTTAGATTTTATAGTTTATATATGAAACAATGTATAATTTTTTAAAACATATTATGTATCAAAATATAATCTTAATCGCACCTTCCTAATTATATTTCAAATTGAATCGAGTTGAAATCTTTATCCAAACAATTTTTTTTGATGTTTTTATTATTCATAAGATTCAAACACGAAACTTTTTAACTATGGACCCAACGTATATTCGGCCCAAAATTTAAATCAGTGAATTCATTGACTTTTTGACACAGATAGATCAAAGGTGGTAATATATGTAAGGGTAAAATACTTAAATCATCACTCAACTTTATTTTTAGACCAATTTTAGTCACTGAACTTTCAAAATGATCAATTTACTCACCGAACTTTACTTGATAACCTATTTTAATCACTCTGAATTATTTAATTAATATTTTAGCATGACTTAGTATATTTTATTATTATTAAATATAAAAATTATTTTAAAATAAAAAAAATATATTTTATTTATTATTAAATACAAAAATAAAACCGAAACACCCAAACTTCTCCCACCCTCACCGATGTCACTCCACCGGCGTTACAGTGCTTGTTTCTTTTTTAATTCTTTATTTTTTGAAGGTGGGGGACGGGGAAGGGCTTTGAAGTGTTGGCCGTTGGGTTGGTGGAGATTAAGGGAAGGGTATTAAAAGGATGGTTTTTGTGGTGGCATTTAAGGCTACAAAATTCTTTTGAATTAGGTAGAATTTTTATGTTGAGACTTACTTGAATTCATTGTCACCTGTCCTTTTGTATCAAGTATTTACAGTGTTTCTAACTCCTTATATTTATGATTCTGGTTTAGAAATAACGATTTATTCGTTTATTTTGTAAAGTACAGAAAAAAATAGCTAGAGTGAACTAAGGAGTGAATTCTGCAGTATTCATGGCAGGGCTCCGCTCATCCTTTCTGATTTATAAGGGAATTGAGAATAATATAGCTGTGAATTTGTCCCTTAAGGTGCACTGTAATGCCGCAGAGTGATGCCGGTGAGGGTAGGAGAAGTTTGGGGTGTTTGGGGTTTTTTTGTATTTAATAATAAATAAAATGTAACGACACAGATTCCAAAAATTCGAGGATCATGTTTGATCGAGGCATGAGCCTCGTAATTGAACTGTGTTCTTGGGCTTTTAGAAGCCTTTTAGGCCAACTTGTGTGTTGGGCTCATGTGGTTTTTGGTTTGGGTTGAGATGTAAGGTAGAAGGGTATTGTGGTAAATGCCAATTTTGAACAATGGGGAGGGAAAATGCTTATTTTCTCTGCATTATGCAGAGTGGTGATATCACCCAGCCTTTATACCTTCATATTCCCTTTTTCATCTTATCTCTCACCCAAAACACCCCCATCAAATGAAGGATTTTAAGTGTTTGTGCTGCGAATCACGTTTAGCTCTTTGAGGGAAGTGTTACCAGCTTTCAAGGATCTACATTTCAAGGTAAGCTTTGTATGGTTTGGTGGAAGAAAGGGTTGTTGGAGGTTTGAGTGGGTTAGACGAAATTGGAGTTTGGAAGCTCTAATCTTTGGTTTAGTTTATGTTTTTGGCCCCTTTCATCTTCCAGCAACGTTGTAATACGTTTTGTATTCACCTCATGTAGTGAAAGAGGTTGGGAGCTCATCCAAGGCTCAAGAATGGAGGAAAGCTTGAAGCTTTGGAGGAAGGTCTTGTGGTATCAGCTAAGCTAAGGTTAGTACACTACTAACTTTCATAGTTTCTTGGAAATCATAAAGTTAAGCTTTGAAGCATGATTTAGTGTTTTTGGCCTAAAAGTAGTTTGAGTGGTTGTTAATGGCAAATCATAGAGTTGTTGTTAAATTGGCCTAAAATTGGTAGAAATCCACCTAATGCTATCACCATAACTAGTAGGAAAGGTTTGGGGTTTAACCATGGGGGTTAAACAGGGTTTCTAGGTGAAATTCGTACCCAGAGTTCAAAAATTGGACTCGCGTACCGGTACTGGTCTTAGAGTATTGGTACGCATTAGTGAAATAGGAGGGAGAACTGTGGGGGGAGTATTGGTACACCTCCCTGTGTATCAGTACCCCTTGCGGGGTGAGAATTCCAGTAACGCTACCGCGTACTGGTACACAAGGGGTGTATCGATACACTGTTACATTGCCTGTGAGAGGCTTCGCATATCAATACTCGTGGGTAGGTGTACCGGTACGTATGTGGATCGGCACGGGACGATCCTAGTATAGATAATGAGTATCGGTACGCGGTGGGGTGTACCGGTACAACTTAAGGGTTTAAATCTTTCGAACCTAAAACGAGTATCGGTATTCATTTTCGAGTATCGGTATGCATAAGAGAGTATCGATACCCACATAGGAGTATCGATACTCGCTGGGCATTCTGCCCAAGAAATTCAAGTTTACGTTCGGGGGTTCTATAATTCGAGGCAAAGGGCCCTGAAGGTCTCTTAAGGTGTAAAATGAATGCTAAAACTGAGAAATAGAGATTTCAATCCCCGAATGAGAAATAATCGACAAATGACTTGGTAAATATTGGGTAAACCGTGTGAGGTAGTAACCCATAGGGATCATAGGTGGATCAATCGAGGCTGTGTGGTAGTTAGGGTCCTTGCTCTGTGCTGAGGGACACCTAGGTAATCGAGTCATCCCTTGTTGTTAGGATTGGATACCCTAAGTGTGTTGCAACACCTTGAAGATTTCCTGAATGTTAGATCCTGGTGCTATGTGGACGCGAGCCTCATTCGAAGATGCTTGATAAACGATTCCGAGCATGGATGTTGGATCCCGATGCTATGTGGACGCGGGCCTCATCCCCTTGAGTATGAGATCCCATGCTATGTGGACGCGAGCCTTACTCGTAGTGTAAGATCCCGATGCTAAGTGGACGCGAGCCCCACTAAAGTGTAAGATTCTGATGCTTTGTGGACGCGGACCTCACTTAATTGTTGTTGGTGTTATCTGTGTGATACTAGGTAAACGTACCGATAAGGGTGTCGGTACGTGATGGGGCGTACCGATACGGCTTAAGGGTTCAAATTTTTCAAACCTAAAACGAGTATCGGTACTCATGGCCGAGTATCGGTACGTATAGGGGAGTACTGATACCTACATAGGAGTATCGATACTCGTTGGGCATTCTGCCCAATAAATTCGAGTTTACATTCGGGGGTTCTATAATCGAGGCAAAGGGTCTTGAAGGTCTCTTAAGGTGTAAAATTAATGCTAAAACTGAGAAATAGAGATTTTAATCCTCGAATGAGAAATAATCAACAAATGACTTGGTAAACATTGGGTAAACAGTGTGAGGTAGTAACCCATAGGGATCCTAGGTGGATCAATCGAGGTTGTGTGGTAGTTAGGGTCCTTGTTGTGTGTTGATGGACGCCTAGGTAATTGAATCATCCCTTGTTGTTGGGATTAGATACCCTAAGTGTGTTGCAACACCTTGAAAACTTCTCGAATGTCGGATCCCGATGCTATGTGGACGTGGGCCTCATTCGAAGATGCTTGATGAGAGATTCCGAGCATGGATGTTGGATCTCGATGCTATGTAGACGCGAGCCTCATCCCCTTGAGTATGATATCTCGATGCTATGTGGACGCGAGCCTTACTCGTAGTGTAGGATCCCGATGCTATGTGGACGCGAGCCTCACTCAAGTGTAGGATTCCGATACTTTGTGGACGCGGACCCCACTTAATTGTTGTTGGTGTTATCTGTGTGATACTAGGTAAACGTATGAGGTTCTAGTATGAACTGTGTGCGTATTCATACATTCATAATGCCATGTGTTTAGGCTGTTATAGTAGCGCCATTGCTATGTTGCCATGATATCATTCCTGTTACATTGCTTTATCTATGAATTGCATGAAGCATGGTTGAGTGGCAATGTATCCACTGAGCTTGTTAGCTCAGCGTTCGGAATCGTTGTTTTCTTTCGCAGGTTAGTAGGTTATCGTGAGGCTTGAAGGAGCACCATCAAGGTTGGATTTAGCACCGACTCTAGCGGCTGAGTGCAAATACTAGATGCAATGGCTATGTATTTCGTAGGACCCTATATATGTATTTGTAACTCTTATTTTGTATTATTCGGTCAAGTCGAATGCTTTAAATATTTGTAAATGGAGTTCCATGAATTCTATTTTAAACATCTAGATTTAACTATGTTTTTTTTAATGTGTGGACTTATGTTTTTATTGGGCTTGAGAAAAGAAAATTTTTAACGCTATGGATTTTGGGCTTAGGGCCCAAATGCGACATCCGGGTCAAGGGTGTTACATAATATATAATTTATTTTTTAAAATTAATTTTTATATTTAATAATAAAAAAAATATGCCAAGTCTTATTAAAATATTAATAAAATAATTCAGAGTGTATCAAATAGGTTAGAAAGTAAAGTTTAGTAAGTAAATTAATCATTTTGAAAGTTTAATGACTAAAATAGATATGAGAACAAAGTTCAGTGATGATTTAGTTATTTTATCCTATATGTAATTATGTATATGTTTTTAACTACAGCAAAGCATTCTGTTTTAATCTTCTAACTGCGAAAAAAACGAAGGCATTTCAAAGGAAAACCAGAGAAGAGGGAAAAATTATGGCGCCACCGGCAGGTATACGGTGGTGCGCAGTCGTATTGACGCTCGTTGTATCTCTCTGCATCTCACCGTCGACTGCCATTTACTGCGAAGAAGACGATTGCTACGATCTCCTAGGGTCCGCCCCGTCTCAAATTTCTCTCTCCGTTCAATTTTTCTTCTTCTTCTTAATTTTAACTTTACTGTTATGTTTTATAGGGTTTCTCGAACTGCTAATGCCTCGGAGATCAAGAAAGCTTATTACAAGCTCTCCTTGAAATAGTGAGTGTTTCTTTTTTATATAGAAAAGGCTTCCATCTCTTTATTGATTTAATTGTGTCTTCAACTAGAATTTCTATTATTTTTCTTTTTATTCATCCGGGTAAGAATCCAGATCCGGAATCGAGAAAGGTTTTTGTGAAAATTGCCAATGCGTATGAGGTAACTAGTACAATCCCTTCTCTCTCCATTTGCTGTTTCTTCTTCTGCGTTTCATTGAATTCGTGATTTTCTGATTTGTTTTTCCCTATAATTTGGATTTTTGGTTGCAGATATTGAAAGATGAAGCTACAAGGGAGCAGTATGATTATGCAATTGCACATCCGGAGGAGGTGAATTTTAAGTTTTTGTTTAAGGCATTTTGGAAATATATTGTACTCTGTGATATGTGAACTGTGTTTTTTCTGGTGAATTTTAAGTTTTTGTTTAAGGCATTTTGGAAATATATTGTACTCTGTGATATGTGAACTGTGTTTTTTCTTGTGGCTTATCACTCTTGTTACTATCATGGATCATTTGATTTCACTGCAGTTGACCTCACTCTGTAAAATTAATTATCAAATTTCGGTTTCATTTAGGTGTTCTACAATACTGCTCGTTACTATCGTGCATATTACGGTCACAAAACGGCGAGGCTTATTTTATTATATATGCCGTTATTAAGTTATTTTCTGATTCAGAATAGGGCTTTGGATTTACTTCTTTCTTTCTGTCCTATATGCATACTTTCTAGGATACGCGTGCAGTCCTGGTCGGTGTTCTTCTGATTCTTTCTGTGTTTCAATATTTCAACCGGTTGAACAGGTATAATCAGGTGAGTTACCATCAAGTATTATCTAAATATTGCTACTTTTTACGGACATGCTTGATATTGATAGATATATCACTTAGAAGTCTGAACTTTTTGCAATGTGACTTAGTATTTTGCAATGACATTCGTTATATCCTCGATTAGCTTACTGCTTGTTACCCCAAGAGCAGAGAGTCAGCAACAAAGATTCAACTCTACCCTCCTCTCTTCAGCATTTTCCAAATGCACCAAATAAAGTTAAAACAGCTTACTGCTAGTTACGGTTATAAAAAAGCATCATAGGAGAATTTTCTAGCATAACTATTTCCGGTATGTCACATAGAAATGCTTTCAGGTCCCTTCGTTTGACCCTTTATTTGTTTCTTCTGCTTTCCCTTTCTTGGATTCAGGCTGTAGATATGGTTAAGAAGACACCTGCATACAAAAACAGACTGCGGTCATTGAAACTTGAACGCAGTGGAGTGACCACAAATAAGAAGAAGAGTAACAGGCAAATGGGCAAGTATGCTGCAATTTTTTTTTTCAGTTTTAGCCCATAAAATTGGACTCCGATATTGTGGTTTGTTTACATTAGGCACACAGAGCAGTGTGATTTTTGTTACATTACCCACTCATGGATCAATTTGTTTTTTTTTCAATAGAAATTACCCATATTTTAACTGTAGGAAAAAGGAAGAAGATCTCAGTAAAGAGCTTGAGCTGGACATTAAGGGAGCTGAAAAGCCATCCATCTGGGAATTAATTGGTGTCTGTTTCATTCTTCTCCCCTACATGATTGGCAAGGTCAGAATACCAGCTATCAAGCTAAAATAGCTGCAATTTCGGGTTAAGATTAGTAATTTAGTGATACCAGATATGTTGGTATAGCTGAGTGTTTGATCTTGCTGTTATTGTATTATCTATAAAAACTTCAACCTTAGTTTATAGACTAAAGTAGGTCACTGACTAAATTCCCGTCTCTCCAGCTATTGTTGTGGTATGGCTGTTGGTTCTGGAGATACAAGGTGAAGAAAGCTCCGTATTCTTGGGAAGACGCAGCTTACTTGACAAGAAACTCCCTCAGAGTTCCTCTTGATGCATGGCTAAACATCGGTAACTTTGTTTAATTTCATTTTAATACAGCAACACATCTTTTTTTAGGGCTTAACCGAGGATTGAATTGATAGATGATAGAATCATAGAATCACTTACCTAGGTAGGCATATACTCGCATGTGTGATCAACATAGTAATTTCTAAATATTAATTTTTATTGTTATACTAGTAACTAGTAAGAGGAAATGCTTCATTTCATCAAAGATTTGCATATGACCATAGGTACGCTATCGCTACAACATCATTGTTGGTCTGTCCATGAAGCGCATGCAATATAGATCCTTCTTCTATGGTTTGAGTCAAGGCTTCTGGCGTCTGGACTACTACATATACCTATCGAAGTGACGGTTTTATCCATTTCTCGTAAATTTAGTATTTTAATCTAGGCTTATTTGTGTCTCTTAGATTAATCAACCAAGGAAGATCTTATTCAGAGACAGTTATGGATAAAGTCCAACTTAGATATCTACCTAGAAGAAATGCGGAAAGAGCACAAACGCAGAAGATAGGGAGCTTTTTTGCATTGCTTGTACGAGATTGTCTGAGGAAACTTCAACATTCGAGAAAAATAACCATGTTTTACGATGATTTTGGTTTTATTTACACTTGAAGGAAGAGAAGACGCTTGTTACTGATTACCAAATTTTGATACCAAAAATACCCGAATCAAATTCTTGTAGCAGAGCACTAAAGCATAACTTTTATATAATTTTAAATATAAAGTTTAGTTTTAGTCATTCGATAGCTATGTTTAAGTGTTACTCGAAATCATGCTAACTATTACTGATGGTAATTGTATTCTCTTGTATCGTTCTTACGGAACCTGTATTTTCATACGTAAATGAGTTCATTTTACAGAACTAATACTAAGCTGATAAAATTTTGAAGAATTTATAACATCTTAAAAGAAAACAATCATGAATTATGACATACAATCTTTATAACATCTAAAAAAATAGTTTTGAATAATGAGTACAATTTCGTGAGCCATGTTGATACTCTTGAAAGGTGTTCTATCTGCTCGCAGCTCGCGTTTGATACCGAATATCTTGTGACGGGTCTGGAAGAGGGGATATGTCAATTGTCAAGTATCCACTTGGAATCATGTTTTCTTAGGATTATTTTGGATGTACAATTCAATTTTGATAGTAATATTCCATTTCAGTCATAATTGTGACATTAAGGCTTCATTCGACAAGATTGAAGTGATGTTGGCTTGCAAATGTTCGTTTAAGCAGAAGCTGAATTTTTCAGCTTATGTGGTTAACTATATTTAACATTGAATCAAAATTTTAAATGTCCGTTCAATGCGTTTAGCGTGACCATTCGACATTGCTTCGAGCTCGAATGGCCGTTTGACCGAGTAACTTCGATTCTACGTGTTACGGTCCAATGTGATGGTGAAGTTGAGTGCAACATTGGGACTCTGGTGTTCCATGTAATTGGTTTATCTCTTCCGAGCTGCCACCCTGCCACTGCCCACTTATAGTAGCGGACTGCGGTGCACCGCACCGCCAGGCCCAACAGTCCACTACCTCAAAATTAATTAATTTAAAACTCGTATTTACAAATAATCCCCAAAAGCCCAGGCCGGAAAAAGAAGGGCGACACCACTCTCTTCAAGCTACCGTTTGTTTCTCTGTTCCCTTTGTTCCAGTTTCATGCACCAAACGCCACTTCTCACCCATGCCTCGATCACAGGTCCATAATCCCTTTGAAATAATTCTCTTTTTATTGTATTTTTCTTTTAATTTATTGGCTAAAAAGTCATTTTATTTGTTAACAGATTGGATACTTGATTCCTGTAAATAACAATCTCGAAGAAGACGCTTCACTCCCTAAGCTCCCGCTCTTCCACGGCCCCAATTTCGTTGGCCGCAACGATGTTTCTGTTCCCGACAAGCGACTCAGCCGCAAACACGTTGTTTTAACCGCCACCCCTGACGGCTCCGCCGATTTATTCGTCGTAAAGTTCCATTCTTTTTTACTAATTTATTCATTCTTTCTATCTCTCTCTCTTTTGTTGGTCAATTGGTGGAAATTTTGTAGGAGGGAACGAACCCAGTGGTTGTTAGGTCTGGCGAGGTGAGAAAGAAGCTTGCTTCCCGTAAAAATGCTGCTATTAGCAATGGTGATATCATGGAGCTGATTCCGGGTCTTCACCTTTTCAAATACGTTTCATCTTCAGCTGGGGAAAAGAAGAGAAGTTTTAATGAAACGAACACCAATGGAGAAAGCCTGAAACTTGCTGCTAAGAAAATGCGAAATCAAGGTTCCAAAAATGAAGCAAACTCGGCTTATCGGTTGAAGGTATTAAATTTGAAGTTTTTGCTTTTATTTGTTTACTTTAAAAGCTTTGGCTTTGATGGGTTTGCTCTAATTTGATAGGTAGAGGAGAAAGACGGTAGTAATAAAGAGCAGAAGCTGCAGAACTGTGTTGAGGCTATTCGTGGTTTTCGGGTTTCGAATGAAATGTTGCCGCATACATTTCGTCTCTTGAAAGTTCAAGGCTTGCCGGCAATCGGCATGGGCTAATACCAATTCTGTTTCTTTAGGGGCTGTGATTGACGTAATGGTATTAGTGATTCATGTTATGTATGGCCTTTTTTGTTTTACATTTCTGCTAGTTTACTGAATTTATCACTGCTTGATTGTTTATTACATTGCTAGGTGGATGTTCTTCTTGCTGTCCTCGCGAATTACATGGGAGATATTGATTGGTTAATATCAGGTGATTTCTCTTTAACTTTTATGATGCCATCTGTTTTTCTGTTCCTCAAGTAACATAGTGTAAGGACTTCGGTTACGATGTTGGTTATTCTATAGACTTCTCATTTTGGTGTAGTTCTTGTTGTTTGATTATGAGGCTTTTCTTTTTTTTTCTTATCCGGTTTATACTGCTTTGGTATCTCTAACACAATTTGCTGCATCTTGCCTTGTGTAGCATGTCCGAAACTTGCAAAAATTCCCAATGTATTGGTTATTCATGGGGAAGGTGATAGCAGGCTGGAGCTTATGAAGGTCAGCTATAGGTCTAGATGTGTCTTTTTATCGCTGGAAGCTCGATTTGTGGATTTTCACATTATTTGCTGTTCCTTATACAGAGAAGCAAGCCTAACAATTGGATTCTACACAAACCACCTTTACTGATTTCATTTAGAACACACCATTCAAAGGCAACGCTCCTTGTGTATCCTAAACGAGTGAGAGTTATTGTTCATACGGCAAACTTAATATACGTTGATTGGAACCATAAAAGTCAAGGTTTATGGATGCAAGATTTCCCTTGGAAAGATCAAAAAACTCAGCAAAAGGATGTGGATTTGAGAATGACTTGATCGACTATCTCAGCACATTGAAGGTACCAAATTTTAGGACATTATGTGGATTGGCGCTTAGGGGTGTTCACAGTTTGGTTAAAATCGAATTAACCAACTGAACCGAAATTTCGATCGGTTAATTAGATACTAGATCGATTAACGGTTAATTATTTTTTAAAAGTTTGGTTATCGGATAATTCGGTTCGAAACGGGTTAATTAACCGATATTAAGCGAAAATTAACCGAATATATATATTAAGTGGAAAATATATATATTAACCGAAAATTTAGTTGTTCCGTAGTCATTTCGATTAATTCGAAAATTAACCGAACAAAGTTTGGTTCGGTAGGTTAAAAATTTCGGTTAATGATATTTAGCTAATTCGGTTCGGTCGGTTAACTGAATCAACCGATTGAACACCCCTATTAGCGCTTATAAATTGCGTTTGTAAAACACGATTTTGATCGGCTCGGAGAATTTAAACATTTCTCCCTTCGTACAAAACTTACAGGTATTTGTCATGGTGTATTATATGTTAATAGTTATAACGATGCATTTCTTTTCTGGAATCCTCACAGTGGCCAGAGTTCACCGCTAATTTACCAGCTCTCGGAAACTTCAACATTAATTCTACCTTCTTCAAGAAGTTCGATTACACTGAGGCAAAGGTAAAATTTATTTGTTTGAAGTTGTATTTTAGATCTATACCTACAGATCATAACTATATGTGGAACCCTATAAACTATTTGAAAATTTTCAGGTTCGACTAATTGCGTCCGTCCCTGGATATCATATGGGTTCCAATATGAATAAATGGGGCCATATGAAGATGCGTACTGTTCTCCAGGAGTGTGTATTTGGTAAAGAGTTTCAGAGATCTCCTCTAGTTTATCAGGTATTGTTGGACTACTAGTGATTTGGAGTAATGCAGTGATTTGGATTGAATTTTAAAGCTCGGGGGATCGAACATTAATGAAATTTCGTTAAGTTATTGGACTTCTTTTCATGGTAGGTATAGATTAGGAGATGAAAATAGTTGTATATATTATGCTTTCACTGATGCCATTTTTTCTTGTTCAGGTTATTGTAGTTCTCCTCCCTCGGTTCATTGGACGAGAAATGGATGGCCGAACAAGCAACCTCAATGTCATCGGGTTATTCGGAAGATAAAACACCCCTTGGATTGGGGGAGTCATCGATAATTTGGCCCACCGTTGAAGACGACAGGTGCTCCTTAGAGGTACTATCAAGTAGATTTCTCGGTGTTAACATCATATTTTAGGCTTTAAACTAACTCGTTAGTGGTGCGAGCAAATGTCGAACAAAAAACATTACATCTATTCAAGTGAAGTTTCTTTTATATTCGTTATTCTACGTTGTTTCCTAGGGTTATGCTGCTGGAAGTGCAATTCCAAGTCCGCTAAAGAATGTGGAAAAAGGATTCTTGAAGAAGTATTGGGCAAAGTGGAAGGCGAGCCATACCGGCCATTGGTATATCTATTTCATCGCTGGTGAAAGATTAAGCTATAAAATATCAATCAGCATTGTTGATCCTTAAGATTTTTCTTCATTTGGGTGTTTCAGTTGTGCAATGCCACATATCAAGACGTTTACCCGCTACAAGGGGCAACAACTGGCGTAAGAATTCATTCAGCCCCTATCATGCTTTCAAAAGCTTTTAATTTTTAAGATTTTCTATTTCCTCCGCCATACCTTCGACTTTGAGCCATCAAAAAAGGGTATCTCTTTTCTCGTGTTGGTTTGTAAAACTTTCTCCATTGATGCAGTTGGTTCTTTCTAACTTCGGCAAATCTTAGCAAAGCTGCCTGGGGAGCTGTTCAGAAGAACAATTCTCAGTTGATGATTCATTCCTACGAGGTACGTACGTCTGAGCTAACGTATGAAATCCCATCAAATAGATTAACGAAACCAAGCCAATGGAATGCTCTGCATTTTCCCAATCTTTCAAGAATGTTGATAATCAACAAATGAATGCATTGGTTTTTCTTCGACTTTTGTCATTATTTGATCCTTCGACTCATCTGTGCTAACTAAGCATTGACGAATTTTCTTGTACCACCAATGGAGGTTCATCAAAGGTAAATGGCTGTTTCCGATTCATAGCATTATGTGATAAATAAACCAGTATGACCATTTCGATTCCTTTTTAAATCAGGGTATAGTTCAATCAAACACAACCAGTAATTCCTTAGCAGCGAAAACGAAGTTGGTTACTCTTGCTTGGCAAGGAAGCAAGACATCTGAAGTAATTACATTGCCCGTGCCATACGAACTCCCTCCCGAGCCGTACACATCCGAAGGTCATAAATCTTCTAATCCCATGCATCATCTTCAATATTTATATAAGCTGCATTTCGCAATTCATCATACCCTTTTTTTTCTTTTCGATTTCCATTGCAGATGTCCCATGGTCTTGGGACCGACGATACACGAAGAAGGATGTGTACTGTCAAGTTTGGCCTCGTTTGTAGTTTGCTTAGACGAGTCATTTGATTTCTTTAGATTGCACGTAGAGATTCTGTATAGTAATAACAGTTTAATTGTGCTTCTATGGACATATATGATATATAATGGGTGAAAATTTTTAAGATTAAGATAAATTTATTCACAAGATTATGAGATGATCCCTTATTATTTGAATAATAAATGGATGACTGAAATTAATAATAAGAAAAAATGGATGGCTGAAGATAATAATAAGGAAATGATAGATTTTTACAAAAAAATAGATTATTCTCAAATTAGAATTTTTTTAATCTCAATTATTAAAAGTAGTTAACACAAGAATCATTTAAATTTTTTAATCTTAATTATTTTTTAGTTGTCCTTTCGATTTTCAAGACTTCACTGGTTAATTCGGACCGACTTGTGTTACACTCTTGGTTTTGGTGAGTAAGGGATTTTTGGCATGCGCAAAATCTCGAATTCGAGATTTGCTTAAGCAATATTAAATTACTTATTACTTGGACTAATTCCCGTTTAAATTCAGTTAACATAAGAATTTGTTTAATTTTTGTATGGTTTATTATTTGATAAACAAGGTATAAAAAATTAGAATTTTATTTGTTTAAATTATAAAATCTAAAATATAAAATTTTAATTTTAAACTCTAAAATATAAATTCTAAAATAAACGTTCCTCTCTTGTAACAAAAGGAGTAATTGAATCACAAGAATAGTGACAAAAATGGTAAACAAAATCTGCCAATTGTAAATCCATGCAGTGAAAATCGGAACCTTTTTAAGAGCAGAATTGAAAAAAAAAGCTTCCAAATCTTGAAAAATCAACAGAAATAAATGAGAAAATCACGCGTCACGGTTGCAATATATCGGATATAGGTGTTAACAAACGCCAGATTATTCGCCATAAATCACCAAAATAAACTCCCATCAAAAAACAAATGAAAGAATCGGCTTTGAAGTCTTCACCATCATATCTTTTCAAATGGATGTCATCTTCGATACCCAAAGAGGCAAACCCTTTTCCATTGAAGTTGGTTTCTTCGATACAGTTCTTGAAATCAAAGAAAAAGTCCACAAGTACCAGGGAATCCCTATACCTAACCAAACCCTAGTCTTCAATGGCTAAGTCCTTCAAGACGAAAGAGACGTCGAGTTCTGCGAAATCCTCCACAACTCACGTATTCAATTACTCGTCGCTTCGGAGTCCGACACTAATGATAAACCAACTCCCCAACTCAATGAACCAAATCAACAAAGTTCATCGCCGTTGAAGAAAATGCAACTCCCATCGTCCAAGACCTCGGACCCCGTCGAATTGGACTCGAACGACAACATTCATGATCAAATAGAATCTGTCATGGTTAACCGGCGAGTGGAGTCGAGTTGTTACGAGACGAATCGACAGAGAATAATGATACTGATGTCAATATCAAGCCGTTGCCTACAAATTCGGGGACGGGGTCGGCGGGTTCGAAGAAGTTGAAGCTGTTGGTGTTGCCGAAGTCCGGGATGAAGAAGACACCGGTGGAAGTGAATGCGACGGACAATGTAGGGGAGCTAAGGAAAGAGCTGCAGAAGTTGCACCAAAGGGTTCATTTTCATCTGCCGCAGGAAGGGTATTTTTTCATTTATAAACAGAATGTGATGGACGATGATCGGTCGTTTAGGTGACATCAAGTTGTTCAAGGCGATACTATTGAGATCTTTAATGGTAGTGTTAGTGGTGGATCATGATTTCTTTTCATCTTAGTTTTAGAATGTTTAACCTAGTTAGTTGTTTTCTTCTTTGACATTGTTGTGGTAAGAGTTTTCTTCTTTCCAATAGTTTTTTTATCCTTTTCTTTTTTTTTTATTGATTCGAATTATTTAGTATAAGATTTAGAATTTAGAATTATTTTGATGCTAATAGCTATTTGTTACACTAAAATGAAGTAATATTAACTAATCTCAAGTTCAATCTAGAATACAAAATCTTAGTGTAATAGTTGTAGGTCTATGTCGCTTGGAACAGAACTAAATAAAGGTTGACTACAGTGACGAATTTAGAAATTAAATAATAAAAATTTAAAATATTTTATTTTTATTTTTTATACACTAAATTATACTTATCCCCCCCCCAAAAAAAATGCAATTGCTCCCCCTTAAGAGTTTAACAGATCCGTCACTGCAATTATTTTTTGGTCGAATGATGTTTTATGTTCTGTTAAATTAAACTTTAGCCATGAGGTAGTGAGGTAGAATATGCTCTTATTGTAATGTATTTAATTGAGCATATTTAAAATATGTAAATCAAAATATAATCACTTGTATACTCTTTGTATAGATAAATTTTATTTCACATGTTTAAAAAATGAATTTATAAATTTTATTGATGTCGAATACATTTTAAAAAAAATATATTCAAGTTGCTTATACATTAGATCCGTATGTTTTACAATTTGATCTATAAAATTTATGTAAGTTCTATTTCATCACTATACTGTATTTAATCTTTAAATTAACAGTTAGGCTGACGAAAAATACATGGTTGAATAATAATTCTAAAAACAAGACCTGACCAATAATTTTTGGATATTCAGTATATTAAAATCAGGGATGGAGCTATTCATAAAATAGGAATTTTTGGTACAATAATAATTTTTAGTTTTTTTGTTTAAATATTAATTAAATAAAACTTTTGTCCCTCTTGAATTTTATAGGTGGTCTTATATAGGATCACATGAAATAATTTATTAAGAAACATGGGATGTCAAACTGTCAATGATATATAATTTCCAACCTCTGGAGGGAAGGAAGGAACAGCAGAACTGGAAATTGCTTATATTTCCAGCCTGAATTTTGTGTACTAATCCATATTAGTCGGCAGTGCTTGTTGTCTCTGTCAGGGACGGACATAAAATTTTATGTTAGGGGGAATTTATAATTTTTAAAATTTTTTTAAATCATATACGAATTTCAAATTTCAAATTTCAAATTTCATGGTGGTGACCGCTCCCAACCCCTCTGCCTTGGTTTGATTGTTTCAAAGTGGCCCAGCAAAGTATAGGAAACATAATTCTCTGGTTATTGTATTGATTAAGTGTTGAAAATCAAAGGAACAAAAAAAATTGTAACGAACCGTATTTCTCGAGTCAACAATGGACATTGACCCAGGTCTTGGACCAATACGTCGGGCCGAGATGTTGGGCCATAATGGGCCTCCATGCGTTGTTGGGCTTGCTTGGTGGTTTGGGCTTGGCTTATGTTGGGTTTTGAGGAAGGGTAGTATGGTAAAATCATAATTGGGGGGAGACAATGGTTGATGCCTCATTAAGGTGGGCTGCCATCTTTGTAAGGGGGTGAAGTCACCCTTGTCCTCCCTCTCTCTTTATCTCATTCTTCTAATTTCCACCCCCAACCTAAAGTAAAAGATGGAAACTTGTTGTGGTGGAGTGTGAATCTCGAATTCGTCGTCAAGGAAGAGTTTTTCAGCATCAAAGGATCTCCATTTTGAGCTAAACATCATTGGATTTGGTGGGGGTTGAGTTTGGAAGCTTGGTTTAAGGAAGAGAGGTGGAAGAAGCTTATTGCTGCCTTAATCCGTTAATTGCTTGTTTAGGGTTAGTACATTTCTGACTCCTACGTTTCATGAGCCTCATAAGATGATTGTCTTGCTTGGTTTTTGGTTATGAGTAGCAAGGTAGGGTTCTTGAGCTTTAAAACCCTTCTAATGGCAAATCACGTTTTGGGTGTTGATAATGTGTAAAATTGGTAGAAACCCACTCATTATACTCTAAATAACTTATAGGATTGATTTGGGACTTAACCATGGAGGTTAAGGGTGGGATTGAGGGAATCCCGAGCTTCAGATTTTGAAATCTGAGCTCACATACCGATACGGGGTGGTAGCGTATCGGTACGCCTTAGTTATAAGGGAAACAGATTGTGAGGGGCATACCGGTACGCATTTCCGCATATCGATACCCCTTGCATATTAAGGATTCCAATAACGCTTTGGGGTACTGGTACGATCGGGGAGTATCAGTACGTACTGCTGCATTGCCTGGAAAGGTTTTGTGTACCGGTACGCTAGGCTAGGCGTATCGGTACGGGTAAGGATCGATACCAATATAGGGTACCGGTACAACTCATAGCGTATCGATACAGGACAAGGGCCAATTCTTTCGAACCTAGTTAACGTATCGGTACTCATAGGCGAGTATCGATACCCAGAGGGCAGTACCGGTACTTACCCTGGAGTATCGATACTCGTTGGGTAATCTGCCCAAGAAAGTTGAGTTCGCGTCCAGGGGTTCTATAGTTCGGGGTAAAGGGTCTGGTGGGTCCCTAAAGGTATAAAGCAAACTCTAAAATTGAGAAATCGAGGTTAGTAAACCGTATGTGGATTAATGGTTAATGACTTGGTAATAGTTGGATAAGTTGCTTGGATTGGTAATCCATAGAGATCCGTGGTGGATCAGTTATTGCTACGTGGTAGTTTGGGGTCATTGTTGTGTGCTGAAGGGACGCCCAGGTCGGCTGGTTGCCATGAGTAATGAGATATCCTAACGAGAAATGAATAAATGAGTCCTAAAGACATATATTAAATAGTGTAACAAACGAGTCATGCCTTGGGGCATTGGTAAGGGTTGGCTGGATGTTTTTTTATCTCTCGGTGAGATATATTGATGCTCGCGGGAGCATGTGTTAACGTATGTGTCTTGGTTAGAAATTCGGATGCCCTAGAGTTAGTGCAAGGGCACTTAAATAAGGGGATGTGTACTCTGTGCTATGTGATCAAGTACATCCGACGTATCCACGGGCTATGTTATCTGGATGCAGTCTGAAACCTATCATTGGGCTATGTGATCATGATATGGAAATGTAACTCGGGGGCTGTATGAGCTTGAGTAACTCGAAGGGCTATGTGATATCGAGTAACCTGTTCGACTGTGTGATATCAGGAAAAGACTGCTTGTGGCTATTGTGATCCAAGTATGTCTAGGACGTATATGTGGCTATAGTGATCCGGATATGATCCTAACCGACGGCTATGTGATCACGGGTAACTCGACGGCTGTGTGAGTACGGGATAAATAGTAGGGCTTCGTTGGCCATTAGGGAATGTATGTTATTTACGTTGTTGTATGGATGATTGATGTTATCTAGGTTACCCTTGGGCTATGTGATTAGGGTAGGGTTTGTTACTCGACGAGCTGTGTGAGCTCGAGTAACTAGATAGGCTGTGTGATCTCGAATATAGGCTAGATAACCCTAGGGCTATGTGATCCGGGTATGAGACGTAACTCAATGGTCGGTGGGACCTCGCGTACGGTAAGCTTGGGATGACTTGGTAGACTTCTTGCATAATAGTGGTATCTTGAGACAGTTGTAAGCTCTAGCTAGGATAGGCTAGAAGATGATCCTTAGTTGTTGAGAAGCCTTTCTGTGCACTCTTGATTATATTATCATGCATGTTTGTTTTATGATATTCATGAATTGTGGTAGAGTAGAAATGTACCACTGAGCTTTGTTAGCTCAGCGTGCGGAATTGTGGGTTTTTCCGTGCGTAGGTTGACAGGTTACTTTTGGAGGAGCACATCGAGGAGGATTTCCCAGCATCGAGCCAATCTCAGAGTACAATACTTGATGTTTAGGTTGGACTGGTTGTATTCATAGGACCTTACCACAATTGAGTCTGTATTTTCATTTTGATTTTCTGTTATTTGGTCAAAGAATGTACTTTATGTGGAACTCGTAATTTGTAAACCCTTTTAATCTCTTTATTTACGTGGATTTTATGGAAATGAACCATTTCAAGAATTTCTATCTTGTGGTTTTAAATAGGAAATTCTGATGGGTCAGTTTTGGGTGACTGTTACCTCTCCAAAAGTAATATTTTCAATGACAATCTTACAATGCTTTTGCTTGTTTTTAGGTACATTTAGTTGCATAAGTTTGTTGAAATCATACATTTGCATAAGGAGTTTAGAATTCTGTCTATGCTAGTGTGAATGGTTGTTTTGTTGGCAATTTTGCAGGTTTGGCATAATATTTGGCCCAAAAAAGCAACACAGGAATGGATGCCAGAGAGAATGTTGTTGGCACAGATAGACCAGACAATGCCAAGCACCAGTTGGCAGAGAAGTGAATTAGATGCCATGCCAAGATGCTGTTGGACCCCGAAAAAATAGGATAAGATCATGCTCCGAAAAGATAGAAATTGGATCAATCTCCGAAAAATAGCGGATAAGATGGTGCCAAGATTGGTTGGCAGATTCATGCCAAGCTTGGATGCCAAGACAGTGTCGGCAGTATGACGACATCCCTAACCTGATCAGCTTATCACCTTATCAGCTTATCAGTTTATCACTTCAAATCTGGATAAGATGATTACGCATCTTGTCCCTTGCGCATTCAAATTCAAACTCAAAGGCTTATCCTAGAGCCTCCTTGCACGCCTATTTAAAAACCAACCAAGCAAGGATTCAATGAGTGGTTTTTGGGGATTTTTGGTGGTGCTTGATTGTGAGTGATCGGAGAGAGGAGTTAGAGTGCGACGATTGATAATCGACCGCACCAAGAAGGGTGGTTCGACCAGCTTGGCCGAGAGCCTGGATCTTGAGGGTTGCATCGAGAGACCCCTCTCGCTCATTCTCTTGTTTTAAGTTGTTTTGAATTATTTTTAATGATTGTGTATTTGGAAAACGTTTATGTTTTTTTTGATTGAATCCCTCAACATGAACTAATCTAATAGTTGGTGGGGGATGTTTTGCGTTGAACACTATTTTATGTTTTAGATTTTAATAATAAATCTGCCTTTGGCATTGTTTTATCTATTCGTCATACTTTAATGTTTTCTAAATACTATGCCAAGCGAGAGCTGGCACTGTTGGCCTATTGCTCCTCAATATCTTAACAAACTTGGGGTGGCAACGATTAAGTTGTTGAATACTGAGGAGAGAAGCTTTGAGAGAAGTCGTTCAAGTAGATGAACTTACTTCGAGAGTGAAATCTACCCCTTAGGAGTATAGATTGGATCTTAATCAAATTGGTTTATTTAAAAAGCATGCACTATAGAGATATAAGGGTTTTTACATGATCAATTTAGGGCAATGACCATCGAGAGAGGCTTTGCTAATTTTGAATCTGCTAAGCAAACAATGCCAAGGCATGTTGTTATTAAAGGCTGGCACGACATGAATAGCGTGAAAATCAGGCATTCCCTGCCAACGCTCATCATTCATTAAAGCACCTTCCTTGCCAACGTATTTACTTTACTTTTATTTATTTTATTTTCAATTATTTCCAAAATCAACTTCAAAACAAATCAACTTTTTTCTTAAGGCAAGTAACAATCAAGGCAATTGAATTCCAAGTCAATCTCTGTGGGATCGATACTCAGCTTGCTGCTGTATTACTTGCAGACCGTGTATACTTGCACGCAAAAGACTCATCTTGGAACTTTTTATACTTTTCCGATACATATTTTCTGCCTCTTTTGTCAGCATTCACTTAGAGAGTCTACAATGACCCGTAAGTGACGCTTCGGATCCGGGACGAGTTCGGGGTGTTACAAAATTTGTGTGTTCCATTCCAAGATACAGCTGCTCATTAACGTGGCTGCAACAATCAACACTTCTCAGCCTAAACTAAACTTTAGCTGTATTCGATGGCAAGACGACTTGGTCAGTAGCAGTTTGAGATTATTGATAGAGACGACATCGTTAAAAGTCAGATTCAAAATCCAAAATATTCTAATGTGGACAGCACGAAATATATCAAATAAAACCAATGATTTGTTTTGGATTTGCAAGGTTAAATCCAGGGGGATAATTGTAGTTTTAGTCCATATGTTATCTTAAAATCTAAAATTTAATCAATTTACTTTTATGTAACATAATTTTACGACCCTCTTGTGTCTGATAATCACAAAGGTCTCGACTAAACTAAAGTCAAAATCAGGTTATACTTTACTTTGGACAAACTCTCTCATCATTGTTTTGTTTATCCACAAAACTTACCCTAAGATCTTGTAGGGACTTTCGTTCAACCCCATAAATGTCGGTATCTGCAGGGACAGAGCCATGAGGGGGGTGGGGGCGACCCCGAAGAATTTTTTTACCTGTCACCCTATTTAATTTTTTTTAAAATTAGTTTATTTATGAATTTATCCCCTACTTTTAAACATTTATAGTTTGTCCTCCAACCCTAAATTCTGGCTCCGTCCCAGAATATCTGTTACTTTTATATTGCTATTAATGTGTATAAATCGATGATGATTTTAGTTTTCATCATTAAAGTAACGACATTGATTTTTTTTCTTTTTTGAAAATATATAATTTCATTCTTAAGTAATCATACACAGAAAAATACTAATATGTACCTCGTTAAAATATATTCCTAAGCCTAATAAAAAAAAGGAGTACATATATTAATATCAAAAGAGATCAACGGGATTACCCCACATAAACATAAAACTATAAAACCTAACTATAAGCAAAATCGACATTGATTTTTTTAATTGTTATTAGATCACATATTCATAGCCAGATGAAAAACTTCCACGTTGCTTCTATTAAAGTGATGACATGATTTTCTTTAAAGTACACAATCATAAGCATCGAAATGGAATGTAATTTTGTTTTTGTCGGACGTAATTTATTGTATTTTCACATGACTATAACCGTATGATTTGATAATAATAAAAAAATTGTCATTATTTTAATTTAACTTAATTTTGTGATCCTCTTGTGTCTGGTAATTAAAAAGATCCCGACTAAATCTAAGGTCAAGTTAGGTTGTACTTTATTCTCTCTCGTTATTGTTTTGTCTATTCGCAAGACCTGCCCTAAGATCAACCAACTAAATGTGATTGCTCGGTTTCTGTTACTTTTCTTAGGGACTTTGTGTTCTGTGTCATTCAACCTTACAAGTGCCGGTATCCGTTATTTTTCTTTTTAAAATCTTAAATCTAATTTTAATCCTATCTAGAGGGGAGGGAAAAGAAAGATAGTGCTCTTAGTGGTCTAGAACTCATGACCTAAACGAATATAAGAGAACAAAGATGAGCAGCTAGATCAACTAACTAAATGTGCTTGCTCGGTATCCGTTACTTTTATATTGTTATTAATATGTTCAAATCGATGATCTTTTTAGTTATCATCGTTAAAGTAACAACATTGATTCTTTTTAATCGTTATTAGATCACATAATCATAACCAAATAAAAAACTTCCACATTGCTTCTATTAAAGTGATGACGTGATTTTCTTTAAAGAATACAATCATAAGCATTAAATGAAATGTAATTTTATTATTTGTCGAATATAATTAATTATATTTTCACATGACTGTAACTGTATGATATAATAATAACAAAAACAATTGTCATTACTATAACAATCAACTAAAAGTATTACTAATTTCAACATACTACTAATATTATAAAAATATAAACATGAAATAATACCAAATCAAAATAGATTAGGATAAAGCTAAGAACATTTCTCTCCTGAATTTGGGTCATTTTGCAGGGTAAATTTTACATTCCTTAAGGAATAAGTAATAAACAAAATTATGCCAATTAAGAAGACACCTTCAAAAGGGCAACAGTTGTCTATGACCTACAAAAGTATAATAGTTTTTTGTTGTCCCTATCCATAAATCTTCTTGTTTTTATTCCCACATTTAATGAGAAAAAATACTTGCACATTTTCTGTCATAGTTTCGTTAAGAGGACATAATAAAGGCCGGAGCTCCCCATTTTTACTTGAAGCAGCCTACAAACACCCACAAAAGATATCTCCTTTCACTCTATCCAATCCGCCATTTACCTCCTTTTTGCTTTCACTTTCATCCTCCATGTGTTTGGTTTATTTCCTCTTAGAGATGTGAAGATTGGATCCAGAGTTCCCTTCAACATTCAATTATTCTTTGAATCGGCTGTCCCATTGTGTTGTTGTTCCTATTACTCCACCACCATGGCTACCAAGTCAAAGATCAAAGGGATCTACAAAAGCTTCAAATCCATTTCCAAAATCTTTGGTAAGTCCCCTTTGGTCCCTTATACAGTTTCTGCAAATGTCTGAAACATGAACTTATTTGAGAATGTTTCCTGGGATTACAGAAAGGTTTTTTTTTTGTTGTTGTTGTAGTTGTGAAAAAGAAAGAGATGGAAATTGGGTATCCAACAGATGTTAAGCATGTTGCTCATGTTGGCTGGGATGGCCATTCTGGCACTGCACCAAGTTGGGTAAGTTTTGTCTGCATTTTCAGATTGTTTGAATGTTGGAATACTACGGTTTGTTTAGGAAAGTGGTGTTGTGTTTATCTCTTAATAGTTTGCCTTGGCCTTGAACTTGATGCAGATGAATGAATTCAAGACAGGCCCTGGTTTCACAGCAGCATCATTCGGTAAGTTTTCTCTAGACATATATATTTTCATGCAATTTGCCTTTTTTGTTTTGATATGATAAAACTTCCCCCAAACGATATTCGAATAGAGTATATGCATGCACGTTTAGTTGTGAATAAATAATAGACAAGAATATTCAATTGAGAGAATAATAGGTAAAAAGCTAAGGTTATATGAACGTTTGTTGAGACAAAATGGTAATAAATTTGATGTCCGAAAGATTTCGGTTTCGAATCTTATGAACGTTAAAAATAAAGTCAGATAATTTCGCGCTAAGAATATAATCTAATTTGAAATTGATAGATATAATCAGAACTCATGACTATTGAACATATGTGCCAGATAAAAAGAAAAAAAAAAAACAATACATGGGGGGAGTTCATAGTAAGAAAATAGAAAAGTAGGACTTTTCAAGGGTCACATTGATTAGGGGAATTTTTAATGTCCCAATTTGTTTGAAGCTAAGTTTCCAAGACATGAAGGAAGAGTTTGGCTCTTATGTCACGGGACATTAGCTTCCATCTCAAGGGAATCTATAGGCTTATTTGTCCTACTTACTCTAGTACATTGCTATAACTTTAACCTTGTTGTTTTCCATAGATCAAATATGATTTTTGTTCTTCTATTGCATTCAAGTTTGAGATTTATTCATTAGTTATTATACATTAATATGATATAATTTGATATTTTCGTTTTTACAATGTCATTAATTAGTTTAAATAGACACGGTTATCCATTTGATTGAAATATTGAGATAGATTTTTCTTTAAAACACATCTTCCAAGTTCCAACAAATGTAAAAGTCCATATCGAGGTGACGAATTGTAAGGGGTGTTTTTAAGAAGAAGAAAACCCCCAGCATTTTTAAGTATGTGAATCAAATTATATAGAATAAATCTTGAACTTGATAACATATCAAAGTAGAAGTATTAAACCTAAAACTTGAGCATAGTAGATAGACCTGAACCGTAACTTGACCCTTTTACCCTATTCATCCTTAACTATTGTCTCAATGACCTTGTTAAAATTATTGTGACATTATGGTCAATCACTTTCTTTGTGTTGTAAACAGATTTTGGACAACCAATGGGATCCCAACCTGCAACAGAGATAATAAGAAACCTGTCTTCCAAGGACTTGCCCGATGTTCCCAAGAAGCAAAACTGGGAAAAGAATTCCAAGTCCTCAAAATCTTCACGGAAGCCTATATACACTCAACTGTGTTCATCAGCAGACTTCGAAATTTAGCAAAACTTATCATGCAACATTGTGGCTCTTTGATTTCAACTGGTCATTAAGAATTTACACACAGGAAAATGGTTGCTGAAGTTCTTCTTAAACAAGTGTAGGAACTTGAGCAATGCTTGTGTAAGTTAGAATTCATATGGTTAAAAAAATTTACGAGCCGATCTGAGATGTTGTCGCATGTCTTTTTTCTTCGTTTTTTTATAACAACACATGACAACATCTTAAACTCGTCTGTGATGTTTTTCTATTCCAGTAAGAGTATATGGAATAATTATCCATGAAATTATATTAATACTGAATCTTGTTTTGTTTTCATAAATCCATGCCATTTCTCTTGACATTGGTTGATATTAGCAGAGAATGGGACCTTTGGGGTTAAAAATTTTAAGACCCGGAGTGAAGCTAAAAAATTTCCTGCGTGGGGCGAGAGCCCCTCCCAGGTTACTAATTGGTCCATCTCTGCTCATGATATGGCTAATGAACTACAGCAATCAAGTGACCCCTTTGATTTGCAAAAATTTTATTTGGATATATCTAAATAAATTTGATTTTTTACTAGTCTTGAAAAAAAATTCAAGTCAACTTAATTATTTTAGGCCTAAAGTCAGTTGAATGTGAAAAGGTATTTGAAATATTAATACAGATGGTATTAAGAAACAGACTGAGGGATTAACGGAGTGTGGAGGATCTATTAGGGATGCTGCAGGACTATGGTTGCTTGGATATTCGAAGTCTACCGGACATTGTTTTATTCTCGTTGCGGAGTTATGGAAAGTATATGAAAATTTAAAGCTTGCATGGAATGTGGACGTACGTCAAATTATTGTCGAAACGGATAATATAAAAGTTGTAAGCTTACAGAGTTATAGGGAGAATATGAAAGTTTAAAGCTTGCATGAAATATAGACGTATGTAAAATTATTGTCGAAACGGATAATATAGAAGCTGTAAGGTTGCGGAGTTATGGGGGAGAATATGAAAATTTAAAACTTGCATGGAATGTGGATGTACGTCAAATTATTGTCGAAACGGATAATATAAAAGTTATAAGGTGACAGAGTTATGGGAAGAATATGAAAGTTTAAAGCTTGCATGAAATATAGACGTACGTAAAATTGTTGTTGAAACGGATAATATAGAAGTTGTAAGGTTGCAGATTTATGGGGGAGAATATGAAAATTTAAAACTTGCATGGAATGTGGACGTACGTCAAATTATTGTCGAAACGGATAATATAAAAGTTGTAAGGTTACAAAGTTATGGGAAGAATATGAAAGTTTAAAGCTTGCATGAAATATAGACGCACGTAAAATTATTGTCGAAACAGATAATATAGAAGTTGTAAGGTTGCGGAGTTATGGGGGAAAATATGAAAAATTTAAAACTTCCATGGAATGTGGATGTACGTCAAATTATTGTCTAAACGGATAATATAAAAGTTGTAAGGTTACAGAGTTGTGGGGAGTATGAAAGTTTAAAGCTTGCATGAAATATAGACGTATGTAAAATTATTGTCGAAACGGATAATATAAAAATTGTAAGGTTGCGGAGTTATTGGGGAGAATATGAAAATTTAAAACGTGCATGGAATGTGAACGTACGTCAAATTATTGTCAAAACGGATAATATAAAAGTTGTAAGCTTACAGAGTTATGAGGAGAATATGAAAGTTTAAAGCTTGCATGAAATATAGACGTACGTAAAATTATTGTCAAGACATATAATATAGAAGTTGTAAGGTTGCGGAGTTATGGGGGAGTATATAAAAATTTAAAACTTGCATGGAATGTGGACATACGTCAAATTATTGTCGAAATGGATGATATAAAAGTTGTAAGATTACAGAGTTATGGGGAGAATATGAAAGTTTAAAGCTTGCTTGAAATATAGACGTACGTAAAATTATTGTCGAAACGGATAATATAGAAGTTGTAAGGTTGCGGAGTTATGGGGGAGAATATGAAATTTTAAAACTTGCATGGAATGTGGACATACGTCAAATTATTGTCGAAACAGATAATATAAAAGTTGTAAGGTTACAGAGTTATGGGGAGAATATGAAAATTTAAAGCTTGCATGAAATATAGACGTACGTAAAATTATTGTCGAAACGGATAATATAGAAGTCGTAAGGTTGCGGAGTTATGGGAGAGAATATGAAAATTTAAAACTTGCATGGAATGTGGACATACATCAAATATTAAAATTTTGTGACAATTATTTTGTGTGAAACTATTAGTATAAGTAAATGTAATGTATTTTTATTTGATCATTGTAATAGCAGTAATTGTGACGATCACATTTTTCACAAATAATTTTTTATTATAAGTCTATAATTGTGACACAAAATTCATTGTCATTAAAACTTTGACACATGATAGTGACGATATATGAAGTGATCACTATTATTTGATATTCGTTGTGACAATAAAATTACTTGTCACTTAAAATTTTACTTTTTGTTGTGATAAATTTTGTAACAAATAAAAAATAAAAGTAATGACAAATTAAATATTGTCACAATAATAAATTTATTTTTACAATAATAGTAATAATAACAATTATATAAAAATTGAAGTTATCATAAACTAGTTTGTCAAAAGGTAAAATATTTATATTAGTCTCTATATTATACGTAAATTGTTGTTTTAATCAATCTATTTTGATCAACTTTAGTTCCTATATTTTTCTAATTTTAAAATTTCAATCCTAATCCTAACGGGACACCGGCAATATGACTAAATTACAATGACTAAAAATGATTAAATTAAAGAACAAAAATTAAATAAACAACTTATGTATAACAAATGAGCTAAAAATAAAATTTTACTTAACACGTTTAAAGACTACAATTAATGTCAAGATTTAAATTTCAAAATTTAAAAAGTATAAAAACTTAAAGTGACCAAATTAAAGTACAAAGACTAATATGTGATTTTAGCACAATATATGATAAAAAAAATTATCTTATTAAAAATTTAAAAGAAATATTCCATTATAATTAGTTTTTCTTCAAAAAAAATTAAATAATTTCTTCAACATACGTATTTCATATAAGAAATTATAAAAAAATTAGTTAAATTATTATAATAATAATTTGTGTTATAATTAATACACATTTTCATTATTTTCAATAAAGTTTGCATTTTTTATTATATTTCCCTTATACTATACAATCAAATTTATGCTTTTGTCTTGTAACACGACAATGACAATAGCGTATGGTGTCCTTATAAGATGACGGTCCAAGACAAGCACAAATAAAAACAAGATTTCAAACCTTCTGCCAAAGTTGATATACATAATTAATGTACATTTTTAAAATCTTACATCGCTTTCACCATATACATCGAAAGTGGTTATTACAGGTATAAATTTACTTGAACTTATAATTTTTAATTGTCTTGAAAAACGTTAATGTCAACTGAATTTATACTCAATCAATAATAAATACATGAAAAAAATACTACGTCGAAGTTGGGTGGCTTATCAACCTTAGTACATAGTTGAGATGACATCTCAGTTAAAAGACGAGATAATAAAAACGGTTGAAATGCTTTAAACATTCTGATTTTGAAAACCTAATGGCATATATCATCAATATGAATGTGTTCCTATTTGTATGTTCTTTTGTACATGTTCCTAATATATGGATGTGTTTGTCTTTTACAAGCCAACCACAAACTTTATTTCATTTTGTATAATTAATATAGTGTCACCAATTTTTGAAATATATTAGGCCATGGCACATTCTACAACAAGACGAAAAAAAATTCTTTTTTATAGGATAACAACAAACAAATTTATGTTCTTCCAATTTTACGACGAAAAGCTATAAACAAAGAAAAAGAATTTTATTCTAATGTCAAAATAATATGAGTATCAATTTGCACGAATAAATAACTTTACGACTTAAACTAAACCCTAATATGCAATAATTATTTATAGGATTGCAATGAGAACTTGAGTAACAAGAAATATAGTCGTGTATGGATTGAACGCGCGACATGTTCTTTTAGTTTTACTTATTCACCAAGTAGGTCGATTCACGAACTTTTTGAACCGAATAATGCGGAATTTGAGTTACAAACTCAAACTCTAAAAATATAATGTATATTTTTAGGATCAAAAATTATAATATTTAGCCATATTGTACAAAAAGTTGGTAGGTTTCTTAAAAATATGAAGCACAATTTCTCAACAATATCTTTAGGATGAAAAATCAATTCATAATTATAAGTTGCAAGAATTATTTAACAATTGTGAAGATAATTAATAATACGCAAGAACAAATAAGATATTCGCGTATGCAACAGTCATAATACGCGCGTGTATTATACTAATACTCTAATATTTGTGTTACTTGGTAAGCAATTATTATTAGTATTTTGTTTTGTATTTTTAAGAATCGCATGTTTTTGGTAAATAAATAACTGTATTTATACATATTTGGTAAATTTATTTATTTAATGCATATTTTTGGGTATATAATATAAGATTTGCTTTCTATATAAATGCAAGAGAAAAAATGGCAATATATTTTTCTTTTTAGATAACAAAGAATTATTGGGTAATTGAAGAAAAGAAGTGACTAATTATTAGTGGATTTATATGCAGAAGTTATTAATTTTCACCTAATTAATTCTTTTGGTAAATATATTTATTTTTGAGACATTGCACATTTATTAATGAAAAAATCGAGCGGGCAAAGCATTTTAGATTATTATTTTTGCATATCTAAGATATTTATTCTGCTAATTATGAAAATAACCTATAAATATTGATGAAGGTGACAGTAAAAGTTTGGTGAAATTTATTCCTAAGTTTAAAAATCATAATTATTTAAATTAACTTTTATTTTTATTTAATTTATAACTAATTTTATATTATAATTAATTTTATTTTTTATTTAATTTATGAAATAAATCATACAAATAACTTTTTAAAAAATTAATGATAATATGAACCGGATGTGTTCGATTTGATTAATTTTTATATTTAATTTGATTTATATTTTTTAAAAAGGAAATGTTATATGCTAACTTATAAAATTCTAAAGGGCGACCTTATAAAATTTTAGGAAGAGCGAAATTAAATTTTTAATAGAAAATACATAAAAAAATTATAAATCATATACGAATTTTAAATTTTCTAAAGGACGACCGCTCCCTCAAACCCCTCGGTCCATCATGATACTAACTCTAATTTTTTCCAAATCCGAATGAAACCGACCGAAATCAGTCGTATATATTCATATCATTCATCACACTCTTGCAAGTAAATTTAAACAAAAACGAAAGGGAAGAAGATACTCTCCTTTTCTCTTTCTCTCTCGCAATTACACAACTTTCTAACCCTCCATTAATGCTATTGTACCATCTCCAATCAATACCCCATCAATAACTACTTAGCTACCATATTTTCCCCTCTTTCTTCTCTTCATTTCTCTCCTCTTTTTTTCCTTCATCTTCTTCACCAGATAGCTTAGGTTTCAGTCGAAAACCACTCATCTCTTAACCTCCCAAAGGTGGGTTTTTTTTCATATATGTTTTATAGCTACCAGCAGCTGGTTTCTTACAGTACATTATTAGGTTTCTTAGTCGAGTCGAGCGTTACAGTTTTTTGTTCTGAAAATTCGTGCGCGTCAAAGGGTTTTCTCAGTGTCAAAAACCCCCAAAGTCATTTCAGTTGTTTTGCAACTTGTAATAATCCCATTAGTTTTTCCCAAAGAGAAAAACAAAACCAGAGAATCGATTGAAACCACCCAAAAAACCACTGTAGAAAATCCACAGATATATCATCTGGGTAGTTTTGGTTAGGGTTATATAAAGACACCCTCTTTGCTGAAAGTTCTCAGTCTCCTTTGCGAACAATAAGGTAATTTTCTCCCCTCATTTCCATCCATTTTCTGCTTTTCTTACTAAGATCTTATGTTCAGTCACAAATGGTAGATTTGAGCTTTGATTATGTCTTAAGATAATTTAGAAGGAGAAAGAAATATCCTTCTCGATTAACGAGCTTAAACTTTTATATGGTTTACTTTGCCCTAGAAACTTCACTGGTGTTGAGTTTTGACTTTATTTGTGTTTGCTTGTTTTTTTTCCTTCCCTTTTGTTTGTTTTATTCATTTTCACTGTTCCAATGTTTCTTTTCAATTGACTGGTGTGTTCCCTTTGTACAACCCAGAAAATCCATAGCCTATTTGTAGCCATGTTCAGCCCCCCCAACATATTTGATGCGAGTCCGAGTATGTTCGAGAGTGAACTGACGGGGAGGATCAGAATAGACGATGATTACGACACTCGATCGGGCACTGAAATGGATGCACCGTCCGGAGATGATCAGGATCCTGGCCAACGCCCCAAGCGGAAGCGTTACCATCGCCATACTCAGCGCCAAATCCAAGAGATGGAAGCGTATGATCTTTTTTCTTCTTCTAATTTGAGATGAAAAACTTTTTGTTCTTTTTTTTCTTATGTTTTTTTGTTTGTTTCTCAGATTCTTTAGCGAGTGCCCTCACCCAGATGACAAGCAAAGGAAGGAGCTCGGCCGTGAGTTAGGGTTAGAGCCTTTACAAGTCAAGTTTTGGTTCCAAAACAAACGCACCCAGATGAAGTCTCAACATGAACGCCATGAAAATGCTTTGTTGAAAGCTGAGAACGAAAAGCTCCGTGCGGAGAACAATAGGTACAAGGAAGCACTAAGCAATACTACATGCCCCAACTGTGGAGGACCAGCTGAGCTTGGAGAGATGTCGTTTGATGAGCAGCATTTGAGAATCGAGAACGCCCGGTTAAGAGAGGAGGTAACTAGGAAAAGTAGATCATTTATTCATAGTTTGATGCTCAAATTTGTGTCCTTTTTTTTGTTGCAGATTGATAGGATATCTGGTCCAGCAGCTAAATATGTAGGGAGGCATATGAGTTCTTCTTTTCCTCGCCTTCCTGGTGGAGCTATCGATTTTGGAACACAATCTGGGTTTGTAGGAGAGATGTACGGTGGTGGTGGTGGTGGCGGTGGCGGTGATTTTCTAAGGTCAGTCTCTGGGCCTACCGAAGCTGATAAGCCTATGATTGTTGAGCTTGCGGTTGCTGCAATGGAAGAACTGATGAGAATGGCTCATTCTGGGGAACCTTTGTGGGTTCCTGGGGAGAATTCTATGGATGTTTTGAATGAAGAAGAATACCTGAGGACTTTCCCTAGGGGTATTGGACCAAAGCCTTTGGGGTTGAGATCTGAAGCTTCAAGGGATTCTGCTGTTATTATTATGAATCATGTTAGCCTTGTTGAGATTCTCATGGATGTGGTATGTTTTTCTTTTGATGTTGGAGAATATTTGATGTACTGTCAGTCGAATTATTTCTGATTTCTAATAATTGATTTGCAGAATCAATGGTCTAGAGTGTTTTGTGGTATTGTTTCAAGGGCTATGACTTTAGAAGTCCTATCAACTGGTGTAGCAGGAAACTGCAATGGAGCCTTGCAAGTGGTACTAATTAGATACTATACATTCAATCCAATAATGTCTTGCATGAAATTCTAGTAGTGTAGTCACATTCTGGTGCAGAAAAGAATGCATTTCGTCGAACATATACCGATTATCTACCTAACTTTCTGCGTTTTCAGATGACAGCTGAGTTTCAATTACCTTCACCACTCGTATCGACTCGGGATAATTTTTTCGTGAGGTACTGCAAGCAGCACAACGACGGAATTTGGGCAGTGGTCGATGTTTCCTTGGATAATTTACGACCGAATCCGATCTCCAAGTGTAGAAGAAGACCCTCAGGTTGTTTGATCCAAGAATTACCTAATGGATACTCAAAGGTAAAACTACATCTTTAGTGTACATTCTCTGTTTATAGCAACCAAAATTTCTATTTAATTGTCACATGTTTGCATGATATACTTCAGGTTATATGGGTTGAACATGTAGAAGTGGATGATAGAGCTGTCCATAACATATACAGACCATTAGTCAACTCCGGTTTAGCTTTCGGGGCAAAACGATGGGTTGTTACATTAGATCGACAATGCGAACGTGTTGCGAGTTCGATGGCCAATAACATTCCGGCCGGGGATCTATGCGGTAAAAGCAAACATATCCCCTTTCTCTTGCAAGTTCAATTGCCTGTTCAGTGCACTTCATTCTCTGTTATGTTACATGTTCTGCAGTTATAACTAGTTCAGAAGGAAGGAAGAGTATGATGAAGTTGGCAGAGAGGATGGTGACTAGCTTCTGCACCGGGGTCGGCGCTTCGACCTCCCATGCTTGGACGACCTTATCGGCATCTGGTTCCGATGATGTGAGGGTAATGACCAGGAAGAGTGTGGATGATCCAGGCAGGCCACCTGGTATTGTGCTAAGTGCTGCATCTTCCTTCTGGATCCCAGTTCCACCAAAGAGGGTTTTCGATTTCCTTAGGGACGAGAACTCTAGAAGTGAGGTAAACGAACATAATCATCAAAGCTTTCAATCAAGGAATGTGCATAGTTGCTTCTGTCACCTTAAACCCGAACCCTAAACACTTTACTTGAATTTACAGTGGGATATCCTCTCAAATGGTGGTCTAATTGAAGAAATGGCTCATATAGCTAATGGACGTGACCCAGGCAACTGTGTCTCCTTACTGCACGTAAATGTAAGTTGGCTTAGATCTTTGCATAATCGTTATAATTATGCTAACATTTTCCAATTTTAAACAAAATTTTGCAGAGTGGAAACTCCAACCAAACCAACATGCTAATACTACAAGAGAGTTGCACTGATGCTACGGGATGGTACGTGATTTATGCCCCGGTTGACATCGTCGCTATGAATGTCGTCTTAGGCGGTGGGAATCCCGATTACGTCGCGCTTCTACCCTCAGGTTTCGCAATACTTCCCGATGGTCCAGGACTTAATGAAGAAGGGATTGTGGAAATCGGCTCCGGCGGCTCCCTCCTTACTGTCGCGTTCCAGATTTTAGTCGATTCGGTTCCAACATCAAAACTCTCTCTTGGATCGGTGATGACCGTCAATAGTCTATTAAAATGCACAGTCGAAAGGATCAAGGCGGCGGTCGTGTGTGATAATGCATGACCAAGAAATGGTGTTAGCCTGTAATGAAATGAAGTCAAGAACGCACCTTTCATGATCCTTGCATTGTGGTGATTTGAAACAAAAAGGCACAAAATCACCACCTTGCAAGGATAATAGCTTGGTTCGGGTATTGACTTTGCCAGAAAAAAAAAACCATTTTTGTGACCTTGATTAGGCTAAGTTTAAGACTAATTTCTTGTCCTTTTCTTTTTGGTTTCATGTGTTTTATGTTTGAAGGTTTAGTTGGACTCACATATCCGCCATTGACAAACATTTGTGGTTGGTTTATGTTTTGGTAGCTTTGAAATTAACGAACAGCCTTTGCTTTTATTACATAGATCTTTTGTTTGTCTGAAAATCTCGGTGGGCTATAGACATAGTCACGTGGATTTAATTCTTATTTTCTAACAAACCCTGCTTTCCCTCTCTGTTTCTCTCCTTCCAGCATTGTATAACCTCCCTTCAGGCACAAGTTTACCCGACAGTGTTTTGTAAAAAGAAAACATTTGTATAATCAAGTATCATACATGTCTCTGGATCAAATTTCTCCCTTGACATTCAGCATCGGAAACACGATGAAGCGGACATCGGTTATTAGCTCGTCCATAGTTATCTTCCACAAACCGGTGCAGCCTGTCCTCTTTAGATCTTTGGTCACCATACTTGCACCAAACAACACAAATTTTGCTCCGTCTATGGATCAAATGGCTCGAGGGACACCGGACACATACAACATTGCATCCACGGTAATCTTTTGGCTTTTTGGGTTAATAATTCTACTGTTTCATTGGTTAAGTAACATTTAATATTTAAACTCAACAAGTGGTCTCAGTGAAAAAACAGATAATATTCATCCTAAGAGACCTAAGTTCAATTACAAAGTCTACAAGGTGTGTGCATTGTCAATGGGTTGAAAATATCTATGAACAAATACTACCTTGTAATCACTTTAGACTATTTAAAAAAAATTAGGGGACGAACTTATAAAATTTTAGAGAGACAAAATAATCACAACCATAACAACATTGTCTTGTAGTCAAATCCTATTTGAGGATTAAATTTGTAAAAACACAAAATGTAAGGACCTACTATAGAATTTAACATTTAGTTTTTTGTTTAGTTCTCGATTTATGGGGGTCTGCAATAGTTGTTTTTTATTTGCTACTTTTTTCCCCTAACATTTTGTCTCTTTGTGATTAAGTTTTTTTTAGAAAAATAGATTCTATTAGATTTGAGTTTTAGTAAGTACTTAATATATACGTAGTTTTGACCAACTATGTCGTATAATGTGCTTAAGCAGCACTCAATTGGGATTAATCTGTTAATAAATCGTATACGGATAGTTTTACAAAAAAATATAAACATAGATTATGATTTATATCACAGGAAATATAATCCTTGATGGAAGCAATGCAAACATAGCTGTGGACCATTATCATCGCTATTTGGTATGCCTAACTACTTCCATACTCCTTATGATTCTGTGTCAAAACCGACCGGTCGGACCATGAGTATGCAAATCGGAATTGTCTGTTTTGGTATCCATACCAAAGTGAACAATTTTGGATTATGTATTCACAGTCTGGCAGTCTGAGTGTATCTAATGCAATCATATATGATCTGCAAAGCCTAGCATATGATCCTTTCTGATGCACTCGCTTGGAGTCAATAGCTACCAGTTCTCTGTTTCTTGGGCCAGAGTTTTACCCAGTAAGTCTTTTGAGAGTGTCATTTATGATGATATGTCGAAGCATAAGTTCTAGCTAACTGAAACAAGTCTTGTAATCCCAACAGAAGGCAGAATGAAGCCGGAATTCGGTTCTACAACAGCCTTATTGATGCTCTCCTAGTTAAAGGTTGGTTTCCTTTCTTGGATGGTTTTTCTTAAGCTTTTTACATAAATGTCGTGAGGGTCACTGGTACTAGGTTTCGACACTTTCTGCAGGCATTCAACCATTTATAACATTGACCCACATCGATTTACCTAAGGAACTTGAGGACAGATATGGAAGTTGGCTGCGTCCTCAATCACAGTAACTATCTTTTTTCAAGTTTTAGCTGTTTCATAGGCTGAAATGGCATTAGCTCTTGTTTCGATCTCGGGGAAGATTTTGCATATTTTGCTGACATCTGCTTCAAGTCCTTTGGAGACGGTGAAGTATTGGGTCACATTCACTGAGCCTGATTATCAAGTCAAGTTTGGGTACCGTATAGGTACGTTCCCACCATTACATTGCTCCAGGCCATTCGGAAATTATACCTCCGGCGATTCGTTGAAGGAGCCGTTTATAGCCACCCACAATATCATCCTAGCCCATATATATGGTACCAGTTCATCCACTAACCATCCAATTATCATTGATGCATCATTGATGCGGTGCATTAACTTACATATAGGTACCTATGATCATTACTGTAAACGGTAGGAGAAACCGAAAGGGTGTCATTTATATTCAAAAACTTTCGTATATACTCATAGTGTACTGCGTTCCATGTAGGATACGGTGATATGAACAAAGCGGATTCCACCGAGGAAGAACTTTTACACGATGTTAAACGAGTAGAGTACATGGCGGCATACTTGGATTCACTGTCAACAGCAATCAGGTATAATATATAGGGGAAAATTTTGATACACAGGCCGTGTAAACTTTAGTTTACACATGCCTTTTAGTTTTAGGGGTTAGGGTTTTAGTTTAAGGGTTTAGGCGGTAGGGTTTAGAATTTAATGTTAGTGTTTAGAATTTAGGGTTTAGAGTTTAGAGTGTGGGTTTAGTTTTTTAGGGTTAGGATTAGGAATTTAGGATTTGAGTTTTTATAGTGTAAATACACATGTTTGTGTAAAAATTTTATACGCTTGTGTATTAAAGTTTTACCCTAATATATATTATTCAAAGCATTCATAACATGCTTGAATCCACAATCTCTAGGTTGTTGCATAATGCCAACTGAAGTAAGATTAGGTTGGCAACATTGAACATAAGCGATTAATGTCGTTCCCTCGAATGCTATTAGGAAAAGAGCAAATGTGAAGGGCTACTTTGCCTCGTCTTTGCTGGACGACTTCGAATGGAATAATGGATATACAGTCATGTTTGGAGTTCACCATGTTGATCGGAAGACCTTGACGAGAAGACCAAAATCGTCGGCTACTTGGTACAAAAACTTCTTGGCAGAGCATTCAAAAGTAAAGGACCAACAGCAAGCAGAAGATGCTAAGAACGGCCCTTTCTATTATTAGCTTGGTAAATTCGGATAGGATTTGGGTCAAATTATGATTTTGGTCCTTTACTATACTCAAGTTTTAGATTTAATCCCTACATTTCGATAATAATAAGGCTTAATGTCAAAATAAGTGCTCAAACTATCATGTTTTTCCTTTTAGGTGCCTAAATTTATTTTTGACCCTTTTAGGTGCCTAAATTATCATGTTTTCCCTTTTAGGTGCCTAAACTTTTTTTACTCATTTTAGGTGTTAAAACTATCATTTTTGCCCCTTTTAAGGTCAAATTAGTGTACCTACTTTAACTAAAAAAAATGATAGTTTAAGCACCTAAAAGAGATAAAAAAAATTACGCATCTTAAAGGGAAAAACATGATAATTTGAACACCTAAAAAGAGCAAAAATAATTTAAACATCTAAAAAAATTGATAATTTAAGTACTTATTTTGATATTAAGCCTAATAATAAAAACCATCGTACAGCACGTAGTAAAAGACCAATCTTGGAAATGCAATAATATTTTGTAATAGAGGAGACTATGCAACAACAAATAATAAGTGAGTACAAAATCCTATTTTCTTGTACAATCAGTTAAGAAAGCCTTGGAAATTTAGTGATTGTGACATTTTTGCACTCATTTAACCCAAACTACGGGTCAAATTGGCTTTAGGTTATAAAAAAATTGGGTTTAATCAATTTTGACTCGGGGTTAGTTTTGTTTTTGAATTATTTCGAATTTAGGTCAATTTTGAGTTTGGTCATTTTGGATTAGGATTAATTAGGAGTTGGGGTTCAACCATTCTCAGTTCAAGTTGATTTTGGTTCATATCAATTCAGATTTGATAGGATCACTTTTTCTGACAATTTCAGGTCAAATTTGAAATTTAAAACACCAAGACTTGATTAGGTTGTTAATTAAGAAATATTTAACTTGCTAAACCACGCTTGCTCCAATTGGGATTAAATTAAACGTTCAGTCTTAATCATGCAAAGATTCGCACGAAACATCCCAGCTAAGGAAATTTGCCTTTCCATCATTTTTCCCTTTTGTTTATTTCTCTTACTAATGGCTTTTTGTTAACTTTTGTACATGTTTCATCTGCGGCCTCAAATATTCTATATATAATACAGATCAATGGAGAATATATCCATAATACATTACATTATCAATATATACATATATATATGTATATATAATATGCAATAATCAAACTTGAGTATTCCCCTACCACGTGCATCATTTACACATAAAAAGTTAAATTGTTTTTAAATATCTCTGGTGTGCTCTAAGCAAATCCTATGCCTATATATTTCCTGCTATTTGGTAATTGCAGACAGCCAGCCAGACAGACATGGATGTCTTCATGAAGCTTTACATTGGTGTCTTTCTATTGCAGATTTTGTTCTTGTCTCACTCCATTTCATGCGAGCTGCTAAATTTAAGACAAAGATTAGATAATTTTTCTGTGTTTCCTTCAGATTTTCTCTTTGGAACAGCCTCTTCTGCATATCAGGTTTGACTCGCTGATCTTTAAATATACAATTTTTGATGTTTTTTTACTGTAATAAAATCTGGGTTTTGACAGTATGAAGGTGGCTACTTGAGTGATGGTAAAGGTTTGAACAACTGGGATGTCTATTCTCATAACCCAGGTAACTTTTTTTTTCTTCCACCTTTACAAGCACCCTTGTTGCTTTTCTTGGGGGGTGGTTTTTGTTGGGTCAAATTCTATAGAAGATCTCTGTACTATTAATTGTTTTATGATCTAGTCCCTTTACTTTAATTTGATCATTTCTGATCTTGATACTTTGATTTGATCATTTCTTGGGGGATTGGTTTTAGTTACGGTCAATAACTTTTATTTTATTTTTCATAATTCCATGCCAGAAAGTTTAGATTTTTCTTTAAAAATTTGAATTTTTAAAGAGTTCTGATTTGTTTTCATAGTTTTTGGAAAATATTAACAAATATTAGTTTTAAAGTTTTTAGTATTTTAATAGAATATATGATTTTGTTTTTTAAATGAAATTTATTTTATACATTTTTAATGATTAAGGTCAAATTGATGAAAAAAATGTAAATATAAAGATTAAAAAAATATTTTACCTTTATTAATAAGTGTCACGTCAATAACAAAGATAGATAGAAGTATACCAATGTTAATGGGAGGTGAAGATTTTTAAATAAAAATAATATAAAAATTCGATGTCATAAAACTAGAATATAAAAATTAAATTTTAATTTTTAAAATAATACATTTACATATTTTATTCTTGGTTTTTCATCGTCAAAAAATTTGCTTTGTTTTAATAAAAAAAATTACATCTTATTATTTGACGGAAATAATAAAAAAAATTGATCTTGAAATATATATTTAGAAAAAGTATAAGAATAAAAATTATGTAATTGGGGTCTATGGATTAAATAAGTTAAAAACTCATACTTCAGGAAATTTGATCATCGATGGAAGCAATGGAGACATAGCTGCGGATCATTATCATCGCTATTTGGTAAGCCTACCGACTTCCATACTCCCGACAGTCCTATGATTAGGTTTTACCACTCGACTCGACTCAATTCGACTCATCGATTATAAAGTAATATCATATAATTGTTGGTGATGTTTTCATATAGGAAGATGTTGGTCTGATGCATTGGCTTGGTGTCAACAGCTATCGGTTCTCCATTTCTTGGGCCAGAATTTTACCCAGTAAGTCTTCTGAAACTGCCATTTATGAGATTTATGGAAGCATAAGCTCTAGTCAACTGAAACAAGACTTGTAACCAAAACAGAAGGGAGATTCGGGGAAATCAACGAAGCTGGTATCGAGTTCTACAACAACCTTATCGATGCTCTCCTAATCAAAGGTTTATTTTCCTTTCATGGATGAACTGTTCTTAACCTTTCTAGGAAAATGTCGTATCCTGACAGACCGTTGCTCTGTCCCGACACGTTCTGCAGGCATTCAACCGTTTGTAACATTGATCCACTTCGATTTCCCTCAAGAACTTGAAGACAGATATGGAAGTTGGCTGAGTTCTCAATCACAGTAACTATCTTGTTCAAGTTTTAGCTCTTTCATGGCCTTAACACCAATGGCTTTAACACTTGTTTCGATCTCAGGGAGGATTTTGCATATTTTGCTGATGTCTGCTTCAAGTCATTCGGAGACAGAGTGAAGTATTGGGTCACCTTCAATGAGCCTGATTACCAAGTCAAGTTTGGGTACCGTACGGGTATCTTCCCACCGTCACGTTGCTCCAGGCCGTTCGGCAATTGTACCGACGGTGATTCGGAGAAGGAGCCCTTTGTAGCAGCTCACAATATCATCCTAGCACATATAGCAGCCGTTCATATTTACAGAACTAAATACCAGGTACCAATTAATGCATAAACATCTAATTGTTAAAGCAACAACATTTCTGATTTTATTCTCTAGGAAACGCAAGGAGGCAGCATCGGCATTGTCCTGCAATGCACTTGGTACGAACCGATAAGCAACTCTATAGCCGACAAGCTAGCAGCCGAAAGAGCTCATGCCTTCACCATCAATTGGTAGGTTTCTTCACCATTCTCTTCTTCGATTTCATTTGTGGAATCGACAACTTAACGTAGATGTTTTCTGATACCTTACTAAACTTACATATAGGTTCCTAGAGCCAATCATATTCGGAAGATATCCTCCTGAAATGCAAAACATTCTAGGATCTATTTTACCAGAATTTACAGCAACCGAGAAGCAGAAGCTGAATAAAGGGGTCGATTTCATCGGAGTCAACCACTATACAAGTTACTATGTCCGAGATTGCATGTTCTCCATGTGCGAACCAGGAGGCGGAACCTTGAAGACGGAAGGATTTTGGGGACAAAGCTCAGAGAAAAATGGCATCCCTATTGGAAAACCTGTAAGTAACCTTAATTTGCATCTTAAGTTAAGATAACAACTGAAGTCTTTTCAACTATGCAGGCAGAGTTGGTTTGGCAGACTGTTTATCCTCAAGGACTGGAAAAAGTTCTTACATATCTTAAGGAGAAATACCATAACATACCTATGTTCATTACTGAAAATGGTACGAAAAAACGAAAATGTGTCATGTAAATGCAAAAACTTACCTATGTACTCATGATGTATGGTATCCCATGTAGGATATGGTAACATGAATAAAGCAGATTCCACCACTGAAGAACTTTTACATGATGTGAAACGAGCAGAGTACATAGCTGCATATTTGAAAGCACTGTCAACAGCAATCAGGTAAACATATTGATACAGCCGCTAGGTTGTTGCAATAACAACGGTGTCAACTGAACTAAGACGACTAATGTTTGTTCTCCTGAATGCTATTAGGAAAGGAGCAAACGTGAAAGGTTACTTTGCCTGGTCTTTGCTAGACAACTTCGAATGGAACAACGGATATACAGTTCAATTCGGGCTTTACCATGTCGACTTTGAGACCTTAACCAGAACACCAAAATTTTCAGCAACTTGGTACAGAAATTTCTTGGCAGAGCGTTCAAAAGTACCAGCAGCAAGCAAAAGATGCTAACCACAGCCCTTTCTATTATTAGCCATTTAACTTGTTCCTATATCTTTAATTTTATCCGTGATGTAGTAAAAAAAACTTTTTAAAAATAAAATTTCGATTAATATTAAGTTTCAAGTTCAATTCTGAGCAATTCCTCGGGAACGGAGGGACTAGGGAGCGGGAGGGGACATGTCCCGATCCCAATATTTTTAATCTTTGTTACATATAATTTAAAAAAAAATAAATTAATTATACATTTGTCCCTCCCACTTTTTAAATATTCATATTTGCCTCCAATTCTTAATGCTAACTCGGTCCCTGGCTCCCTACAATCCCTTTAATGCTATGTATATCTCTTTTTCCGATAATCATCAACCTGACTTGGGATCTTCTCATCATCCCCGAAATAATTTTCTTAGGGTCAAATTTTATTTTTGGCCCCTATAATATATTCTAATTTTGAATATAGTCCATGTATTTCAATTTGATATAGCTTGGTCATTTTAGTTTCATGGGGTATATATATTATATTTGCGTTTTGCTTCATTAAAAGTTTTAGTCAAGCAGCTACCTAAATCATTTTTATTCTTCTTCAAATGAAGAATACACACTAAATGAAGAAAATTGTATGTTTGGGACCCCAAACTTTTTATTTTAATAAAATGACCCAAACATTTTCGATACTACTAGTTGGATGAACTGTACAGTGTACACACATGGTAAATGTATCCGATAAAAGTAATTAATACATATGGATAACTGGTGAACCAAAATTCATTTATTTCACTCCTTTTCTTGTTCTATAAAATCTACCACAGAAATTTTCACTACTCTGTAGTATTCTACTTCCTTTACTGATCCTAACCAAAAATGGAGTTGATAGACCTATTCATCTTTGGTTTGGCATTTATCTTCATCCGTCTATGGTGGCGGCACTGGTCGGTCACCGGCGGCCGACCTAAGAATCTCCCTCCCGGACCACCTGGCTGGCCTTTTGTCGGAAACCTAATTCAAGTCATCCTCCAACGTCGACACTTCATCTTTATAGTACGTGAGTTACGTAAAATATATGGTCCGATTTTCACCATGCAAATGGGGCAACGTACCATGGTGATCGTTACGGATTCCAAGCTCATCCATGAAGGCCTAGTTCAAAGAGGCCCAACCTTCGCTTCCCGGCCAGCCGACTCGCCGATCCGGCTCGTGTTCAGTGTCGGGAAGTGCGCGATCAACTCGGCCCAGTACGGACCGCTCTGGCGAACCCTGAGGAAGAACTTTGTGACCTATCTGATAACGCCGACGAGAGTGAAGCAGTGTAGTTGGATCCGCAAATGGGCGATTGAAAACCATATGAAGAGGATCAAAAGAGAGGGTTTCGAAACCGGGTATTTGGAGGTAATGAGCAACTGCAGGCTAACTGTATGTAGCATCTTAATTTGTTTATGTTTTGGTGCAAAGATCTCCGAGGAGCGGATTAAGAAAATCGAAAGCATACTCAAAGATGTAATGTTGATAATATCGCCGAAGCTGCCGGATTTCTTGTCGATCCTGACGCCGTTGTTCCGCCGGGAAATGAAAGAGGCTAAATCTCTAAGGAAGAAGCAATTGGAGTGCTTGGTTCCACTGATAAAGAACAGGAGGGATTTTGTGGAGAACAGTGAAAACCCTAACCAAGAAATGGTGAGTCCGATTGATGCAGCCAGAAGCCTACATAGCCTCTCTCTTCGGACTTGAACCGGAAACCCGTGGTCCGTTAGGGGAAGAAGAGTACGTGACGCTATGTTCGGAGGTGATCAGTGCCGGTACCGATACGAGCACGACGGCGGTCGAATGGGCTATGCTTCACTTGGTGATAAATCAAGAAATCCAAGAGAAGTTGTACCAAGAAATTGTTGGTATTGTAGGCAAAAACGGGGATATTAAAGAAGAAGACGTGGAGAAAATGCCTTATCTTAATGCTGTAATTAAAGAAACTTTCCGGCGACACCCTCCGAGCCATTTCCTTCTATCTCATGCAGCTATAAAAGACACCGAGCTCGGTGGCTACACGATTCCGGTAGGTGCTTACGTCGAGTTTTACACTGCATGGATCACTGGGAATCCGGATATTTGGTCTTACGTCGAGTCTTTCAACTCTTGCACTTTACTTTGCTTATTACCAATACCGTGTCTCCTACCGTGTCTGACCTGAAGTCTTCAGATGATTCCTCTTCTATTGTCTCTGATCTTGTTCTGGGACAGAACCCTGGATCCGTGCCCTTTAATATATGACCAGACGACGCTTTGTCAATTATGAACGATTTCTGAGATTTGAGAAACCACTTGGAAATCAATACCCAATAAATGCGAGAATGCATGCAAATGCGATGTTGATTCTCGAACAGTCTTTAAAAGACTTTCAATAGAGAAAATGTTTGATTGCAAGAAACTAATAATGAATTACAGGTAACAGCTGGATTCTTTCTGGAGACCTTGACTTCGGAAAGCAAACTCCACGTCTCGACGTCGTCTTCAGGATGATGGATGACCTCGTCTTCTCCTCTTATTATATTCCATGGACTCGTGACGTCATGATCTTTATTTTTGTGGCTTCTGAAAAGGACATCAACAAGTGCATGCATAATGCAGACAAGAGCTTTTTCTTCTGTAGATATGGGTGCAAACGATCTGATCTTCGAATAATATGTCTAGACAGAGATGAATTCTATTGATCCTAAGGGGAATACTTTAAAACTTTTGGGGTTTAAAATAAAATTCTCAATGATCATTTGGCTTAAAAAACTTCTTCTTTTTTTATTATTATATTATTATATTATTTTTATTTTTATTAAAATGTAAAAGTTTAATTGGAACTTCAAAAAATAAACTTTTTAGGTTTTTGAAAAAATTTAGAAGAAGATAAAGAATTTTAAAACATAATAATATTTTCAATTTTTTTGAGGGAGTTAAATTAAATTCTTTGATTTTTTTACAAAGGGCTAAATGTGAAGATTTAAAATTAGTGTTCCATGTCCCCACTGGATCCTCTGCGCCGCACTTGCCGTACTATCAGACCGTCTTTTTTCTCTATTGGTCTTTGCTCGATCCAACTGGATACTGTAATATTATCATTTTTGGCAAAGCAGACTTTTTTTCTATTTTGAAAGTCTTTAAATTAACTGTTCTTAATCAACACCATGTCATGATATGCAAAATGAATGCAAATAAAGGCGTTGATTCTGCTGGTAATCACCATTTCGAACGACTTTCATAGGAATTAAAGGGTCCAGATTCTGGAGCCAAAAAAGAAGACTTTTACAGATATGCCCATCTACATGTTTTTGGGTTGCACTCAAGGAAATGAACGTCTCGGTTAAAATCGCTGGTACGGGGTTTGCATTCCGCTTCATGCGTTCAAACAGATCCAAGATGGTTACATCGATGTTTTCAAGAACCCTCGAGAAAATGATCAAACCCAATCGCCTCATTCGAGTGTGCAGGTATGATGTCTCGGATACACTCTCATGCACAGGCTAGGCTGTCTCCTCGACTCTGAACCAGGTCGTTGACCCAATCGTCACTCATCCTGGCAAAGGTTTTGAACTTCAATGGATAATTCTATTTCCTTGGCGGCTTTGTATAGATCCAATATTTTTGAACATTTTTCTTGTTGAGCAAGGTCGTGTACTCTTCTACTGTGAGTATCATATCATGTCCGTTGAAAGTGAACCAGCAAAAAGCAAGGTTCCAGAACTGAGAGATGGCTCGACGCAAAGGCTGATTAACCCGGACATACATTAAATGTGCTATGTCGCCATAAGTATCAGAATATAAGTGTTGTAGTCGTCGATCCCATCCTTCCCAAATCTTTTTAAGCTCTCATAGGTCATTCTGTTGTAGGCTCTTGTATGTATATCCTGGCATTACCGCTCACTCAACAAACTGTTACTTTGGGCCCACTGGTTGACTTCTAACTAATGTCTGACAGCTGTTCTTGATATACCTTTTATCCATGATAAAAGATTTCTGATCGGGTAAACCACTTGAACCAACACCTTTATGTCATGCAAAAAAAGTATGTGTAAAGTAAAAATAAAATAAAACAAAAAAAGAAATGAGTTATTACTGAATAAAATCAATAGATACATAAATAAAAATGGCAAATTAAATAAGGTAAACACAAAAACAACCCTATGTACATCCCGTCTAAAAACACCTAGGTTATCTGCATGGCTCTAACTTTCTATATTCTCTACATGCAGTGTTGGTGCTAGGAGGTACCCGAACTGTCCTTGTTGTCCCCTACTAAGAGTGGCAAGGCCCCCGATCATCACCCACTATAGGCTCATTTCAACCAGGTTCAATTCAGGGGCACTCATTCGCTTATGCCCCTACGAAAGAACGATATCCTTACAAAAACATAAGGTACTCGAGCCCTGAAGGTACTTGCTAGGCCCTTACGGAGGAACGATATCCTCACGAAAGCATTAACGTTTCCCCCCACTAAAAATGATGGGTTTATATGCAAAGTTTTAAATGCGTTAAAATAAACGCGCAATTATAACTGAATGTTAATTTAATGGTCACTTTAATCCGGAATTTTCGATATTAGTAAAGCAGTAATTATTTAAAAAGCTTGACTCTCATTTTTTTAAAAAAACAAAAATCATGTCCCCAGCGGAGTCGCCATCTGTAGCGATATCTTTCCTTTTTTTCGCTAAAAACGAGGTTTTAAGGGTATTTGGGGATATTTCGGGCATTTAAAAACATATATTATGTGGGATTTTAGAAAAACCGTACTTTATTAAAAATGGAGTCGCCACCGGCCACTAGGGTAGGCCAGACACCATAAAACCAGAGATTTTTAAAAATGTTGGGTTCAGGAGTCGGTTATGGATGAGGAAGGATTAGCACCCCCACACCGCCTAAAATTGGTACTTTAATAATTACCGCTTTATTAATATTAAATTTTCCGGATTAAAGTGACGATTAAATTAAAATTTGGTTATAAGTGCGAGTAAATTTTAAGGGCCCCGTTATTCGAGAGTAAACCGATAAACCACCATCACTGCGCTTGATACTGGCCACGTTTACGCTCGAATAAAAGGGTACCGCATTTACAACATATATATCCGTTATGCAACTTAAAACATGACAAATATAAATAAATACAACGCGATAAAAACATAAATAAATACTAACGTAATAAAATACTAATTTAATATAAATAAAATACTAATCTAAAACATAAATATTAATCTAACACATAAATAAAAACAAATCTAATCTAAAACATAAATACATAAATATTAATCTAACACGTAAATAAAAACATATCTAACATAAATAAAATATTAATCTAAAACATAAGTAAATATACAAACTAAAAAAGAACACAATTTTAAATTAACTAATACTTCATTAAATTATAAAAAATTACAACACAAATAAAAAGGGAAGAAAATATACCTAATTAGAAGCTCGAATGACGAATCCCGACTGAACCCCAACGAGATCTACCATGACCTCTTCAAAAATTAACTAGATCGGATTCAAAATAGGACTTCGATCGAACCGGTTAGGACCGAGGGCATTGCTCTGGTTCTTAGCAGCCCGAGAGCATGGCTCTCTTATAGGGCACCACTGCTGGCTCCTCACTTGCAAATGCCCTCCCCATGCCTCTATTTATAGGCAATTGGGGGAGGCTTAAGGGATGACGTGGAGCACCCTCCTACACTGCTTTTTTTTTTTTACATTGATTTTTTTTAATTTTATATTAATAATAATATTATTACAATAATACTAGTAACACTACAATTCGGACAAAAATAAGTGATTACAATATATGACCTTCAGGCTTTAATTTGTAGTTTGTCGGTTGATTAAGATAGGTTTTAATTATCTTTCGATATTATGTAAGTCTTATTCGGTTCTTCTGATGCGTTTGATTAAATATAATACTGGTATGTTCAGAGCATCCTTGGATGAGAGTAGATGGAGAAGCATCGGACAAGCCAATAGACAGTGCTGTTCTCTCCAGATTGAAGCAGTTCAGGGCAACGAATAAGCTGAAGAAGCTCGCACTGAAGGTGTGGTATCAAAACTGCATCAAAAAAGTTTGTGATAAAGTACAGTTAAAATTGCGAAATACTTGTGCTATGAGGGTTGGCTTTCTTGTTCGATAACTCTCTAAGCATGACAGTTTATGCAGTACACTCATATTCTTACAACAGATCCTGAAATTCTTTGTACCTGAGTTTTTCTTCTTTCTGTCATCGTTTCATAATGTTGGTTTATCTGAAATACCCTATAGGTCATCGCTGAAAATCTATCCGAAGAAGAAATTAAAGGTCTTAAAGCCATGTTCAAAAACATGGACACGGACAAGAGTGGCACGATCACCTATGAAGAACTGAAGGCAGGTTTGGCTTGTCTTGGATCAAAGCTCTCTGAAGCTGAAGTCAAACAATTAATGGAAGCTGTAAGTATTAATCTACCACTGGTCAATTTGTTTATAGTTGATTATTGCTTCTCATGCTTAAATTGGCTCCTTGGAATTACAATCCATACATTTCAGGCCGATGTGGATGGAAACGGAACGATAGACTATATTGAATTTATCTAGGCTACAATGAATAGATACGGACTCGAAAGAGATGAGCACCTGTACAAAGCATTCCAGTATTTTGATAAAGATAACAGTGGGTGAGTTCTGAGTTTTCTTGTTTTCAGTATTATAGCTTCATCCTTTTATTGATAATGCTAAACTATCTGCATTCGTTATTGAACTGATAATTTCTAGTTTTCTGCTAAAGAACTCAAGAAACCTTTTTCTTGTTAAATGTTGAAAATACGCATGCGAGCACTACCCAAGTGATCCTGTATTTCTCTGGTATATCCATTGCCATCAAGATTTTTTTTTTGCAACATTGTTTACCGAAGTAATATCAGATTTTCATATATGAATCGCTTGTTTGATATAATTTCATCTCTATATATATTATACTTTGCAGGTACATTACAAAGGACGAACTAGAGACAGCTATGAAAGAGTATGGAATGGGTGATGAAGCCAGCATCAGGGCAGTAATCTCCAAAGTCGATACTGATAATGTAAGTTCACAAATCAATGGAAACTTCTTATAAGGTTATCACGTTACTGTACTGAAGCTATTTGAATTCAACAGGATGGAAAAATTAACTACGAGGAGTTCTGCACAATGATGAGAAGCGGAGCACACCAAACTGGAAAGCTTTTTTAGATACTGTTGATGCTTCCCTTACCTTTCATCGCTACAAATGAGTTAGCGAAGACTGAACCGATCTAACTGTGTCAGCAGGAGTAGGAGCAATCACAGTGGAAGGTATGGGTTGGATAGAGAGTTGTAGTCCAGGATAAGTTTTTTCGGGTCCGTAGCTAATAGCTATCTATCCTGCTTCTAAAGGCGGATGCTTTGAGAATTTGAGGGTATAAATTAGAATTGGTTCATGTTGCAGTATTGCATGTGTATATCTGTTTTCTGAGTAAAATTATCTATCAGTTACCAAGTTCTTTCATTGTTTTTAAACTTTTAAGGTGCTTCGGTTTATCGAAACGAAATCACTCACAAGTTGCGACTCCATTGTGTTATTTTCTCTCATTACTCTTGCATAATCTCTCAATGCTTGTAGAGGCTGAAAAATATCGAATTGTCAACTGTCTGCTTGCTTATGTTTAATGTTCACAAGGAAATGACATACGTCGGCTGAAAACTGTTGTTCAATCTTGTATCGATTGAAGTTGCTCACTAGGCGTCGTTAAAGCTCTCAGAGTCCCCCATTTCTTTATAGAAAACACAAGGTATCCGAGGATCAAATATCATAAACACACTTCACTAGACAAAAACAAATTGCATCCACCCCAGGGCCACTTGCAATTCTTTAGCTACAAAGTTAATATTTTTACCATCAAAGGTGTGTCCATCATTATTATAGAACTCCCTTCTTCTGAAACAACAAACTTTTTTTATCACAGAACCCTAAGAATAACATCTTAATTCTTAACAAATTCTGATACTATCCTTGCTGGATGTCCACTTTATATATATATAAGCTAACCCTTTCTGGTAAAAATACTACTTTGTCCATTTCAGAACTGTGTTTTGTAATAAGACCAAACAGGGGCTGATCTGTCTTGTTCATCATGATATATTTGTTTTAAGAAGTAGGGGGTTTAGTTTAAAATTAGAAGGATGGTATCCAAGGCTTAAGCTTCATATTCCCCTGACATAAACTGCATTAGAGAACTATTTAAGTTAACCTTTGCACGTGATTTTGTTTTTCTATAATATATATTTTTTGTAACCCCACCATTAAGCGAAGTACATGCACGTGTGCACACATTTTCTTTATACCTAGGAAAATGAAGCGCTTCCCTGCTCCCTAGTCAAGACAATAAACTTCCCATCTTTTTTAACCTTATATAGTAAACAATAGTCAGTCATTTTTCTTTTATGTATTCGTAATTAGGGTAAAATACTTTTATATTATGACCTTCAGGTAAAGCCTTCACCAGTTCATTGCAGTAACCATATGAATCAACTTAATACATAAACCAGAAATTGGATATTAGCACAATGAAAGACAGGTGATCTATGGTTAGATTTTCTTGATATACCTAAACCAGGAAAAATATAGTTGCAGATGTATACACCCATTTTTGTCCGGGGTTAAATTTTAAATTATATCTATACATTCTAGCTGTATAATTTATATTTATAGATCTTTTTTTGGTTCTGTGTGTATATAATCTGGAGCCTAGGATGCTTAACAGTGGTGGCACAGCCTTTACCACTATATAACAAGACAATGCAGCTATTGTTAAATAAAAAACTGCTGTCAAATGAAGAAAGAAATGATAATCTAATAAACCTGGGGACTTAACATATCCTAAGATAGAAACATAGGTGCCATTTCTATTTATGATCTTTTATAGATTGTGGTTAATAAAAGGAAAAAGAAAGTGGACAGCTTGAAAGAGATGTACGTGGGGTTGCATGCCACATTGCTCTCACCATTCTCTTTTCTTTTTCAAAACTGAAACACCAAGGGCTCATATGAATATCTCTCTTTCCCTGTAAAGATCAGTTCATTGCCTTTTCCTTCTTAGTTTTTCTCCTCGTTACCTTTTTCTTCGTTCGCAAGTAAACGAGTTGATTGTTTTCGACTCCGAAAGCTTTTGACTTTGTATTCGAGAGAAACTTCCCTTGTTTTCTTCTTTTGATATAGAAAAAAGTTAAAAGCCTTTCTTCGTGTTGTTCTAACTTGCTTTCGGATGTGTAAGTGTTTGTTTACCAATTTGTTTTGAAGCTTTTATCCGAGGTTTTCCTTGGAAGGTTCTTTGGTATTTTTTTATGTTATTCGGATTATTCGTTTTCGGAGTATCTCGTCATTACATTGATGGTGGAAACAGAACTTCAACCGTGCGCTAGCTTGGTTAATGCATCGGCAATGTGTGCAATAGAGAAAGGAATGAAGGGTGAGAGTACTACCGTAAATTTCATTGCAGAGATTGCAGCTGAACTGCAACGAGAGAGGGCGAAAAATGCCGAGCTTATGGAGAGAATATCATCACTCGAAGCCCAAATGCAACAAAGGGACAAGGAATCTCTTATAAAAAATGAACAAGTATTGTTTCACCAATCCTTTTTTTAATCTGTTTCTGTAATCTTAGTGATTTTGATCTCGGTAATATGCATCAATTTCCAAAAGTAAATGTACATTTCTTTTTACCTCTGGTGTGCTCTGGCTATCATGCATTTGTTTAAAGCCTCTCTTGTAATAGGAGAGCTTTGGTGACATTTAAGTCGTATATTTTCGGATTAACTTCTATGTTTTTGCCTTCTCAAGTTCTTGGTCTTTGATAAATGGTCCAAATGGACCTTTTTGATGAACGTTCTGGTTAATGAAACCTGGTATTGTAATTCATGGTTATGTCTTTTTCCTTATCGTTTTCAAATGCATGTCTGTATATTCAAAGTAACTAATTGCATGTACTTTCACTGCTTAATGAGTGTCTCTTATGTTATAGGACAGGGCAACCGTATTGATACTGCAGAACAAAGCTTCAAAAGACGGAAAATGGAAGCCGCTGGAGGTAGAACCGGAGATGGAAATGGTATCGAAAGTGAAATGGCTTCTAAGGCAGGAAACGGAACACCAAACATGCCTCACATGGATGAAAATCATGAAGACCGGTTAATTAATTGGATGAGCATGGACGAGAGCCAATTTTCAGGTTTCCATAAACTTAAAGACAGTGACATTGCCGGAGATCATGAGGAAATGGATGACAGTGATGATGAAGATGAATGTTACCAAGAGGATAATTCCAACATTGGTTATAAAGATAGGGAAAGTGAAGAGAATCTAAGAAGTACTTGTGATGAAGAGCCTATATCTTCTCTCCAAAGTTTTTCCAGTGGTCCGAGTGAGCTGCCATTGGCAAATACTAGCCGATTAATGAAAGAAAATCGAGAAAAGGACTACAAATTACAGGATATACAAGTACCTTTAACCCGAAGGAATCTGAAGGATATACAAGTAGCTGCAGACGTGCCACCTTCAGGGGAAGAACCTTGTCAAATGGTATTATCCAGAAAGACATCACAGACTAAGAAACCTCAGAAAGTCCCCTTCTGTCCGAAAGAAATAAAGAAAATACTAGAATCAGATGACCTTTTATCGAAAAATGCTCAGTCACACACCATAAGGAAGATCATTGTTTTTGCTTCCCTTGGCATAAGGCATGGATTGATGATATGTACGAGTTAGACTTCAATCACTTCAGCATTTTAAGGAAGGGGGATCCATATGTGTCTCCAAAGAACCCTGGGGTAAGCAACCTCGTTTTCTATTGTTTGTCGATTGTCTTCTGCTTGCTTGCTAGTTGCTTTGGACATATAAGTTCTAGGCTTCTAGCTGTGACTGGAACTAATAGTTTAATGGTTGAAGAAAAGAAACTAAACTCATATATTGCAGGAGCATGTCTTATATGAGAATCCCGGCATCCAGAGGAAAATTTTCTATCCGAATCAACGGAATCCAACACTATGCCCTGTTCAAATACTTGAGGAAGAGAAGGCTATGCGTCCTTCCGATCGTAGCTGTCCATCATGCCTATTTTTGTGCATCAAGTATGGTGGAAGGACGAGAAATCTTCCTCAAAACGAGTGAGTACCGAGTACTGCCTTGTGAACGATTATTTTCATCGACACCATTGTTTTATAGAGCTTATACCTCGTCAGTCTAATGATCTAGCAACATTTTTTGCTGCATATTTCCAGATATGTCTGGCAGCACATGGGAAGAAATAAACTGAAGTCTTTTGGACCTATCATGTGCCAAATGGCGATGCTAGTCCATATTCGCAGTGGGAGCTTCTTCTTCAAGGCCTTCGGCATCACACTTCTCTTCATGGCAGGTTTCCCCGATGACATCGTTCAAAGAGAAACAAACTATAGGAACTTAGACTTGCTGCAAAAGTATTATAGGTAAGAAATGGATTAGTTTGCACTTTGCCACCGTTACCATGTCTCAGCTTAATCTGGTTCAGCAGTTCACTTAATATTCAACCTTAATATTACAGGACCAACAAGGACGCCGAAGGTGAAGAGTTGTTTCTTTCACATTCCAACACTGTAAGATCACAATTCTCGAATCAAATCGTTCTACAGTTCGTTCTTAGTTATTGAAGATTTTTGTTTCCTTCTCTTCTGTCACCATTTTAATGCATGGTACTGCAAGTGCCATGTTATCAAGGGAAAAACATAACATGAATCCGTGTGTAGGTTGGCAATTACCTACGAGTTATGTCGGCATTTGTACGTTTTCATCGGTTATAAAACAGAACCGACTTTAGAAAATTAAGTGGATACAGATACATACAATGCTGTATACGTGATATGATCTCATCTTGAATCCTTTGCCGGTTTTCGCTTCCCTTAAAAGATGGTTTTCTTTATGCTAATTATCTTCCTTTTCAGCAGGCTAGTCCTAGCTCTCAGCCATTAACTTCAAAAACTACCTCAACAAAAACAAGAGGAAGAAGGCAGACAAACTCCAACAGCAAGTCTCACAATTTACCGAAAGCCTCGCATCAACAATCGGCACCATCGAGCTCGACACACGCTGCTCAGTTCGGCCTCATGGGCTACACCTCGATTCAAACTCATGCGACGGCAGCATTTCAAACCACCCAATCCCAGGCTGCAACCAATACTTCACGCGTCTCGAACACGACAACAAAGAGTCTCGGTAATGATATCTCCTACCATTATCAAACCCCGAATCAGTTGTTTCCGCCACAACCAGCAAACAGTTTCATGCCTATGGTATTTTGGCCTCCACCAAATGTCTTCCTTCCTAGTCCTTACCCCACTACATACGGCTACCGATCCTTTCCGACTAATGTGAATTACTTATCCATCCATCCACGGCCTTATTAAAACCACCCTTCCACCGATTGTTTTACTCCCAATATAATAGAAGGCAGTAGGAAGAATGTTTCGACATCCTCGGAACATGACCGTGACTTGGATAGCAGTTCGAGCGGTACGGAGGAACTGAAAGATGCATTAGCCAGCTGCAGATAGTGGATCAGATATGCATATATAAGATTTTTCTTGTAAGTTATCATCACAAGAAAAGGAAGTTGGTAAACCAAAGCTGTGGTATAATGCAATTTGAACCTTGATAGATGCAAGTATTATGGGGCCATGAGTATTGTACTCCTCAATTTGCATCTTCATTTGATGAATAAATTACCAATTTTGCATCAAACAAACATTTTATACTAATTTGATGGACGTTGCGTCATTTATCTGATATATATATATATATATTAGTATCTACCTATACAGTGTAAAATTATTTAATTTTATATTGATTTAGAATTATTAAATTAATGATTGAGATTAAAACTTTTACTAAATGGAGATTCAATAATTGGCCTAGTGGTTATGAATACCCTCCTACTAAAACTTCGGCTTCAGATCGTCTCAACAGACCTTCAAAGCAGGCAACACCAAGCACAAGAAAAGTTACACAGCAGGAGCATGTGCAGAACAACTCAGCTTGGGTCCTCTATCTGTTTCAACATTGAGGAAACCAAGAAAAATCGCATGCCGGACTAGTAAATCCACAAATGCTGGTACGAGTTTAGGGAACTCAAAAAACGATGCTAAAGACATTGGTTAGTTAAACCAACACTTCCATTGCTGGGGATGGTGATTGCATTTCGTATTCCGGGAATGCTGCCAACCCAAATATAAACCGAGAAAGCCCTGTCTAATCGAAAAGATGAGGCAATATAAGCATCTTTAGCCATAAGGCCAAAAAGTGAATTTTTAGAAAAATATATTTTATTGATCAAAATTTAATATTGACTGAACCGAACTTATTTAACCGAATTAAATTTATTCAATTAATTTAATCAATTTAATCCGACTTTTACTCGCCTCTAATTTTTCATTTTGTTCAAGCCCTTCAACTCTGGCACCAAGGAAACATGGTTAGGGGCTAAAATGTAACCTGACAATGACATGGTGACATCAACTAGTAAAATATTTCCTATGGATATGCCCCATCAGCAATCAACAAATGGCTTCCTCTATGTCCATCTAAGGGTTTATGAAGATTAATTTTTACCGTTAATGTTTATCCTTTTAATAGTGCCATCTCTAAATTTTGGACTTAAATTTTCTCACATACATTGTTATTACATCCGATATCAGTTAGGTGACATATACATCAATGGAGGGTTGATGTGTTTATCTAAATAAATAAAAAAATTAATTCATTTTGCCATGTTACCATCCCCATCAGCTTAAAATGCAACGAGATATTGTGTTGAAATAACTATCATGACGTATATGGAGACTAGATTAAATTAGAGGGATTAAAACCACATATTTAACAAACACATAAGAGGGATTAAAACTAAAATTAAACCATAATAAACAAAACAACAAAGGTGGGGTATTGCACTATTGCTATACTGCTATGCTATTTACGAATAAGCTCAAACCCAAAGATGTGCACATACATGGCATTTTGCAATTTGACGTGTCAATTCATGGAGTATGGATATTAAAATTACTTTTTCAGCAAAAGAGAGGGACTAAACTTAAAAGTAGACCATAACAAACTAAACAACAACTAGGATGTAAATGAACATATTGTTCGACGAATTGTTCGTGGATCGTTCATTTATAAGCTAAATAAACGAGTATGAACAAAAAATTTATGTTCGTTTAATAAACGAACAAAAGTGTATTTGGTTCATATATGTTCACGAACAAGCTCGCTTACCCGATTTCTTTTTTTCTTTATATTTTTTCACATTTTAAATATTGATGAAGATAGAGGCTAAATTAAACATAAAGTGAACTTTGTTATTCAAACTGTGAAGTCTAAAGAGCTTAAAGATTAGTAGTGTAATTTCACCATTATAACTATAAATAAATATGTTCGGAACGTCACATACATATGTTTGCAAATGTTAAACAAATAAATACTAACACAAAAAATAAATAAATAAACACGAACAAAACTTCGTTCGTTTAATCTCGATTCATTCACACCCCTAACAACAACCCAATGGTGTGGACTCTCACAATTTGCAAACAAACCCTCTCTGCCAAACAGGCATCTCACAACTTGACGTGTCAAAGTCATGGTTGTTCTTCATCTCAAGCCCACAACAAGTAGCAGCCGCTAAAAAGGCCTAATTTTGTACTGTCACGATCTTCACAAATATCTTCATAATATCGCATACATCAGTTGTCAGGGTTGTTTTTCTGCCGCCAAACCTCTGGGAATTCCCAGAATCATATGTCCAATTGTCATCATCAGCAAACTGAAATAGTGGTCATAAGATTGTTCCAAATTTAGAACATACACCTCTGGTGATGCTGTTATCATATGATTTAAATTTTGGATTTTATGAGATATTAAGTGAGTTCCATAAATGAATCAATTTATTAAGTGTACTGTTATAGATTTTCTGTGAACTCTCTTTTAACTACAAACATTCTCTTTCTGTTCTGACAAGCTCAGCCATGGACCTGAGTTTGCAATTACAGAGACCTCAGGGTTATAAAGTTGTGTTGAATCACACCAATGGCTGCTTCAAGATCAAACCTTTTCAGGGTTCTAGACAGGTGATATTTTTTTTTTGGTTTTGTTTTCTTTCTTTTGCTTGTTGGCTGATCAGTGTTCTTGTTTGATTTTTAACAGTAAAAAGCTTGGACTTTTAGTGTGTATTTTGTTGAAAGATTCTTGGGGTTCTTTTTCTTAATTGAAATAATAAGTAATATAGTAATTATATGTGTTATCATATGTATTACCATTGCTTTTTAGCTGAGAATATTATTTTCTTGTAAAATCTCATTTTTTTCATGGTACAATTTGCTTTGGCAATGTTATTCCTGTTTGTATTTTGTAGCATTACTCTGGTTATATGATTAAAAGTAGAATTGTATTGGGATCTCGTTTGCTTCGAACGTTTGTTCTAATTGTGATTTAATGATTGCAGTTTACCCCATCGCGTAGCAAGTGCCGACCCAGCAGTCTTTCGCGTAGAGTTACTTCTAGTGCAGCTGGTTAGTTATTGCTAACTGATGTGTTTTGGTTTCAGTTAATGTTTTTGTTATTGAATGTTGGTTACAAATTTGAGTTTGTCTGTAGATTGTTCAAAGGAGAGACCAAGAATATTGTCTAACCCGAGCTCTAAAGGTCCAGCTCCGGAGGATTTCATCTCGGAAACACAAGGAGAAACGAACATGCAGAAGAGGAAGCCAAAGATTAATGGTGAGAAAGAGGACCCCGGTATGCCCGCATCGACAGAGTCTGTAAAGCCTAACAATATTGAAGTTGAATCAAAGGTTGGTCTTGAGACAGAATCGAGCACCCAGAAGAAGAAGCCAACGATTAATGGTGACAGAGAGGACCTTAGCATGCCCATGTTGATCAAGTCTGTGGAGCCTAAAAAAATGTAATTGAATCAAAGGTTGCTCTTGAGGAGGAATCAATCACTGGGTTTTATCAGAAGAATAAGGTAGATGAAGGTCAAAACGAGGAGGCAAAAGAGGATTTACCATCAGTAGGAAAAGAGTTAGATGCTGATGTAAGCAACTTGAATGTGGTAAATGGAAGTATCGGGTTAGATGTTGCCATAAGCAACCCTGATGTGGTAAATGGAGGTGCAGGCAACCTGAATGTGGTAAATGGAAGTATGGGCAACCCGAATGTGGTAAATGGAAGTATGGGCAACCCGAATGTGGTAAAGGGTATGAGCAACCTGAATGTGGTAAATGGTATGAACAACCTGAATGTGATAAATGGAAGTATAAGTAAGATTCTTGAAGATGTTGGAAGAAAGAAATAACTTCGAAAAATGGTGCAACTTCGAGAACTGGCACGAGTATCCCAAGAGATGTCTTCTTTGAAGGGAAGCATATAGATGGTACAAAAGCTTATGACAATGGTGCTGTGAAGATTGAAAGGGGTGAGACTAATGAAGAAAGAGTTGAAGATAATTCTCTACATTTGGAGTTGGAGATGGAAGCAAATTTGCGTAGGCAGGGAATCGAGGGGCTTGCAGAGGAAAACTTAATGAATGGAGACAAACTTTTTGTTTACCCTCAAATTATTAAACCCGGTGAGGAGGTAGAAGTGTTCTTTAATCGAAGTTTCTCCCCTCTCAAATATGAGCCAGATGTTATGATCAAGGGGTCCTTCAATCACTGGCGATGGAGATCATTCACCGGAAGGTTGAATAAGAGCCATCTCAAAGGGGATTGGTGGTCTTGTGTGATTCATGTACCTAAGGAAGCTTACAAGATGGATTTTGTGTTTTTTAATGGGCAGAAGATTTATGATAATAACGATGAAACTGACTTTTGCATTCCTGTCGAGGGTGGAATGGATGAGTTTGCATTTGAATATTTCTTAGTTCAGGAGAAGCAACGGGAGCAAGAGAAACTTGCAAAAGAGAAGGCTGAAAAGGAAAGGCAAGAAAAAGAGAAAAGAAGAATAGAAGCAGAAAAAAGAAGAATAGAAGCAGAGAAGGCAGCAAGTGAAGTAGATAGGGCACAAGCAAAAACTGAGACTGAAAGGAGGCGAGAGATATTGCAACAATTGATGAAAAACGCTGCACGATCAATTGATAATATTTGGCTCATAGAGCCTAATGAATTCAAAGGGGCTGACAAGGTCAAGATACATTATAACAAAAGTTCAGGCCCTCTTGCTTATGTCAATGAGCTTTGGATTCATGGTGGTCATAATAATTGGAATGACGGATTAACAATTTCCGAAAAGCTTATCAAATCAGAAGAGAAAGAGGGTGGTGACTGGCGGTACGCGGAAGGTATGTTGCTCTTCCTTTTTATACTTACCAAAATGCTATGAATATATACAAGCTATTGTGTAATTGAACTTTGGCAAATGAAACGATTGTTATGGCTATAAACATGCTAGCTTGATTACATGGGAACTTCTGTTTGCATATAATTACATAGAGGAGACACAGAATCTTGGGTGCTTTAATGTCTTTTGATTCGGCTTGGGTAGAGAACCATTTATTCCTTTTAAAATGTAGTTGCTCTTCGGGTCATCTGAGTGGACTTGCTTCATAGTTAATTGAAGCTTTTCCCCTGTTTTTCTTGAAGCTTTTCCCCTGTTTTACTTGAAGCTTTTCCCCTGTTTTTTCCCATTATCGTTCTTGATTTTTTATGCTCTTTTACTCCAGATATCTTACAATTCAGAAAATGTTGTTGAAGGCAAACGAGCTGTTAAGGAAGCCTTACAGCAAAGACTTGGTTTGAAAAAATATGATGTTCCTTTGGTTGGAATTATTACTCGTTTAACTCATCAGAAAGGAATCCATCTCATCAAGCATGCAATTTCACGCACCTTAGAACGCGGCGGACAGGTTTTATACGAGTCCAAACTCCCTCAGCAGTGACATTAATGTGATTGACACGTACCATGAATTCTTCGAATGATTGAATAAACAACTTGTGGGAATCTCCTTGGTTGTATATTACTACTTAATGCATCTTCATAATCAAATGGTGGAATTTTCGTTTCTGCTACAGGTTGTATTGCTTGGCTCAGCCCCAGATCCTCGTATCCAAAATGATTTTGTAAATTTGGCCAACCAGCTGCATTCATATCACGGGGATCGTGCTTGCCTTTGTTTGACTTATGATGAGCCACTTTCTCACTTGGTCTGCACTCTTAAAAGGTCATTTTGATGTACTATTGTTCCCACGATGAGTGTAATTGTTTATGATTCTTTTTACAGATATATGTTGGCGCTGATTTCATTCTAGTCCCGTCCATTTTCGAGCCTTGTGGACTGACTCAACTGACTGCAATGAGATATGGTTCCATACCCGTTGTTCGTAAAACAGGAGGTGCACATCTTAAGTTTGTAATTTTGATATCTTTGTTCTTCTGTCTGACATGTGTTGATACGCCCTCAAAAGTATATTCACAGTGTTTAAATAATAGTAAAATAAGGTTTTTGCCTTTTTTTAGTTTAAAGGAATAGACTTTTACCCTCCCAATATTTGATCCTAAAGACTATATGACACTGTATTCGATGTTGATAACGACAAAGCTAGAGCAGAAGCACAAGATCTTGAACCCAATGGATTCAATTTCGACGGAGCTGATTGTGGTGGAGTCGACTATGCCCTCAATAGGTGAGTTCATTTCTTGGGACTGAAGTTAGTAAAACCCATTTGTTTGATCAATATCAGTTGGTTTTCGAGTTTCCATTTCCCTTAAGTAGCTTCAAGCGCTAACAAATTCACACACAACTAGGCACTAGCATTCGCTGCATGTTCCTGTTACCATATGTTTTTGCAAACATTACAATGAAGTCGAGTCAAATTTATTGTTCATTGATGTTGTAGGGCGATCACGGCTTGGTACGATGGTCCGGATTGGTTCAACTCATTGTGCAAGAGGGTAATGGAGCAAGACTGGTCGTGGAATCAGCCTGCACTCGATTATATCGAGCTTTACCATGCGGCTAAGAAATACTAGAAGAAAAGAAGCTGGTTAAGCAAAAATTACGCTTCAAATCAATGCCCCATAAGTTTGAGCTTTAAAGTTGTTTCTGATTTTGTCCTGTCTGGCTAACTAATCATTTGCTGTCATTTCATCATAACACACCTTTTTTGTCAAATGGATTGAATTCTTTTATGTATGCCTTTTATATTTCCTTGATATCTCGATATTCAATAATCAAACATAGAGTCGAATCAGACGCCTGATCTAAGAGAATCTTTTATATTACCTAACCCAAGAAAGTGTTAATGAGAAAGGTGTTTTTTCGATATTTAAATCAAAAGGATGTTTCTGAAAAATTAATTTTATAAAGTGAATTTATATTATAAAAACTTAAATCTTAAATTTCTAACCCTCACCCTAAACCTTAAACTTTATACACTAAATTCTAAACACTAATCTTAAATTCTAAATCACACAACCTAAACTTTTAAACTCTAAATTAAAACCCTAACCCCTAAAACTAAAAGGGACTACTTTAAGATTTGTTTAGAATTTAGTGTTGAGTTTAATTTTAGGGTTTAGTTAATAATTTAGGATTTTGGTTTTTATTATCATTATCTACTTTAAAAAATTATTTTTACCACCATATCAAAGTTTTGAGCTTTAAAGTTGTTTCTGATTGTCCTGTCTTTAGTTTACTATTTCATCGTAACACACCTTTTTTTATAGTCAAATGGTTTAGGGGTTTTTATGTTGTAGGGTTTAGAATTTATTAGTGTTTAGATTTCTCGATAGTTTAAAAATCATGGTTATAATTTTTTAGGTTAAAAGAAATTTAATTTGAATTTTTATAGTGTAAATATACAAACTTATATAAATTTTTTATACATTATGTATCAAAGTTTTACCCTTTAAATAATGATTAGTTTAGTTCCTGAGTTCGACAAAACGCCCAATAGATAACCAGTCCAAATTCAGGTCTTGTGTTCCATCGGGCCTTGGCCCCCACCCAAAATGGCAAGTCATATGAACAATTGAACATTACAAAAGAGAACTCACTGTTACTGCACAAAGTGAAAGAAAACTGCAAGACTGTTACTCAGAGGAGGTAATAGAAACATAAAAAATGAGACATTTATGGTGAATTGGTGATGTCCGTTTGTTGTAGTAGCAGGACGGTTTTGTAATTTGGAATCATTAGAGAGGGCAGCTCGTGTGTCTATATTCACCAATTGTTTCCCTCTCCCCCTTTGTCTCTTTAAGGTGGGAGAGAGAGAGAGAGAGAGAGAGAGAGAGAGAGAGAGGGGTGTAGTTAACAAAAACAAAAAAACTAGGCCTTTAAACTATTGATGCCTTGTCCTTTCTGAATCTGTTTATGGGTTTAATTTCTACTTCAAAGTTTCCATCTTTTTGTTTAAATTTTACATTTTTGAGAGAGAAAGCAACTTGGTTATACCAATATGTCTGTCAAGAGTAGAGGAGAGTATGCTTCAAAGCATCTTGTACCGAAGAACTTGGCTTGCTTTGTTTTGCTAGCTTCTTTGCTGGAATGTTCTTCACCAACAGGTACTTTTGGCTTTCTGGGTTTCTGTTTTTAATCCTAAATTTGCAGTTTTTAGTTACTTATTTTTTATTTTACAAATGATGCATTTTGGTCAATTTTGTCTTAGTGAGTATTAGATCTCTTGAAAGAAGCTTTTGGAAGTATTTTGATAAGCATGCTCTTGTAAATTGTGGTGATCATTGTTCTGCTAGGATTAATATTTTCTCAGCCACCCTTTTGCAAGGTGCTGAAGTTCATAGCTGAAACTATTCCTTTAAATTTCAATTAGAACTTTATATGGTACCCTATGAAAGTCCTAATTCTTCTAAAGATTAGTGTTTTCACCATATGGTATAATTTATTGTTGTGTCTGCTGAGCTTATTTTGTCAATGTTTTGGAAAGGCCATACATCTAAGGTAATCTTTGTTCAATATTTAGTTTTTTTTTCATGGCTTACTCTACAACATGTGTAAATCAGGATGTTGATGATGCCTGATGCCAAAGGCATTCCAAGGATGTCTAAAACCGAGGACAAACGACATGTGGACTGTGATCTGAAAATTGTGAGTGCTTCTTATTGGACATTTGTTCCGTTCTTATCTGTTTGCTCGAGCTTTGAAAAGCACACTAAAGATTTTCCAGGTAACTTTTTTTGTAATAACTGATTTTTTTCTCAAATTTAGAGGGTTTTAAAGAACGAAGCCAATAGTTCTAAAGGCATTTCGGGGTCTCAACAATCTATTCAGTAAGCCACGCTAATGTGCTTTTTAATCTAACTTTGAGGTATTGTAATCTAATGTGGACTTAAATGCATAACTTATTGGTGTACATGGAATGTAGGACAGTGGATAAAGCAATTTCAGATTTGGAGATGAAATTAACGGCTGCTAGGGCAGAACGTGAGACGGTTCTGAACGATCTGAGGACATAAAGAATGTTGAATCAACTTCAAAAAGAAAATATCTTATGGTTATAGGAATCAATACTGCTTTTAGTAGTCGTAAGCGGAGAGATTCCGTGCGTGCTACTTGGATGCCTCAAGGTGCATTAATTGTTTCATACAATTCTTTAGTTTAATGGTTCTTAAATTTTTTTTTATTTTCTATGATCTTCCTTTCGGTGTTTGAATACATGGAATCTTACTATAAATGTTCCAGCTGAGATGCGGAAAAAGCTGGAGGAAGAGAAAGGCATCATCATACGATTCGTTATAGGTTACAGGTAATTTCCACCTCTTCCGCCCATGCCTTTCCCATCCTTCATAATTTCCATCTGTTGGTAAACTATTTGACTGTAATTAGGGAGTAGAAAACTGAAATAGCTGGTTGGTCTTTTCTCCAGTTCTACATTAGGCGGCATTCTTGATAAAGCCATCGAAGCTAAGGAACGAGTGCATGGAGACTTTTTGAGATTGGTAATTCTTGTTATTAGTCGTTACATATATCGAGTACTTAACTCTTAATATATATTTGTAAGTTCAAATAGTACATAGAAGAATATGTAACAGGCCTTTACTTCTGTTTGTCCATAACAAATGCAGCAACACATTGAGGGCTACCTGGAGTTGTCTGGTAAGACGAAAACTTATTTTGCCACTGCTGTTTCCTTGTGGGATGCAGAGTTTTATGTCAAAGTTGACGATGATGTTCATGTAAATCTAGGTAAAACAAAGTTTTTTCTTTCATTTTCTGTGTAAAATTCTTTGTAGGTAACGTAGCTCATTCATCAATTTGCCGTAATTTCGTTCTAGAATGAGATAGAGTCATTAACCAAGTTTTCTGAGTATTACCTATAAAAACTTTTTTGTAGGACTATGGTGATCATAGTTTTAAAAAACTAATTTGTTTTGCTTGTATCTTTTATGTTAAATTGCTGTGCTGCTTTCTCAAATAAAATGAATCACTCCTTATTGAGTTTATATGCTCGAAATACACTGTAGCAACACTTGGAATGACTTTAGCCGAACATAGAAAGAAACCTCGAGTTTATATCGGCTGCATGAAGTCTGGCCCTGTTCTTGCTCGAAAGTAAGCAGAATTTCCGAGTTTCTTCGCTTACATTAAGATATTGACAGTGTTTGGTTGTTCTTACACATTTGATCTTTATTTAACAGGGGAGTGAAATACCATGAACCCGAGTACTGGAAATTTGGTGATGTTGGAAACAAGTACTTCCGACATGCTACAGGGCAATTGTATGCTATATCGAAGGATTTGGCCACTTACATATCAATAAATCAGTGAGTTCCTACCAGTATTTTCTCTCTAGTTCAACCCTGTTATATTTGTTCAGTTGATATGTCGAGCTCTAGTGATAACAGTTATGCTCGATTTCAGCAATGTACTGCATAAATACGCTAACGAAGATGTTTCGTTGGGATCTTGGTTTATTGGTTTGGACGTAGAGCATGTGGATGATAGGAGACTCTGCTGCGGTACTCCGCCAGGTAACTCTTACACTAAAGAGAAGGCAGTTTTCTGTGTATTTCATTTTTTCTTCATTTTTTTCTTGCAGATTGTGAGCGGAAAGCACAAGCCGGTAATATCTGTGCCGCTTCGTTCGACTGGCAGTGCAGTGGAATTTGCATGTCTGTGAAGAGGATTATGGATGTTCACAATCGATGTGGCGAAGAAAAAAATGCTTTATGGACCACTAACTTTACGCAAACGACTAGAAATTCTGAGTCGGGGAAGGTACACACGAGAGAGCATGCATTGACATTCACAGGTGCAAAAGATGTGTGATCGTATTACTAAGATATCGAAATATAGAGGCCCTTTGCTACAAGGGTATCCCTCTACTTTAGGGGACACCTACCCCCAACAGCAGTAACAAAGCATGAAGATAGAACTACACACCTCAAAACCCTCAATTCTTTGAATAGTGGAGAGCTGTATTACAAGTTCCCTGCCATAGTGATGAGATCCATAACTAGAGTAGTAATCTTTGTGGGCAGCATGTTGCTGCTTCCTGCTCAATAAAATCAATGCATTACACATTTTATATCTGCAATACTTATCTCTCTTGTTCATACCACTTTTAACATATGAGGAGCCGTAAAGCTCGCTGACGTGGATTTATGCCGGCAGCTATCGAATCAGAAGATCAGTAGATAAGCTAATAACCGGCCCACTGAAGATAAAGATAAAGCTAAAGATAAGGACATGACTGTAACCTGATTAAAACAAATATAATTGAAATAGCCATTATTGTCAAGTTGCTGCAAGCACTGAATCACTCTCCGCCACAAGCTCCTCTGGGACATCACCCGGCATGCTTTTCTAAAACAAAATGGGTTATTTTCAGTTTTATTTCAGTCCAGTCTTCTCTTTTTTTCTTTTTTTTTATATTTTTACCTTTTTAATTTTCTTTTCTTTACCGTTTGGTCACTTTTCAGATTATTTTTTTATTTAATGCAATTTTTATTTGTATCTTTTATATTGTGCTATTCATTTTATGTTTTTAATTTTCGTATTTAATTTATCGCTTTTAATTTTTGCATTTAAACTTCTGCAATTTAATTTACATATTTTATTTTGTTCATCCCGATCCGCTTCCAAAATTTTAATTTATGCATTTTATTTCCGTTAATCCGGTCCTTTCCGGATATTTTAATTTACGCATTTATTTTCCCTAAACATTTTCAAAATGTATTCGGAACAAAAAAAACCCGCAATCAAAAAACCTTATACCTCAAAAATTTAGTTATTACAACGGTGCATTTTAAATTTATCAAATATTTCCCTAAACCCTAAACTGAAAAATATATTTTAGGCACTCTTTTCCTCCTTCCGCTATCTTTGGTCTCGCTTTGGCCTTACCTAGATAAGAATGGGATTTTTAACGAGGCCCCGTAATTTAATGAAATGACTCTAACTTATATGTATGCAGATCTTATATTATTAGAGAAAGTCGTTTAAATTTGAACCAAAACATACTATAATATTATAAATAGTTACAATTAAGATTTGTACAGAAACTCGAAAACTCGACTCGAATTGAAAAAATTTCAAATTAAGTTCAAGTTGTAAAATTAGACTCGTCAACTCGAATAACTAGAATTTTTTTACTCGACTCGCTCGAACGCTCACCCCTATCAGTTTTATTTCGGGTCTATGTGATTTCGGTTCGGGTATCGAGTAGGGACGTCAAGTCGGTTGATTTCGGTTCAGTTGACTTTCGGTTCAATTGTTTTCGGGTCGGTTATTCTAGGGTCGGCTGAATTCGATTCGAGACAATAAGAGATCGATCGGTTTTAGTCTGGTTTTCAGGCCGAGTTAGGTTTTTCCACCCTATATATGACTTTATATAGCCTATATATTTGGCTTTTTGGTGAATTGTGCGACACTTCACATCTCATATTTATTTATTTTAATATATTTTCTTTATTTTGGGTTACCTTCGGTTCGAGTTGCTTTCGGTTCGGTTAAAAAACTGTTCGAGTCCATTCGGTTCGGTTAAAAATCAGTTCGGGTCCATTTTCAATTCAACATAAATTCGGTTCGATTCAGTTTATTTTGGATTTCTAATCAAATTCGGGTCATCATGTTCGGGTCAATTTCGAGTCTCGATTTAGTAAATCGGTTCGATTATCGGTTCCCGGGTCTAAGTATACTTACAGCCTAGCTTAATCTCTTATAGGTCCCAATATGATGTCTCTGATCAAGTAAAACCTATTGGAAAAACAGTGCAAACACTTGCAACACAACATATATATATATATATATATATATATATATATATATATATATATATATATATACATGCTATAGTAATTATGTAATACCATTTCCATATATGTGTATATATGTATGTACATGAACAGTTCTTTTTAATTGTATGATTCAAATGAAGAAAACTTTGTAAGTGGACATGGTGCTGGCAATCATTCTAGACCTCCAATTGTTTTGTATCTTTTCAGAAATATACTTACATATTATACTGTGTGTTATAATAAAGAAGCCTCAACAGAGAGAATCTTGTCAACTACCCAAAGATCAAATTTGTCAAAAAAGTTCAATTTTAATTAAATATCTAATCTTACCTGCCACACAAAAAGTTATCTGAAATATTCAACAAACACCCTCCATTTCCTTTTAGAAAACAAAAAAAAAAGTATGGAAGAGGGGGGGGGGGGGAATCACATCTAGTAGTTTTGAAATATTTTTGGTAGGATTTCCTGCATGAAAAGATAATACGCCATGAAACCATCCAGAAAGCTTATGCTTGCATGCAACTCAAAAATGGTTAACAAGAGACCCCCTCATTCGAAATCTAATCAATATATATATATATATATACTCATATATCCCATGTAATTAACAGCATGAGCATGCTTTGAGAAACATTTAGCTGCAGGTGTTAAGGAGGGCATACCTTGATTAAGTGAAAGCAAAGGTGTATATATATATTCAAGAGCAATTGTACGTGATATTGGCACGGCTCAATCGAATAACAAAACTCTATCCTTAAGAGTGAAAGCTCTCTGATTGAACCGCACCAATATTTCGAACTCGCGTTCGAATATTTCACTGTGCTTTTGATATGGATCTCTCTCACCAATCTTCCTGGAGAAGAAGTACAACAGAAATATCACTTAGAATAAGGGATACACACAGACACACATATACATATACACCTTCAACTTCAAACTTCAACTGATAAGGAAGATGATGAACAAATAACTCAATAGAAAGACACAAAAGAAGAGCTTCAGAGACATTAATAGAGATTCTCCTTTATTAAATGAATGAGAGAGAGATGGAAGTGGCCATGAAAATGGTATGGTAAGCATTGAATAAGGGCACCAACCCGAGAACAAAAAGGAGGAGGGTATATTAAATTATAATGTTTTTTCGAGAGACAGTGGGAAAAGCTCACTGAAAAGAACCCTTGAGCTTTCAATTCTGTATTTATGATGAGGTCGAAGAGGCCATGTCAATGGTGTGGTGTGGTTCCACCACCAGCATTCTTTGAGTTTCAAAAAAAATTAAAAAGCTTTAGAATAATAAAGTCCTCGGTTGGTGAACTTAATTTCACTTTTTAGGTCTTGTGTCAATCTGAATCTTTCTACAAAACCACATCCCTAGGATAGGAGCGTAAATGAACTGAGTCAAGCCCCGAATAGTGTTGAGCTCGACTCGGCTCGTTTAATTCGAGTCGAGCTTGAGTAGTGTTGAGCTCGACTCGGCTCGTTAAGAACTCGAGCCGAGTTCGAGCTCAACTCAAGTGCAAGTGTTGACCGAACTTTAAACGATGCACAGAGGTTTGGTTTCTTTTGCCATGCTGCTCTCGAATTTCTACAGCAAGGTGGATTTAACCCTGTGAGTTTATGATTCAACCCATACTGGCTTAAATATTTAAATGCACAGTGCACGGCATCGGGTTAATCACCTATATGTATGGTGCTATTATTTTTCCTAGCTAATGTTTTTCTGTTCAGCTCAGTCTTACAATTCATTTCAAGTGTGCTTAACCCTTGGCGGGATATAATTCATTGCCATGATTGGTCTAGTGCCCCGGTCATATGGCTGTTGAAGGACCATTATATGCATTATGGTCTTACCAAATCCCGGGTTGTCTTCACCATACATAACCTTGAATTCGGAGCACACTTCATCTCCAAGGCTATGGCATATTCAGACAAAGCTACAACCGTATGTACCTAATTTTTTTACTTCCTCGATATCTATGTTTTCCAGAATCATACACGTATACATATTATTTCAAATATAGTGTATTTATGATCAATTACACATGATTTTTATTTTTTTTATTTGATCTTTTTGTGGTACTTAATTGCCCTTTATATTGTTGAATTTCATAATTTAAACATTTATGATTAGACGTGACTCTTTATGAACCTTTTAGTGATTAGGTGCAATTTTTTTAGAAACCTAGATTAATGAATGGATGTAACTATTCACCATGAATAGATGCGCCTTTGCATGAAGAATAGATGTAAATGAAGAGATGTGATTGATCCAATAGTCACCTACAATCACTATATAAAGGATTGTAAGTGATGAAGCAAAGCAATTGTATTCCAAGAAATTTCCAAGTGTTATGTGAAGTTCATTAATATATTTTTCTTCCTCTCCAAAAGATTGTGTTATTTTACTTACATATTCCAACAAAGTGGTATCACGAGCCTGGTTCGATAGTAAAAGAAGATGGCCAACAATTGTATGTTTCCATTTCAATTTCCTCGTCTTACAAAAGACAATTATAAAAATTGGTGTCTCTGTATGAAGGCTTTACTTGGGGCACAAGATACTTGGGAGATCACTCACAAGGGTTATAAGTCTCATCAAGACGAGTGTCATTGTCACGACAAGAAAATGAGGCTTTGACGAAAACAAGGATGAAGGATCAACAAGCTTTCACCCTCATCCACCAATGTCTGGATGATTCGATGTTTGTAAAAGTGGCAAATGCCAACACCGCAAAGGAAGCATGGGAGATTTTGCAAAAATTCTCTCCAAGGAGTTGACAAAGTGAAGAAGGTTCGACTCCAAGTATTGCGCGGTGAATTTGAAACCTTGCAGATGAAGGAATCCGAGTCCATTTCGGATTATTACTAGAGGGTGGTGGCTATTGTTAATCAAATGAAGTGATGTGGAGAAACTTTAGAAGATGTACATGTGATTGAAAAGATCCTTCGTTCTTTAACTCCAAAGTTTGATTATATAGTTTGTGTCATTGAGTCAAAAGATTTAGACTCTATGACTATTGAAAAAAGTTATAGGTGATTTGCAAGCACAAGAATACATATTCAATAGGAGACAAAATGAGTCCATTGAACTAGCCCTCAAAGGCAATGTGTCTTTGAAAAACAATCGAGAAGAAAAGAATCAACATGGACGAGGACATGGACGAAGTCGATCATATGGCCAACGTGAATATGTAAGAGATGATCGTGAAGATCGTACCAACGATGATGTAAGCACATCATCAAGGAATCAGAGAATATGAAGAATGAATTATCAAAGAGTAAATGAAATGAGGTATGACAAGTCCAATGTTGATTGCTATAATTGTTATAAATTTGGTCATTTTTCTTGGGAATGCAAAAGTGATCCTAATAGAAATGAAGAGACAATGAATCTTATTAAAGATCAACAAGATATTGAAGAGCAAACATTATTGCTAACACTCAAGACTGAAGAGAACAATGATGCAAGCACATTGTATATTGACAATGATGCAAGAAATCACACGTGTGAATAACAAAAGGCCTTGGGAGATGCAAATAAAAAAGTGGAACAACTTAAACATGAAATGAAAGAATTGAGGAAAGAACTTGAGACTGAGAAGGTGGCCCGAGAAGAAGCATGTGCTAAAGTTGATAGACTTGAGTTTGAAATAAATGTAGCAATGCGAGATCTTGATTACAAAAGAATAAAGTTAAAAGATGTCAGGGAAGGAATTATGCTTCGAGAAACACAATTACAAACATTTTATTCTACAACTAAAAGAATCTTCGTTATGTTTGTAAAGCAACAGGAAAAACTAAAGGAGAAAGAGGATGAGATTCAAAAAATGAGGAAACTAAACTGGATTCTTCAAGAAAGGGTTAAAAACCTTTGTTTTGAGAACCAATTATGGTGGGACTTGACGCAGATGAATGAAGCCACGACAAATTCTCTACAAAACAATTTAGAACTAGTATTGGTGAATGTCGACGAGGAACACATCACAAATGATGGGGGCATGATGGATATGGTTGATAACACAGAGTTTGACTACAAAAGCAGTAATGAAGGATGGCGTAAGACAATAAATTTGCCACAAGAGCATGCAAATAATAAGAAGCATGGGGATGGAAGATACAAAGACAAGTATAAAAAAACGTGACATGTGAAGACAAATGGCAAAGTGGGAAATTGAAATATGATCGATTAACAAGTGAACATGCTAATTGTAAGTCTAGTGATGACCATTTAATAGACGGAAAAGAAGATGTAAAAGTTTGGCGGAAGAAGCCCAAGACTCAAGATTGTGATAAAGACCGTGAGCGTAAACATTACAAGGAGCGCAAGCGAGAGCATGAACATTATCATGACCATGATTGTGATTATGATTCTCAAAGCAATCGGCACAAGGAATGTGATAGTTGTTATAGTGATCGAGACAATGATAGAGATTATAACTATGATGAGTTACATGACAAATGGAGGGGAGCTAGATACAGAGATAGTAAAGGAAGGAAACAATCTCCTACAATCAAGATGATGATACCGATGAAAAATTTAGAAGTACCAAAGTACACTATTCTAATGTGGAAATCTGAGCGTGACGAAGAAATGTTCAAATTAAGGGAGAGTGTTGAATTTCATAATTTGAACCTCTATGATTAGATGTGACTCTTCATGAACCTTTTAGTGATTAGGTGCAATTCTTTTAGAAACCTAGATTAATGAATGGATGTAACTATTCATCATGAATAAATGTGCATTTGCATGATGAATAGATGTAAATGAAGAGATGTGATTGTTCCAATAGTCACCTACAATCACTATATAAAGGATTGTAAGTGATGAAGCAAAGCAATTGTATTCCAAGAAATTTCTAAGTGTTATATGAAGTTCATTAATATATTTTTCTTCATCTCAAAAGATTGTGTTATTTTACTTCCATATTCCAACAAAATGGTATCACGAGCCTGGTTCGATAGTAAAAGAAGATGGCCAACAATTTCCTTTCAATTTCGTCTTACAAAAGACAATTATAAATATTGGTGTCTCTGTATGAAGGCTTTACTTGGGGCACAAGATACTTGGGAGATCACTCACAAGGGTTATAAGTCTCCTCAAGACGAGTGTCATTGTCACGACAAGAAAAGTAGGCTTTGACGAAATCAAGGATAAAGGATCAACAAGATCTCACCTCATCCACCAATGTCCGGATGATTCGATGTTTGTAAAAGTGGCAAATGCCAACACCGTAAAGGAAGCATGGGAGATTTTGCAAAATTCTCTCCAAGGAGTTGACAAAGTGAAGAAGGTTCGACTCAAGTATTGCGCGATGAATTTGAAACCTTGCGGATGAAGGAATCCGAGTCCATTTCGGATTATTACTAGAGGGTGGTGGCTATTGTTAATCAAATGAAGAGATATGGAGAAACTTTAGAAGATGTACGTGTGATTGAAAAGATCATTCGTTCTTTGACTCCAAAGTTTGATTATATGGTTTGTGTCATTGAGTCAAAAGATTTAGACTCTATGACTATTGAAAAAGTTATAGGTGATTTGCAAGCACAAGAATACATATTCAATAGGAGACAAGATGAGTCCATTGAACTAGCCCTCAAAGTCAATGTGTCTTTGAAAAACAATCGAGAAGAAAAGAATCAACATGGACGAGGACATGAACGAGGTCGATCATATGGCCAACGTGAATATGGAAGAGATGATCGTGAAGATCGTACCAACGATGATGTAAGCACATCATCAAGGAATCGAGAAATATGGAATAATGAATTATCAAAGAGTAAATGAAATGAGGTATGACAAGTCCAATGTTGAATGCTATAATTGTTATAAATTTGGTCATTTTTCTTGGGAATGCAAAAGTGATCCTAATAGAAATGAAGAGACAATGAATCTTATTAAAGATCAACAAGATATTGAAGAGCAAACATTATTGCTAACACTCAAGACTGAAGAGAACAATGATGCAAGCACATTGTATATTGACAATGATGCAATAAATCACACGTGTGAATAACAAAAGGCCTTGGGAGATGCAAATAAAAAAAAAAGTGGAACAACTTAAACATGAAATGAAAGAATTGAGGAAAGAACTTGAGACTGAGAAGGTGGCCCGAAAGAAGCATGTGCTAAAGTTGATGGACTTGAGTTTGAAATAAATGCAGCAATGCGAGATCTTGATTACAAAAGAATAAAGTTAAAAGATGTCGGGGAAGGAATTATGCTTGAGAAACACAATTACAAACATTTTATTCTACAACTAAAAGAATCTTCGTTATGTTTGTAAAGCAACGTGAAAAACTAAAGGAGAAAAAGAGGATGAGATTCAAAGAATGAGGAAACTAAACTGGATTCTTCAAGAAAGGGTTAAAAACCTTTGTTTTGAGAACCAATTATGGTGGGACTTGACGCAGATGAATGAAGCCACGACAAATTCTCTACAAAACAATTTAGAACTAGTATTGGTGAATGTCGACGAGGAACACATCACAAATGATGGGGCATGATGGATATGGTTGATAACACAGAGTTTGACTACAAAAGCGAAATGAATGATGGCATAAGACAATAAATTTGCCACAAGAGCATGCAAATAATAAAAAGCATGGGATGGAAGATACAAAGACAAGTATCAAAAAATGTGACATGTGAAGACAAATGGCAAAGTGGGAAATTGAAATATGATCAATTAACAAGTGAACATACTAATTGTAAGTCTAGTGATAATCATTTAATGGACGGAAAAGAAGATGTAAAAGTTTGGCGGAAGAAGTCCAAGACTCAAGATTGTGATAAAGACCGTGAGCGTAAACATTACAAGGAGCGCAAGCGAGAGCATGAACATTATCATGACCATGATTGTGATTATGATTCTCAAAGCAATCGGCACAAGGAATGTGATAGTTGTTATAGTGATCGAGACAATGATAGAGATTATAACTATGATGAGTTACATGACAAATGGAGGGGAGCTAGATACAGAGATAGTAAAGGAAGGAAACAATCTCCTACAATCAAGATGATGATACCGATGAAAAATTTAGAAGTACCAAAGTACACTATTCTAATGTGGAAATCTGAGCGTGACGAAGAAATGTTCAAATTAAGGGAGAGTGTTGAATTTCATAATTTGAACCTCTATGATTAGATGTGACTCTTCATGAACCTTTTAGTGATTAGGTGCAATTCTTTTAGAAACCTAGATTAATGAATGGATGTAACTATTCATCATGAATAAATGTGCATTTGCATGATGAATAGATGTAAATGAAGAGATGTGATTGTTCCAATAGTCACCTACAATCACTATATAAAGGATTGTAAGTGATGAAGCAAAGCAATTGTATTCCAAGAAATTTCTAAGTGTTATATGAAGTTCATTAATATATTTTTCTTCATCTCCAAAAGATTGTGTTATTTTACTTCCATATTCCAACAAAATGGTATCACGAGCCTGGTTCGATAGTAAAAGAAGATGGCCAACAATTTCCTCGTCTTACAAAAGACAATTATGAATATTGGTGTCTCTGTATGAAGGCTTTACTTGGGGCACAAGATACTTGGGAGATCACTCACAAGGGTTATGAGTCTCCTCAAGACGAGGCGTCATTGTCACGACAAGAAAAGTAGGCTTTGACGAAATCAAGGATAAAGGATCAACAAGATCTCACCCTCATCCACCAATGTCTGGATGATTCGATGTTTGTAAAAGTGGCAAATGCCAACACCGTAAAGGAAGCATGGGAGATTTTGCAAAATTCTCTCCAAGGAGTTGACAAAGTGAAGACGGTTCGACTCCAAGTATTGCGCGGTGAATTTGAAACCTTGCGGATGAAGGAATCTGAGTCCATTTCGGATTATTACTCGAGGGTGGTGGCTATTGTTAATCAAATGAAGAGATATGGAGAAACTTTAGAAGATGTACGTGTGATTGAAAAGATCATTCGTTCTTTGACTCCAAAGTTTGATTATATGGTTTGTGTCATTGAGTCAAAAGATTTAGACTCTATGACTATTGAAAAAGTTATAGGTGATTTGCAAGCACGAGAAGACAGATTCAATAGGAGACAAGATGAGTCCATTGAACTAGCCCTCAAAGTCGATGTGCCTTTGAAAAACAATCGAGAAGAAAAGAATCAACATGGACGAGGACATGAACGAGGTCGATGATATGGCCAACGTGAATATGGAAGAGATGATCGTGAAGATCGTACCAACGATGGTGTAAGCACATCATCAAGGAATCAGAGAAGAGGAATAATGAATTATCAAAGAGTAAATGAAATGAGGTATGACAAGTCCAATGTTGAATGCTATAATTGTTATAAATTTGGTCATTTTTCTTGGAAATGCCAAAGTGATCCTAATAGAAATGAAGAGACAATGAATCTTATTAAAGATCAACAGGATATTGAAGAGCAAACATTATTGCTAACACTCAAGACTGAAGAGAACAATGATGCAAGCACATCGTATATTGACAATGAAGCAATAAATCACACGTGTGGAGAACAAAAGGCCTTGGGAGATGCAAAGAAAAAAAGTGGAACAACTTAAACATGAAATGAAAGAATTGAGGAAAGAACTTGAGACTGAGAAGGTGGCCCGAGAAGAAGCATGTGCTAAAGTTGATGGACTTGAGTTTGAAATAAATGCAGCAATGCGAGATCTTGATTACGAAAGAATGAAGCTAAAAGATGTCAGGGAAGGAATTATGCTTCGAGAAACACAACTACAAACATTTTATTCTACAACTAAAAGAATCTCCGTTATGTTTGCAAAGCAACGTGAAAAACTAAAGGAGAAAGAGGATGAGATTCAAAGAATGAGGAAACTAAACTGGATTCTTCAAGAAAGGGTTAAAAACCTTTGTTTTGAGAACCAATTATGGTGGGACTTGGCGCAGATGAATGAAGCCACGGCAAATTCTCTACAGACCAATTTAGAACTAGTATTGGTGAATGTCGACGAGGAACACAACACAAATGATGGGGGCGTGATGGATATGGTTGATAACACAGAGTTTGACTGCAAAAGCAGTAATGAATGATGGCATAAGACAATAAATTTGCCACAAGAGCATGCAAATAATAAAAAGCATGGGATGGAAGATACAAAGACAAGTATCAAAAAATGTGACATGTGAAGACAAATGGCAAGGTGGGAAATTGAAATATGATCAATTAGCAAGTGAACATACTAATTGTAAGTCTAGTGATAATCATTTAATGGACGAAAAAGAAGATGTAAAAGTTTGGCGGAAGAAGTCCAAGACTCAAGATTGTGATAAAGACCGTGAGCGTAAACATTACAAGGAGCGCAAGCGAGAGCGTGAACATTATCATGACCATGATTGTGATTATGATTCTCAAAGCAATCGACACAAGGAATGTGATAGTTGTTACAGTGATCGAGACAATGATAGAGATTATAACTATGATGAGTTACATGACAAATGGAGGAGAGCTAGATACAGAGATAGTAAAGGAATGAAACAATCTCCTACAATCAAGATGATGATACTGATGAAAAATTTAGAAGTACCAAAGTACACTATTCTAATGTGGAAATCTGAGCATGACGAAGAAATGTTCAAATTAAGGGGGAGTGTTGAATTTCATAATTTGAACCTTTATGATTAGATATTACTCTTCATGAACCTTTTAGTGATTAGGTGCAATTCTTTTAGAAACCTAGATTAATGAATGGGTGTAACTATTCATCATGAATAGATATGCCTTTGAAGGATGAATAGATGTAAATTAAGAGATGCGATTGTTCCAATAGTCACCTACAATCACTATATAAAGGGTTGTAAGTGATGAAGCAAAGCAATTGCATTTCAAGAAATTTCCAAGTGTTATGTGAAGTTCATTAATATATTTTTCTTTCTCTCCAAAAGATTGTGTTATTTTACTTCTATATTCCAAAATATATGAACCGTTTGTATCTTTGGGGTACTCGTACCACGAGGATGCGAGATACTTTGAGGTCTTTTATCATTCAGAGTTGCAATGATAGTGGCCGAGTTAGTTCCTGTTCATATGAAGCAGGTTTCACACACATATTCAAAGGAAGTTGCCGGAAATCCTGCGGTCTCTCCTCATCTCCACAAGTTCCATGGAATATTAAACGGAATCGACTTAGATATTTGGGATCCCTATAACGATAAGTTCATTCCTGTAAGTAGGTAGACCTTTTTTAAGTAAATATTGTATCTATGAGCTTTTCCTCTATCCATAGAAGAGAAAATGAAAGAACTGTTATACATATTTGGATTTTTCATCTAGTTGTGTTGTGTTGTGTCCGACAGTTCTTTTCCCTTGCAATAAAAGATGTTTGGTATTGCTGTTGTTTGTCACGATTAACCAATGCTTTAGTTGATCATAAATCATTTTCGAATCTGACTGTCATAACCTGATTGTTTGTCTTAACTTTACTGATCAAATGCTGGAGCACTTTGACAATCGAACAGGACATCCCTTTTTCTTACATGCATCTTCCATTGTTGCATTACTAAAAATGCTAGGCCTGGTTTTGTCTCAATGTCTGGCTGGCTTGCCTACCACAGCATGTTCTTACTCAATATTATGATAAAAAAAAATGAAATCCAAGACGATATGTATGCATCTACATCATGTATGTATGAACAAAAAGAAAAAGGACCATGGGGTAAGACACAAAATAAATGAAGATTGACCCCATAGGGCCCTACAAGTTAAATACATTGTCTCCAAGAATGCTCTGATCATGTCACTGACAGACCCCGTGTTCAACAATGGTGAATGTATGCTTGAAGCATGTTCCCCTAATAAAAGCACTGCCGGTTAACAAAGAAAAACAACTAATAATATTGAAACAAAACCTTTGTGAGAAATCCCAAGTGGCCACTATATATATATATTTGAAATATTCATCAACGTTAGTTGAATCGAGTCAGAAATTTGAATAAAAAAAAAAATCGTATTTTCTTTTATTTAAGAGACTGATCTGATTTGACTTCGAATATAGTTGGCACTCAATGTGATGTTTGCACAATCACAAAGAAAATATAGCCAAAAGAGCCTACCATTTTTCATTTGTTTAATGATGAATGGGGTTGGCTACCGCCACTTACATGATGCCCAAGCCTAATAGACCATTAAAGTTTAGAATTAGGCTTGAACCAAATTAGTGGGATCATTAGTTGGTTTTGATGAGGAAAAGCAGTGCCTTTGTGTTGGCAATAAACAACAAATTAAAGCATCTTAAACCCTTTCTGGTAAGGCTCATAATCTATAATTACAGACACACAATGTCTGAAGAGTACAGAATAACATGCCCTTGCTATATCTTACACTCATAATCTGTCCCTCTCCCACACATATCTTACAGCAACAGCACAAACTAAAACAGCCCCAAATTTAATGTCTGTTTTCACCAGAAAACCCTAGGTTATCCATAGTTTATACCCTTTATACAGTATTAATTAACAGCTAGTACTGATACTTGAACATTATTACACAAGTTATAGATGAAGTTAATACTACTTAATTGCCGTACTTCTGCCAACATATTAACATAGTAACGCACCTCCTCAATATGTAAAACCTCGACCGTTGTTCCCTTGCAATGGTTAAACACTTGTTCTTCAAGCTCGACCACATTTCGTCATTGTCCTCGCAATGCTCCCCTTCTTCGACATCCCCTACCTTCGATGGCACCGAGCGGCATTGACCCATGTTTTTTTGCAATATTTAATAAAGACTGGTTTCTGGGGACACTGCAAATTGTGTGACAGTGAGATATTACTTGCAGAAGGGATCTTAAATGCAGTTGTAAACCTAATTGACCATATTCTCTCCTTTACTAAATGCATGCTCTCCGGTCTCCATGGATCTTTGCCTTTTTATTTAGGTGTGTTATATATATATAGATGTATGTATATACGTATGGAATCAGAATTCTGTGATGGATAAATCTCATTCCCTAGAAAAAATAGTAGAACTTTAGGGTTGTTTACCTGCATTATTACTCTCCGTACAAAGTTTTGATATTGATTTATAAGAAGTGACCTTCTGCCATTTTTGGTTTTGGCTTGTTTTACTTATGTGGTTGCTAATTAAATTAACCAACACTTTCTTTCTGATCAGTATAGTGTATATACATTGAAACTTAAAGAAAGAACGAAAGAATGCAACAGTAAAATTCTTCATTCTTTTTGTGGATTTCTTTTCAGCACTAAATGTCACACACATATTATATATAATTATATATATAACCCTAAATTATTGACCAAAACTCTTTTTTTCAACAAATTATTGATATAATGATAAAAGATTTGCATTGATATCAAGTCTTAATTAATATTTAGTCTCGAATTTAAATTCAGATAAATATTTTCTCTTTTCTCATCGATATAAATGTGTGTGTATATATAAATTTTAAAGTTTTAGTTAAGAGGATTAACCTAGCTACAGTAGAATCTCTATAAATTAATACTCGGCAAATTAATAACGTTTCTAAAATAATATATTTTTCAGTCTTGACTTGGGCTCAAGGTATAAATTAATAATTTTGATAAATTAATAAGATAATAATTTTTCGGAAGTCCCTTATATAAATTTATGGACCTTATTTTAGAGGTTTGATCAGTCAAATCCGCTAATTTGGATGTTTGATAAATAGAGGATTATAATAGCGGATTGAGGTGAAAACTCTCATTTTAAAAAAACTCCTTTTAGGAGCTTTTTGAATTAGAGATTTGGATAAAAGACTTGTAAAGACTATTTTATCCTTGATAATTATAAAAAAATTCTCTAAATAACATAAATTTGATTAACTAATAAAATTAAAAAAATAATTTCATAAATAAAAAATTAATATGTAAATTAATAAATACATATAAATTTAATAATTAATAATATTATATTCAAAATATAATTTCATAGATAAAAACTAATATATACATCTAAATTTAATAATTATTAAAAATATAATTTTACAAATAAAAAAATTAATATGTGCATCCTCATATATGCTCAATAATGATATTAAAAAAATTAATTTTCGTAATCTAATAAATATTAATAGATACAAAATATTAATAACTAATAAATTATTCAAACAAATATCAAGTATAATCAAGTCCTTATATGTCATTTTACTTGTTCAAATAATCAAATAGCTATAAGTTAATTTTACCAAACACTTTTATACAATCAGCAAATGCAATCCGCTGGTCAAATCAGTTAATGCTATCAGCTAATATAATCAGCTATCCGCTAATTGTCAAATAAGGCCATATAAATTTATGGTCTCTTCAATATTATAAATTAATAGTTTTATAAAATTACAAATATAGCTAGGACAACTTGGTAAAATATAATTCTATTGTTGTTTGCTTTTTTTAAAATTTAAATCTAGCTATACATGAACATCATTCAATTAGTCAATACATTTGTATATGTTTTATTTATGAAAAATAATGTAGGTCCGTTGAATCAGAAAAAATCTCTTTAAATTAATAAATTATTAATTTATCGATTAATCAATACCTCTTTAAATTAATAAAATTATGTGGTCTAAACATTATTAATTTATAGAGATTTTACTGTATTTTGAATTTGTTTCTACTCCAATGAAATTAGTATTAGCTGGCTATTTATTCAACTAATAAAGTTTGATCATATTCAAGATATTTTGATATAACACCTATAGAGTTTTACTGGTTGTAGCATTGACATTTTACCTACTTTAATACAAGTTGAACTTGATGCAATTAAGATATTTTTCTAGATAATTATTTGTTATAATAGTAGAAATTTTAAATTCCACAAATAAAATTAAAACAATTATCACAGTCGATTGAAGAAAAAAAACTTTAATGTAATTATACATTGGAAATTAAAAAGAAAAAGGGAAAATATCTTTTAATATGAAAGAGGAATAAGTTTAGAATTAAAGATACAACATCCTCGTAGAAGATCAACCGAAAATTTGAAGAAGTTTTTAAATTTGACCATACCATCAACTATCATGTTAGTTTCACGAAAAATTCATTTGTATGGGCGGAGCCACATATAAAAATAAGATGTCGGTTGACACTTAAATTTTTTAAAATATTTCTTTATATAATTTATATATAAAAAATTAAAATATATAAATAATACTTTTTTATAAATAAAATATCATTTTTTATAAATAATTAATTTTTTTAATAACATTAAAAAATGACACTCTTTACATAAATTTTTCCATCTATAAGAGTTCCAAATGACCCCACCATTGAGCCAATTCCAAAAGTTACCGTGACAACATCATCAATATCGAGACAAATATTAGCTGACACGTCGTGAGTGCAACCACATCTAGTATCTATTACTTATAAACTTGTACCTAGCACATTACATGCTAATAAATTATGAGTATGGTAATATAATAATATTTATAATAAAAATATTTGTTATCAAGATAAAAAAAATTGATAGAATATTAATATGATTAATTATTTCCTTTTTAAATAACGTACTTTTTTTTAGGGGTGTGTATTTTTGGATATAGATAATATTTTATTCGAAATTTTCGAATATCCAGTTTTTTAGATAGGTAAAAGAGTGACTCATGTCTGATCTAAAAAAATAGATATCTAATTTTTTGGATATCCAAATTTTTGGATCAGGTGCTCCGGATATCGGTATCCTAATATGATTTAGTTTAAAAAAATCAAATTTAAAATTTATATTTTCAAATAAACAGTGTATTAATTAATTAATTAAAAAAGTGTTTGAAATATTTGTGGGTAAAATTATTTTTTATAAACACTGTATACGAAATCTAAATAAAAACAAATTTTATTAAACAATAATTCTTTATTTAAAAGCTTTTCTTTTAGAATGTAATAATATCATACAATATATTTTATTAACTATATTGTTAAGCTTATGATAATTATCTATATTAATATGCACATACTAAACTGGACTATGAATAAATACAGTGCATAATCCAACGATGTATCTTTTCAAATGAAAACAAATATCAAAAGGGTTTTCTTTCGTACAAATCAATATGTGAATGAAAGTGTGATTAACATATTTAAATAAACATTTAATTTTGAAATATAATTAATTAGATTGTTTTAAAAATATATATTTAATTAATAAAAAAATCTCAAATAGACCTAATTAAATCTCAGCATTATTAAGTACATAATTACCTCCTATTAATTATAATACTTAGATTAACCGTAATTGAAATTTGCCCATTGCCTTATAATGAAAGGCTAACATTGAGTGTATTGTCAAGTTTTATATAAAAAGTATTTAGCAATAAAGCATGGCATTGAAGATATAAAATTCGACCGTTGCTTGTAGTGAGGCGTGTGACGGGATGCCGTGAGCAGTGTAGTGAGATTTGGGAGAGGCCACACGCCAGAGGATAGAGACATGCATATTAGGGTCGGCCCGTTAAAGGATTTAAAGCCCAATTTTTTTCAGATTTTCAAATAATCCAAAATTAGAATTAAAAAATCCGTATCCGATCCGATATCCTGAAATTTTTTAGGATATTCGATTCAAAATATCCGGAAAAAAAATGGATATCCGTATTTTCAGATCGAATGATCGGATAAACGGATCAAATCACTCAAATCGGACTTTTTTGTACACCCGTACTTCTTTTAGTTTAATCTTTATTTTTAATTACATTTTTCATATTTTGTAATCTTTAGAAAAGTAACATAGATTTATATAAATAAATAATACTGTAAAATTAGCTGTCACATTCAAAATAGAACTATAAATCAAAAGTAAAAAGAGCCTAATATAAAAAAAGCTCTCAATGTTACTTATTTTTTTTAATTGTGCTCTTAGATAAAAATACATAGTTTAACCATTTCTTCTTTTTTTATGATGAAAGGGGAAAAATCCAGTTAATCATTTCTTCTTTGTTATATACCACACTCATTAGTTTAGATAAATCATGAAAACAGTTACAATTTAATAACATTTTGAAAAGGAAAAAAGAAAACTTAAAAAGCAAATGAAGTGAAACTAAAAACAATTTATAAAGGACAGATGTCAAAATTTCAGACAAGGTGGGGATGGGGCAGGCATTAGGGAATAGGATTTCCATACATCACATATTCACATTCATTAATTTAGACCTAAAAAGAAGAAGAAAAAATTATAAGAGAAAAAAATTAAGGTATTCTTAATAGATCTAAAACTCATAACTTAAGAGCATATAAAAATAAAGATGAACAACTTGATCAATTGATCAAGTTTGTTAGCTCATTTCAATAATTATGTTATTATATCTACATTATGTATTGCTAAACTTACAAGCCAAAGAGGGTCAACTATATTTTTTCGCAATTAAAGTAAGACTTATATTTTGATATCTAAATATATATTTTTTTACCAAACATAATTTAAATTATAAAATTTGAGCAAGTACATTTGGCCGGTTGGTCAAACTGCTCATATTTATTTTTTCATATTTCCTTAGTTGATAGATCATAGGTTCTAGACCTACTAGGAACACTCTCCTTCCTTCCCTCCCCTCTAGGTAAAATATGATTGTTTTTAAAATTTGTCAAAAAAAATAAATTTAAATTCATAACATTAAAATTATAGATCTTAAACAACAAACTCTAAACTTAGGAACAAGTTTTAATTTACATAACCTACGCGTCCAATGATTTTCCAATAAATGATTACATAATTAAAGAAAGTCAAATTATAAATGAACTTACTCTGCGAAAATTATATGTGGATTTTTACTATTTTCTTAATTTAAATTTTACTATATCATATTTACTAAATACTATAGAGGTATTATATTTTTATGTCAAAATTCGAACGATAAAATAATATGAACATTCTTAATCACTAGGTAAATTAATGGATCTCACTAGATCATATTTAACATTATTCTAGGATAATTTAGGTCCACTTGTGATTTGTAATGATTTACTTTATCTAATGGGTATTTGTTATAATTTTCATTCCACGTGAGTATACTCACGCCCTTTCTAAAAAAAAAAAGAAATACATAAAAAATTAGGTAACCTAGTGAATTTTATCGATTTGAATTTATGTTCGACCCAAATTAATTTGATTAAAAATTAACCAATCAAATTTGAAAATATCTGAATATAAGATAATCTGAATAAAAATAAAATGAATTTGAATTCAAAAGGACTCAATTAAATAAAACAATAATTGCAAACAAAAAATAATTCCACTAATTGATTGAGTGGTCAATGATGATCATTTTGTCTTGTATGGATTCAAATTCCTACATTTATCTTGGAAATGTATATCTCACTACTTAATAAAAAAACAATAAACACCAAAATTAACAAAATCTAAATTTCATCCGAACCGAAAAAAATCAGCAAAATTTAATTGGCCGAGTAGCAAAAAATGCTCAACTTGTCTCATCTTATATGAGTTCAAATCTCAACATTTATATTGGGAACATATATCTCTTTACTTAATAGAAAACAATCAGCACCAAAAATAAACTGAATCTAAATTCCATCTGAATTTACGAAGTCCAAAATCAATCTGACCCCGTAATTAGCCCATCTAAACTCAAGCTTATAGGCTAATCTGATTAACTAGTAAGAAAAGAAAGCCCATACATATTCTAAACCAACCCATTCACTGTTGCTCATGGCAGCCCATTCGAGCCCTAACTGCAATCAAAAAGCCAAAACTTACTTGGTTTCTTAAAGGTTTAAATGTGACAGTGTCCCCATACTATTTTGAATTTAAATTTTAGTCCTTATATTGTACTTTTACAAAATTGAATCTTTGTACTATAATTTATTTGAAAATATTTGTTCCTCTTATAACTTCTACTTACACTCATCGTTAATTGTTGACATAACAATTATATACTTTTCTAATCCCTATGTTTACAATTTTTATCAAGTTGACCCTTATTTTTAAAAATTAATAAAAAAGTTACATCATTTATTGAATAATACAAATTTCCAGTCATCTACGTTTATAGCTTTAAAGGTCAAATCGATAAAATTTGTAAACATAAAATGACTAAAAAGTTATTTTTCCTTTTTATAGTTTTCATATCATCAGTTAATAGTAAAATTGAATAGAAAGAGAGATCAAAATTTTCAAATAAAAACAATACATGAACTTTATTTTGTGAAAATATTGTATAAAGAATATATTTTAAATTTTAAAATAGTACAAGGACCTTAGGCATATTTAAACATTTCTTAAATTTACTTTAATAATTCATTCTAGGTTTAAATATATTTTATTTTTACAAAATCAAGTCCTTGTATTATTTTTTATTTGAAAATTGGGCCCTCTCCTAGTTTCTATTAAATTGTATTATTAACGGTTGACTTAACCACTATAAAAGAAGATAAATTAATTTTTTAGTTCCCTACATTTGATGTTTTTATCAATTTGACCCTTCATATTTAAAAATAAATAATTATCATTATCCAAAAATATATATATATATATTTCTACCATCTACCTTTAAAGCTTTTAAGGGTCATATTGATAAAAAAATATAAACATATAGGACTAAAAAATCATGTTTATAATAGGTCAACAATTAACTGTAAAGTTGAACGTAAGTTAAAGAATGTACCAAAGTTTTCAAATAAAAAAATGGTACAATACTCAATTTTGCAAAAATAAAGTGTAGGAGCTAAAGTATAAATGTTGAAATAGTGTAAGGACCTTTAACATTTTTAAACCATTAGTCAAAGCAGTCCCGGATTAGATTCCTTGTAAGCAGGACAAGGGCAACAAATAGGGAAAATGTACTAATGAATAATTTTCATTAAGAGATCTTCTAAAGCTTTTTTTGGTTCCGTGTAACGCCTCGAATTCAAGTAAACCCTTTAAAAGGCTTGCTTTTCTTATATAAATTCTACAACTTTCTTATAAATTCCTTTGCTTGCGACTGATCCTTTTTATCTACAGCGTTCAATCGATCAATTGGGTTCTTTTTTGTATTGAGGCCCTAATTTCTTAAAGCTTTTCCCTTGTTTTTCTGTGTTGGGTATGTTTTCTGAAAGTTATTTTCTGCGAACTTTTCTTTTATGTTTTCGCCTTTTGTTTTTAGAAGAAAAAACAAATATTTGAGTTTCTTGGTGATGTTTCTTTGTTTGAAATTCGCAGGTGATTTAATCAGGTGTTGAATTTTGCAATAAAGGCGAAAAGTTCCTTCAAGCTTGAACATCCTTTGGGTTAGTTTTTATATACGTTTTCGCCTTTTTATAAATATGCTTGACTGAATTGCTGTTGGATTTGATTTGGGTATTCTTTGTTTTATCTTTTTTTTTTTTTTGCTTGAAAAACAGTCTTTTCTTCTTCTTCTTCTTCTTTTTAAAGATTATTATTAATTCTTATTGTGAATCTGCTATCTTGATGTGTACTATTTTATGGAAATTTTAGAAAATTAGTCTTCTTTCATGAAACATTGGATAAATTTGGGGTAGTTTATTGGATTGTTTTCAAACTGGATGAATCTTTCTTGGTTGAGTTCATGAGATGTTCATATGTTTCTGTATATCGATAATCCTATAAATTGGCTTGTTTAGATGGTCCGGATATTATTCCGGATTGGACTATTCTGGTTCTCAGTCCGATCGTGCTTTGTAATGGTTAATTCTAGTGATAGTTATTCGGATGTATATTGTTTGTACTTGCAATTATAACTGTACCAGTAAACATACTTGTAACTTCAATATGTACGTGCATTAGCAATTGCTTTGCTCAGGATACCATTTTCTTTGTCATTATTTCCCATCTTTCTTGATATGCATGAATGGATGTAATTTGTCTCACCTCTCTTGAGTATAGTTGCTGCATCCTCGACTCCTATTTTTTTATCCAATTAATCGAATAAAATTTTGTTAATACTCGTCCTCCTATTTTGAAAATTTCTAATTCTCAGAAAGGAGGCAGGCTGAAGCCAGTCGCATCAGGGAAAAGTATCTGGACAGAATTCCTGTAAGAATAACTAAGTTATCATCTTCCGTTTCTGCTAAAAACCTTTTTATTGTGTACTAGTATCCTGATATTCTTCGATGTTAATGGACAACTGTGCAGGTTATCGTAGAGAAGGCTGAACGAAGTGACATTCCTGATATCGATAAAAAGAAGTTGGTAGCATTTTCCCTTTTATATTAAAATTTAACTTGTTGTAGCATGACCTCAAATCGCACTTCTCCAGAAGTTATTCGATTTACTTTTGGTATGCTTGTGTAATCTTTGGCTACGATGCATTGGAAGAAGATCGATCAATATTCGTGTTATTTAATATGTTACTTGCTAAATGCACTTTCTAGTGAATGATGTCTCATGTCAATGGTTTGCTTGGGTTGTCAATGTTAATGGATTCTTAAGAACCGAACCAGTCAATGTTCTTTTTCTTAATATTCTTCTCTGATTACGGCTTCAGGTACCTCGTTCCTGCTGATTTGACTGTGGGGCAATTTGTTTATGTTGTCCATAAACGGGTTAAGCTTAGTGCTGAGAAAGCTATATTTGTCTTTGTGAAGAACACTCTCCCTCCTACTGGAGAGTTAATAACAAATCAGCAGTTTTCGTTCTATTTGCGAGGCTAATTTCTTGAGTTTCATTGCAGCTGCCTTGATGTCTGCGATTTACGAGGAAAATAAGGACGAAGACGGTTTCTTTATACGACTTACAGTGGAGAAAACATATTTGGTTCCCCTTTGCTTTTAGCATGATGCAATACAATGCAATCTCATGTATATAGGTAAAAGAAAAGGTGTAAATTCTCTATGGTTTCACTTTCAGTCAATGCTCTTTCCTTAACAATGACAGTTTAACTGCCTGAACTTGGAACTTTATTTTCTATAAATTGAATGTCTGAAGCCAACTTTGATTTCCAATTGTTCTTATATGGTTTTAATTAAGATATTTTGATAAATGTAAATGTTCTCCATCCATTTTCATGAGTCTGATCGGCCGTTAGTCGACGCAAATCAATTTAATCAACATCTTTAGTCTTGTTGGTTTCATCAAATTGGTTAGTATGGTCAAGTTGGTTTGAAACATTTTCTGTGAAATGTGAATGTATGGTTTGAAACATGCTTCTGTGTTGCCCTTGCATTCATGGCAGCTTCTACTCAAGCTAGGGCCCGTTTTGTGATATTGAAAGAAACAAAAGAGGATACAACATTAACAATGCAACTATGTTTACTAAAAATTCAAACATAAAATAAGATGAAAAAGAAAACTTAAAGGATAGTCGAAACTCTTTTTTTTTTGAATCTGACGTCCATCATTCGTAATAACCCGGTCATTTCTTTTTTCTTTATCTAATTAGATGTTTTAGAGATGATGGAGCGACGAGCGAACCAAAGTAAAATTACAAGTTGTTTTACAAAAATAGATCTAAATGTATCGACAAACAATTATAAAATTTAATCACTAAAAGATTACTGACAATTACAAATCAGATACGAACGACATAATAATCTCTATACGATATGATTTGAAAAATAGATTGAATTTAACAATGATTGAAAAAACATTAACAAGTCTTTTTCCTTAAAATTGTCCTAAAGTAACTATCAGATAGTATTTGTTCATATATATTATGGATAATTATTTGATACACTGGTGGTGAAAACTTTTAGTTTTCACAACCGTCTTAGTTTAGGGTTTAAGGACTCAATATAGAGTGTAGGGTTTAGGGGTTTATGTTTAATAGTTTAGAATTTAGTGATTGTGAATAGAATTTAGGGTTTATGGTTTATAGGTTAAAACCCAAATCCTCAACATATTACCTTAAAAATCTAAACCCTAACCTATAAACTCTAAATTCTATTCACAATCACTAAATTCTAAACCCCTACTCCTAAACTCCTAAACCTTACACCCTAAACTAAGTTCATAAACCCTAAAGCTAAGGCGTTTTTTCACCGTCAATATATTAAATATAAATTCATATATTATTAACCTTTTAATATTATACACATCTTATAAATAAAACGATTGCATGTAGTCATTGTCAATGTCAAACCACGTTGCACCCTCTTCTAGCCATAAAAATAATAATTAGTTGATGGGTTAATATATAAGGTTTAGAGGAGGCCCAAATGTTAAATAGTTGAGCAACACGTAAAGATAGCAAAGTTATGCCGACAACTTTATAATCAAGTGTAGGCCTTCATCCTTGCCTATTCTTCTAGGCATAAGTGTTCCAGTTCTTTGTTGATTTGTGATTAGACTATAATTAAGGTTATAACTTCAAGTAATCATAATAGAACTTTAATCAAGCTCATAATTAGTGTTTGAGGTAGATGAATGATTGCTTAGAATTCATGACTTGGTTTTTTTCCCATCTTATTCACTTACTACTTTTATGTTTTAGTTTTTTTAGAGTTAATTGCACCACACGTCCCTAAACTATGACACTCATTCTAAATTGGTCCCCAAACTTTTAAACATTCCAATTTCATCCTCAAACTATGACCTTCATTCTAAATTGGTCCCCGAACTCTTGAACATTCTAGTTTTATCCTCAAACTATGACTCATTCTAGATTGGTCCTCAAACTTTTTAAATGTTATAATTTTATCCCCAAATTATCATTGTACGCTAATCATATCTTATGTTAATAAAACTGTTATAAAAATTGTTAATTGTCATAAAACATTGATGTGTATTATGTAATAAAATATTGTTATATAAATGATAACTTGAGGATGAAATAGGAATATTCAAAAAGTTTGGGGATTAATTTAGAATGAGGGACATAGTTTGGGGATGAAAATGAAACTTTCAAAAGTTTAGGGATCAATTTAGAATGAGAGCCATATTTGAGGATGAAATTGAAACATTCCAAAGTTTATGGACTAATTTAGAATGAAGCTCATAGTTTAAGGACGTGTAATGCAATTAAATCATTTTTTAATCAAAAAGATAAAAACTCATTTTCAGCTTTTAATTAATAAGATAAGATGAAGTAAGAAGTTTCCTATTTTTTAAGGTTAAATTATCCTGTTGGTCCACAGATTGTAGGATACTCCATCTACGATTATAAAAGTTACACCATTATTATCTGACTTAAAAAATCAATAAATTAGTCAATTGTCATTAAAAATTTAACAAAAATGATGTTTAACGAAAATGTTGTAATAATTAATAAAACTATCCGTTACTATTTGTTCTAATAAAAAATAAATGATGCTTATCATAAAAAATACGAGTTTAAATAACTTTGTCTACATGACATATGCGTATTTTAAAATAATCAAAAATATTAATGAACAAATGCGCATTATAAAATAATTAAAAATATCAATAAACAGATATTATCTTATAATTACCTTCAGACTATTAAAAAAATTATCAGTTAACGTTCGTGGTGATATTCTCAGAGATTGGATGATCATGGTATTATCATTGAAAACACCGTTAAGGAAGTTCACGCTAATGATTTTCGGGAACGGTCTTCACAGTGATGATCATACACCTAAGCACCCACAGGTTAGCGGCGAAACCTTGTTACTTCACACGCGTCACCCCGGAGCCATATGGTTATTACCTGTTTAACTCCAAACTCGGAACTTAAATCTAAAACCTAGGTGTCCTAGGACAAAAAACTGATGAATAGAAAGCAATAAGCAAGAAGAAAAAGATATGTAAACTGATTAATAAGTAACCAAACCATTGATAAAACAAAGCAGCAAATGCAACTGAACATAAATATTTACAAGCATTTAGGCCCGAGACAAGTGACATAATGTTTCCAACCATCTTTATAGAGTTAAACATAACACAGACATGGATGGACATTAAAAACTAGGGTCCCCTATCCATGGTCATAGATATTTTATATTTTATGTCTCCTCTGCAAAGCCAACTCTCAGTTCACGAAATCAAAGACAGTGTGGTAGCGGCCCATGAAAACATCTCCCAAAATCCTGCATCAAACAAAGAGAGAAGCCAAAATAATATGAAAATGGTTTTAATGAATTGATATTATATGACATTGATGGTAAAATTTTGTAGACGTACCAGAAAGGCCCACGAGGAGGAGGAATGTCCAAAGCAGTAAAGCCGCTGATGCACTGAGTTTGAGGAGCTTCACCGACCTTGAGAATATACTGATTACAACACCCAAGATAAAATGAAACATTTAAGTTTACAATTCAGATATAAGAACCATCCCAAATGTTGAAACATTTAAGCAACAGATAAAGAGCAAACATAACATGGTACTGGCAACAAAATAAGGATGGGTTTTATTTACCTCTTCTGGGGCAAGGTCAAAAACTTTGTCTCCAATAGTGAAGGAAACTGTGGGCATGGATGAAAGACTCTTACAGTCGACAGCAGATTCTCCCATTGGACTTGGCATCCGATCGCATAGCTGCACAAGTATCAAATGGTAAAAATCAGATCATTGGAAGGACTGCTCTTGCGAATTATTGAACAAGTATAAAGTATTCAAGTCCATCACATGTCAAATGTCACCTGATTGACATATTTCAATATGATGTCCTGAGTTTGATTCTGCCTTAATTGGTTCTGCATCCAAACAACTGCCATCTCACAAGCAGGGCACATAGCACTGTCCTGAAATCCAGATGATTTGCTGTTGCTCTCTTCCACCACACTCTCAATGCCCATGCTATATAAATACATTTCAGCACCATTCGTTTTACACTTTAAACAAAGTAGAAAGATTGCAGTCAAGTGACCAAACAAAAATAAAGACATTAGAGCCTGACCTTACACCACGAGCACCATCAAAAGTGCACAATCCAATTTGTGAACAGATTTTCTTTGATTGTGTCTGTAGGGGAAAACCAGTCATTAGGAATGAACTATAGAACCCAAAAACTGATCACACAGCTGAGTATATGATAATTTACATTCAGAGTAAAACTAGAAGTCACCTCAGCTAAAAGAAAATCGACAATTGTTTGCCCATATTGTTGAACAACGGCCTTGCACTCCTGACTAACAACTCCAGTGGCACCAATTTCATGGTTTATCATGGCTATTACAGTCTGCACCAAGACAAACAGACAGCGGGAATCACATCAATAACTAGTTTTAACAAGTAAGACAAAATAGAATGGACTTGGTCAGGCATTAAGAAACCTACCCAAGTGATTATTATCAACTATTTAAAAACAATAGTACCAATTATTATGGCTTACCGTTGGACCTGCAAGCAAAGAAGTTCCAGAATCTGCAATTGCCGCACAGCCTCCAATACAGTATCCTGAATAGCAAATGCCCAGGTCAGAACCACAAAGATCAATTCCAAGAAATGATGTTGCTTGAAAGAAGGTAATTCAAGAGCTTGAAGAAATTATTTAATTCCACTTTTAAAGTACCATAGGCATTGGAAAAAAAAAGCATACCGGTTGGTTTGTCACCAATAAGAACATCACCCATGTCAAACTACCAAAAAGAAATGATAATTAATAAAAAAAAAGAGAAAGACAGAACAAAATAAAAAGCATCTATCAGCCAATGATGATTTAAGTTTGAAAGGTCAACCTGCCAGTAGCCTTTTTGTGTTACAGGGACATATGTGTGCTTGCCCCTATAATGGTTTGGATCAACCCCACCGAAAACAATTTCACCGCCCACTTCTTCATCTACATTGCGGTTAAGCCAAAATGAAAATACTGGGTCCTTGATAAGACCTTGCTTGATCATGTTATACCTGTAAAACAAACAAGTGGTCCAACATAAGCTACTAATGTAAACAAAAATCTTAAATAGCCTATAGAAGTTAAAATGCAAACATACCACACTGGGACAGCATTCCCAACTGAAATCTCCTTAAACCCAAGTCCTAATATCCCATCAAATTTGGCCACCAAAAATGTAAGACCTGGCTCCCTAGTAGCCTCAATAAATTCCTGGTAAAGAAAATAATTAAAAGGTTACCAAATTTAAAGTTACAAAATACTATATCATGGGCAAATGGAAGTGAAGAAGATTAGCTCCACTTACCTGATCTTCCACAACCAAGTCACCGACTTTTCATAACTAAAAAACCAGATCACCATCTTGAATAGCAGCAGATTTCTGCAAAATAAATAATACAACTATATTATTTAAGCATCCAATAATTCAATTTACCAAGTAAGCCTATTAGAAACTGGTTACAAGAGACCTAGTGCAATTTCAGAATAATAGGCAACATGCATAATGTTTCATTGTACAAAACCATCACCATCTATTAAATTGAAAATAAAGATCAACCACAGAGGAAACCACACATTACACCGCCATTATTTTGAAAATAAAAGTTTCACACGTTACTATTAAAATGTATACAATCAGGAACTTAAGATTGTTCTAAGTCCTTAAAATAAAGAATAACAGGTTTATAAAACAATTATGAGGGCAATAAAAAGAGACTGACATACCATTCTTCTTATATGTTTTTGACTCACTTGCCTTGTACTTGGAATGGAAATAACATGAAACCTACATCATAATGTAAGAACATAAATCCTTTGGTCTGAAACAATTTTTCTTTCCCAACTATCAAAGCAAACAGTTTTTTCCCTACACATCCATAGTAAACATAAATGCAGGTGCTCACCGAGAAATAACACTTAGATGATGGTACCCACAAATTTGAGCAGCCAGTGTCAAATATAACAGTGAAATTTTGTGGTGGAGTTCCTACACCAATCTCACCGTAGTATTGAGCATCCATGTAGTTCTTCAAGGCAATAATATCAATATCCTCAGAGTCTCCAAGATTGTTACGGAATCCATACTTTTTCATAGATGCTATGAGAGCCTCTCGATCCTTGGATTCAAGCTGGGAAGCAAGCCGGTTGTTCGGATCCAATTTCAGCTTTTTCAGCCCAATTCTAACCAACCCATCACTAGATGCAGTTACAACAGAAAACAAAAGGGAGGAGATAAACAGCGGCAGCACCACCACATTGAAAGTGGTTCCCATATTAACCTATATAGCCACACATGACACTCAGTTGTAATATAACACACAGACTGACAAAGAAGAAGATTATGCAGTACGCACGTATGCCGCATGTATGAATGAATGCTAAAATCAACACCATTTTCCATAACATTGAACCCGGAAAGTCATAAATTCCTAAAAACCTTCAAAACAATTTAAACATTTCTGTTTTCAGCTTTCCTTAGTGGCCATGCATATCCATTTCCATTTTAAACTGCTATAGCTATTTAGCATGAAGAAGAAACAAAGTTCAACAACTATTTAATCCTTCAAAATTCATACTAACTCCTAATCTCCTGTCAGGTCAAAAAGTTTTAGTTCTCATTTCATGCCATATTTGATATCAGCTTGATTCATCAAGCAAATAACTAAGTGGTTTGCAAATAAACCTTTATTGCAAATTCCAAATTCAGAATAATAATAATCTAGGTAATTAAACTATAAAGAAGCAGTGCACCGCTAACAAGTCGAGCATAAAGTAAAAAAGATTGCACAAAATGAATAGAAAATTTCAAGAAAAAATCGTAAAGGTTCACAACTTCACATCGCATAAAAATTATCCAATCCGATCAACAAAATACCAGCATAAAAACAGAAACTATAAACAAAAATTAAAAAAACAATAAGAACAATGGAGGAACAAATAGAACAATGCTCACCGCTTAGACGAAGGAAAACAAAGAGAAAGGTAAAGCCGATGAGGTGAAGAAAAAATGGACTCAGAACGAGAAAATATAAAGGGGAAAGAGAACAAGAATCCCGAGAAACAAACAGAAAATACCAAATGTTCAAAAAAATGTCTACCTAATAAAATGTTGTTTGTTGAACTATAGAACCCGATAACATCCGACATTGGCTGATGCTTCTTAAAGAAGCCTCAGCCGTTGATCCTTTTTTTGTTTTTTGTTTTTCAATATTTAAAAAAAATAAGTTTAGAGTTTATGATGAAGAAAATGGACGGTTTATTATAGAGTTTAGGATTTGAGGGCGTTTGTATTTTTAGGGTTTGGGGTTTAAGATTTAGCATTTAGAATGTAGGATTAAGAATTTAAGACTTAAATTTTAATTTTTTTAGTATTAGAACATAAAATTGTTAGCCGCTGTGAAACGGTGACGTTTTTGATTTTGGAAAGAATTTTTCCTATATTTTTAGTGTAAGAACATTGAGAATCCCATAAGGTTTTAAGTCTCAATGGGCCTTTATTCTGGGTAAACACAATTAACCAAATTTTTTCAAATAATCAAATTTTTTTTTTCTTCTTGTTTCCCAATTGATTGTTTGACTAATTTAAATCGAATATTATAAAAATTTATTATAAGAAAATTTACTTTAACTTAATTTATTCCATTTACAATATTAGAAATCAAACATGCATGATATGTCAAAATATTAATAAGATTGTTATATATCATCGTTAAAACTTTATAATTCAATTTCAATTCCCTATAACATGACCTACGACCTCGTTCATGGATGGTCAAAAGCTTGGACGAGTGTTGCCGAGGAGAGGATATATAGTTGATATAGACTATTCGCATCCCTTTTTATGAGATCTCACAATACAAATGTCTAGCTAAGCTAATTTTAAACTAATTTGTTTAGATATGTACAATATACAGGAGGAAAATTCAAATTTTAGTTTTGCTTAAGAGATTTAATATTTTTAAATTTATGAGATGGAAGGATTTTATTTATAAATATTTTTTGCCAAAATTTAATGTGATACAAAGAATATTCAAAAAAATGTGTTTAAGTAAAAAGAAAAAAAAAAGTTTGTCGAAATGACAGAATGTTATTAATATGTTTGTTGAGTTATGGAAGGTCATTTTTAGTGTGATCGGAGAGAATTTTTGTGCTTATATATGAACGCTTTATCCTCTAAACAGAGTTCTCTACATTTTGTCAAATACCATTTTTATTATATTATTTATTGTTAAATTCACATGGCCAATCAAAAGATGGGGAAAACAAAAATTAAACCATTTCTGACAAGATATCTCATATTGATCATAGTTGATTAGCTGTAATGAATTACTTTGTCTCCAATAATGGAATTGTTGAATCAATCACAAATTTCGTGTCAAAGTTCAAAGAATAGGCACAAATTTTCTACATTTGTCTTAGGCTTTAGCGAAGAGAGATGAGAAAAAAAAATTGAAATGTAGTAAGTTCAAAAAAGTGGTTCTGGGTCTGGTTTTTGTTTCTTTATGATACCTGATTTTAATTGATTAATTGAAAATAAATAAATTTATGTATCAAACAACATGTTTATATTTAATTTTTTTTCATCTAAAAACATTCACAACATGTGAATTTAAACATTAATTTTTTTATTTTTAATGCATCTTTGACTTTGGACCAACAATTTTATTTATAGATAATTTTTTTAACCGAAAATTTAATTTTTTTCGTGATTTCTTGCTTTTTGATATTTTGTTTTCTTTAATTTTAAAAAGTTCAAAAAAGGTGAGCCTAAAATGGCAGACCAAACCCACAAAATCAGTATGTGAAAGGCATCTCATATATGTGTGTGTGTATATTCTTGAAGAAATTAAGTAACATTGTGTTGGAAATATTACCCTAAAATGGCAGACCAATTTGTCTATGAAAACACTGGAGCCGTTGTTTTAAGTTGAACCATCTCTTCTAAATGTCAACTTTATGGGTAATATATCACATGGCCAATCAAAGAAGAGCAGAACAATGATTAATTTCAAACTATTTTTGGTGAATATCTGAGATTATCATAGCTGTATTAGTGTTGTCTCCATTGGAAGTTGTTGAATCAATCACAAATGTACGTGTCATTTGAACACACGCATTTCCCATTATAATTTCCAATAATTATTGTATATTGTGGGTGGGTCAATCATGCTAATCATTTGCCTAAAAAAACAACTCATAATGGTATCTTACAATATTTCATTTTACTTGTGTATTGTAACACTTCTGTTACTATTTTAAAATAAATAGATAAATTTATGTATCTAATAAAATATTTATATTTCAATTTGAGTTCAATTCTAGCTGAATAATTGTATTGTATTAAAAACATAATTCTTGCATGTCTAGATCTAATCATGATTGAAGTATGAATCTCAAATTTTACACAAATCCATTAGTATTAGTAAATGGTTAATTTAAACTTATCATATATTTAATTCTTAAGTAACTTATGCTACTTAATTTAATATTTATTTTTTTTAATCGTTTTTGAATAGTCTAATGGTGATTACAATGTAATATGTGTTTATGTATATTGTTAACCTTTGACAATACAAACAATTTAATGTTTTTTATTATTTATAAAAGTATAGATTATTTACCCTTTGAACTTCCCTAATATTTTTAGACTTCTAGTATATTACATTCATATTGTAATAGTATTTAGTAGTAAAATTGTACTCCACGACTGCAACCTAACCAACCATATACCAAATTTATACGTAAAGTACGTGAGCCACATGTGTAGCTTCTCATGGTCAACGTGAATCTCAGTCAACTCATCTCTCTTTTTCTCCATTGTTGATTTTGCTTTAATGTTTGGTTTTTGCATATATATAATATAGTTTTTTTAAATCTTTTTGGAGGAGAATATATAATATATAGTTAAGTGTGAAGGATTAAGATTTGTTGCATTTGATATGCTTTTCTTTGTTGGTAGCTTCCTTGATCCGCATGTATAATACTATTAATTAATATTAACAGATTAATCAGTGACACTAAGTATTCAATAACGATGATCGGTGTAGAATAAGAAAACAAACTAACTTAATCAACTTTCTCCTAATTTTCATTTCTTAAATCATATGTCAATATGAACTCAACGAGTAGTCTCAGTAAAAAATATGATGATGTTTATTCTGAAAGTCCCGAGTTCAATTCGCTTTGTCAATAATGTGTGTACATTGTCAAAAGGTTAAGAAACATTGTAATCACCTATAGATTATTAAAAAAAAATTATATGTCCGTATATATACTATATTTATAGGTTTTCAATCACATGCATGCATCTAGAATATAATATTATTATTACGTGCATGAGCAATGCGATAATTGTAAATTGACCAGAAATTTGGTCGATGGGCCTCCCTTATATCGTCAAAGAAAGTTGGTGGGTTTTCACGTTGTATTATTCCCGTACGTCTGCTGCTCCACTTTTCTTCGAGGTTTCACCAGCAATGGCTGCCATAACTTTGACTTGGAAATAATAATCTTCCTTCATTAAAAGAGATAGAAATTCGAACATTTCACTCAACTGGGAGACGCAGCTTTTGACCATATAAATGCAGGAATCCGATGCCCCATATGTTGTTGGGCGTCATATGTTTGAAACTTTGAATATACAGAGATTACAAGGATGGAACCTCGTCCCTATGTCTCCTCTAGAGATTTCAAACACTATTCACCACCAACCCGAGCCCTGTCCTTTTTTAAGTTACGATTATAGTTGCATTCAATACATCTAAATGACTAGAATCTTTTTTTTTTGAAAATATACGAATAGAACTATAATTACAATCAATGCATGTGTAATTTCGATCTTATTCAATCATTAAAATGTACAAACCAATTACTAACGGGTTGGTCCAAGTGGTAAGCAGCTTGGTATTGCTTAACCAGGTCTCAAATTCAAGACGTTGTGTATACAGAAAATATTTGTTGGGAGACTCACCCACAAAAGTCAAGTGTACGAAGCGAGTCAATTCAAATTAGTCAGGGCCAAGCCCTAAAAACCGGAAGAGCAACAAAAAAATGTACAAACCAATTGATTAATAATCAGAATACATCCATAGTTAAGACTAGAATAACTCTAGTCATAATCTACACAATAAGAAATAAAACTTTGTTAGCAGAGACAAACACAAGATTTGGAGATGCAAACTCTGTTTTATTAAAAATTTAGAGAGTGCGAAATCACAAAATTTTAGGGGAGGTGAAATCAAATTAACAATAGAAAATACAAAGAAAATAGCTAAATTATATGAGAATTTAAAATTTTCAGGGTGTAAAATCAAATCATCAATAGAAAATACAAAGGCCAACACTCTTTAAAGCAAGTGGTTAAAAATTTTCAGTTGACATCAGTCTCTTTCCCCTAGGTTGTGGGTTCAATACTCATTAGAAGCAAATTTTCATCTTCTTTCCCTAATTAATAATTATTCAAAAAATAGAAAATACAAAAAATATCTAAAATATATAAAAATTTAAAATTTTTAAAAAGTATGACAGCCTCCTTCAACACCTCTATATCCTTCTCTGCTTATTAGGTAGGTTGGAAATTGTGAATAAGACAACGTGAATGCCATGGGAAATTCCAAGTCCGACCGCTTAGTTTGCCTAAAGAGCACGGAGCCACGCAAACAAGAGTGCAAGAAGTCTTTGGGTACAAATGCAATGAAAATGGTCAAATTATGCAGACGTTTCTTTGGAAAAAAAACCCCGGGCAAGTCACAGTAGCTAATAAAAGCATATTGTTGGGGGGAAATAATTCAAATAAAACACTTAAATGAGGAAAGAAAAAAAGTAAATTAAAGTTGTCACTAGATGTTGAAAAACCCTCCACAACTTTTAAAAGAAGAGAAAGTTAAATTTTTAATTTTTTACAAAATATTATCCCAAGTTTACAAGATTAAAAACCAATCCCGAGCGTAATGTTTGGACATTTTATAAAATACTATAAGTTTAAAAATTGTAGTCACTCGAACTAAACTAAATTAAAATTTATTTTTTATAACTGATTTTGGTTATGTTATAATGTAAAATTAAATATATTTTATATTTAGAATAATGAAAATAACTTTAAAATACCAATGGATTGTTTTTTATTTAATTGAAAGCAATAATCTTTTAGAATCATTTATGAAAAAGATTTTAAAACTCTATCAAATAATGTCAAAAACCCATAAAATATTTTTATTATTTTTTTAAATAAATTATAAAAGGTGAAACCTATAATTAATACGAAAAAACAATAACTGGATCATTTCGGTCAAATTTTTATGGACTTTAAAAAATTTGATCGAACCGAACCTATCTCACCCCTAGATCTTAGTATGCAACTGTCGAATTTATAACACATACTATGTAAATAAATTATTCGAATCTAAATATTTTAAAAATAATAATATTTTATTTTCTATTGTAACCACTACGTATATTATATATATATATATATATATTAAGAAATTAATTAAAGAAGATGCGATAATATTTTAACCTTCCCGTGGAATTAAGGAAGAACTATTATAAAAAAGGTATCAAAATTGAATTTTTATATAAAATGGGTGGAAGAAACAAAAGGCAACTTAGTAAATAAAATCAAGAGGATGCATCTAATCATCTCCATGCAATGTATGTAGGGGACATATTTTGATTCTGCCGTCATCGCTTTGTTCTTTTTTTTTTCTTCTCGTTGTCAGACTTTTATCTTCTAATGTGTCTACATTCATGATTTTGCAGTAGGGGTTAAAAAGTACATTAAAAAAAAGACAATGCCAGGTGCCAACCAATAATTACACATTTATTCTGTAATATTAAGGATAAAATTTTGATACACAGGCTGTGTAAAATTAGTTTTATACAAGCTTGTATATTTACACTATAAAAAACCAAATTCAAAATTCTTAACTCTAATCCTAAAAAACTAAACCCTATACACTAAATTCTAAACATTAACCTTAAATTCTAAACCCTACAACCTAAACCCCTAAACCTTAAACCCCAAGTTAAAACTCTAACCCCTAAAACTAAAAGGCACGTGTAAACTAAAGTTTACACGGCCTGTGTATAGAAGTTTTTTCCTTTTATTAATGAATGTTTTTAAATTGTTTTAATACTATAAATTATAAATTTTATCACTCAATTTTGATTGTATTTCCATTTTGATCATACAATTAATTTTTTTTAATATAATCGTTAAATTTTTCCATTTATTTTTTATTTTGATCGTTCGGATGTTAATCAGAAATGAAAGCGTGACATGACATTCATATGTGTTAATGTGGACTGCTTTTGCAGACATGGCAGCCACGTGCCATTTAACATTTTTCTTCAACTACTAAAGACAATGACGAACTCACCAAATCGTCTCATATCACCCTATCAGTTCAGATTTATCCAAGATCGCTTTGAAATTCGCGGAACTCAACTTAAAATCTAAAATTCGTGAAACCTCAAATGTAACGACCCAGATTTCGAAATCTGAAAGTCAGGTTAACCCGAAGTATGGGCTTCGTGGTTGGGCCTTGATATTTGGGCTTTGAGAGACATTTGGGCATGTTTTAGAACCTTGGGCTTGGGTTGTTGGTTTGTTGTTGGACTAAGGTGAAAGTAAGAAGGGAAAATGGGTAAAAGCATAATTAAAGACAAAAAGAGCTGATGGGGAACTTTATTTTATGCAGAGAAGTTAGAGGGTGAAGTCACCATTGTCCCCTTGTTTTCTTCCTCTTTCTCATGCTCATCTTTCTACCCAAGTTTGAAGAGAAATGTGTAATCTTTGAGTGTTTGAGAGAGGATCACGTTTTAACGATAGAGGGAAGTTTGATGAGCTGTAAAGGATCTACACACCAAGGTGAACATGAGCTAAAATGGTAAAGATTGAGGTTTTGGTAGGGTTAGTGTGGATGAACGAGAATGGGTCTTAAAGGCTTCTTCCTCAGCTTTAATTCGAGGTTAGCACACTACTAACTCCTATGAATTCCTGTAACTCATAAAATTAAACTTTGATGCATGTATTTGTGCTTTTGGCTTGGTTATGCCTTGAGTGGGTGTTAATGGTAAATCATGTGATTGATGTTGTTATGGCTTAAATTCGGTAGTAATCCACTTAATACCTTCACCATAACTTGTAGGAATGGGTTAGGGTTTAACCTTGGAGGTTAAACAAGGTTTTTAGGTGAAACCCGCATCCATAGTTTGAAACTCGGGATCGCGTACCGGTACAGGGACCTGAGTATCGGTACGCCTTAGTGTAAAAGGGGAAGAGTTGTAAGGGAAATATTGATACGCCTCCCCGTGTATCGGTACTCCATGCATATCAAGGATTCCAGTAGCTCTTTTACGTATCGGTACGCTAGGAGCGTATCGGTACTCACTGTTACATTGCATGAGAAAGGCTTAGCGTATCGGTACGCTAGTGTAGAAGTATCAGTACGGGTTGGATCGGTACAAGGGGATATGAGTATCGATGATGCGTATCGATACGGGGTGGGGCGTATCGGTACGGCTTGAGGGTCTAGTTATTTCGAACCTAAATTGAATATCGATACGGGGGTTTAGCGTATCGGTACGGACTGTTGTACCAAGCCTTTTGAGTTTAAATTGAGTATCGGTATGCATGGGGAAGTACCGGTACCTATAGGGGCATACCGATACTCATATAGGAGTATCGGTACTCGCTGGGCATTCTGCCCAAGAAAGTTGAGTTTATGCTCGGGGTTCTATAATTCGAGGCAAAAGGCACTGCGGTTCATTAAAGTGTAAAATGAATATTAAAATTGAGAAATGGAGATTTAAACCCCGTGTATAAAATAAATGGTTAATGACTCATTATATATTAGGTAAGTTGTATGAGGTGGTAACCCATGGGGATCCTAGGTGGATCGTTGATGTTGTATGGTAATCTGGGCCCTTGCTATGTACGGAAATGACACCTATAAAGGTTAAGTCTTATTGAATAATAAGATAAATTAATAAGAACGGCTAATGTATACCTTCATAACATACTAATAAATAGATAAGCTCCATAGGGTAGTACAATAATTGATAGAAACCATAAGGTGAGGGTAAGTGTGTTAGATCTGTGTGCGGTAAGACCCTTGTGTCGAGGTTGAGTGTTGTGTGGCGACTAGGGTCCTTGCTATGTGCTGATGGAACTCCTAGATAGTCGAGTCATCCCTTGTTGGGATTTGGATACCCTAAGTGTGTTGCAACACCTTGAAGACTCCTGAATGTAGGATCTCAATGTTTTGTGGATGTGGGCCTCATTCGAAGATGCTTGATGTGAGATTCCGAGCATGGATGTAGGATCCCGATGTTATGTGGACGCGGGTCTCATCCCCTTGAGTATAGGATCCCGATGCTTTGTGGACGCGTGCCTTGCTCAGAGTATATGATCCGGTGCTTTTGTGGATACGGGCCTTACTCGTAGTGTAGGATCCTGATGCATTATGGACGCGGGCCTCACTCAAGTGTAGGATTTCGATGCTTTGTGGACGCTGACTTCACTTACTGTAGTTGGTGTTATCTGTGTGATGCTAGGTAAATGTATGAGGTTCTAGTATGAGCTGTGTGCGTAATCATACATTCATAATGCCATGTGTTTAGGTGGTTATGGTAGCGCCATTGCTATATTCCCATGATATCATTCATGTTGCATTGCTTTATTTATGATTTGCATGAAGCATGGTTGAGTGGCGGTGTATCCACTAAGCTTTGTTAGCTTAACGTTCGAAATCGTTGTTTCCGTTCGCAGGTTAGTAGGTTTGGCTCGTTCTTGGAAGAGCACCATCAGGGAAGAATTCCTGCGTCTCGTCTCATCAGAGTACAATATTTAGGTCCTTGGGCTATGTATTCGTAGGAACCTATTCTATATTGTAAAACTTATTTGAATTTTTAAACGATCGAGTCAAAGGTTACAATGTAATTTTAAAAATGAGCTCCATTGTAGATGTTTTCAAATATTTATTATGTTTTATTGGATTGCAATTAAATGGATTTTCAAAAATAGATTTGTGGATTGGACTAAACTAGGTCAAAATTGTTTGGTTGGGTTTCAGGCGTGAGACCCAAATGTGACATCCGGGTCGTGGGTGTTACATCAAACCACTCAAATCTACAATATCAGTCGTTTTACTAGCATGAAATCGAGATATACACCTCGTTTTCTCTTCCACCTCCTTACCATTAGAATTTGAAAGATGATGTTTCATTATTAAGAAATCAAAGAAAATATAATACCAGTGTTTTTCTTAAATGAAAAATGTTTTAAGGTTATTTTATAATTTTAAATGACATATGTCCAGCCATAACGTTGTTAAGCAATTAATGTCAGAGTTGCTAAAACATGAGAAAATTAAAATGTTTAATGCTTAGATTAATTTTTTAAGCATGTCGATAAAAATAGGAATGAAAAAGACAATTGTATGATGATATTTATAATTTTAAAGTTAATTGAGCAGGGATGGCAACGGGGCGGGGCGGGTTTTTGGCCGCCCCGATCTAAAAACTCCTAAACTCGACCTTATCTCGCCCTAAAATTAAATATTAATTCACCCGCCCCGCCCCGCCTCGACACATAAACCCCTAAACTTGATCCCGACCCAACCTAAAAATTTAAAAATATATATTAAATTTTTTCGACGATAAATGTTAGATTCGATCGAACCACCATCACATTCACAAAATATAAAATTTCAAGGACTTTAAAACTATATAAAAATAAAATAAAACCAATTAAATTACTCGCATGAAAAAAATACATATTTAAAGGAATAAACTCGAACCATTGACCTTTAGAATCAGATATGTTAAAACTTGAACAATATCTAACAAAAATTTACGATAAATACAAACTAAAAAAATAGGTTGAAACCCCTAAAAGTATTTATATATAGTGGTATTTTTACAAATATAATATAAATAAATAAATATAATAAAAAAATATACTGGGACGGGGCGAGAAATTTCCATATCATACCCGAACTCGCACGACCCGACTTAATGTTTTTTAATACCCGCCCTGTCCTGTCCTGTCCTGATCTTCGAAAATTATATAAAAAAAACTCGACCGAGTTGAGTTAGGGTCGAGTAATTTTACCATCCTAAAATTGAGATGGGATCGTTATAGTTTAAGTATTAAAATGAACAAAAAATATGTATCAAAATGAAGAAATAAAGTTATAATCCAAAGACTAAATTGAGACATAAATTAAATCAGGTATGGTCGTGGACGAGAGTCAGTCGGTCAAAAAAATTATATATATATATATATATATATATATATTAGTGGTAGAGTCGCATGTAGTTTAGGGGTCAATTGACCCCATTTAATTTGTTGTGGTAAGGAATTTTTAAAGAGTTAAATGGGTTTTTAAAGAGTTAGCATAAATTTCTTTATAAAAAATATTAGAATTGAATCCACTTGATTTGTTTGGACATGGAATCAATAATATTTATATTATAATTGTATGAGATTTCTCGTACCTTAAAATTTACTCTGACATTACTATAAAAAATTTTAACTCTGTCACTGATAGATATATATATATATATATAATAGTAATTAGATAGCTATATTTACTATAGGTCAAGATATGATATAAAAGACAATGACCCGCTTGTGCTTTCATAAGGACTTGAATTTCCTTATTGTGAAGTTGACAATTCATCTAGCCAGTTTGTTATATATGATCCTTCACCACATTAAATAAATAAAAAATTTTAAATTAGATAAAGTATATTTGGCCAGTTAGTCAAACTGTTTATATTTATTCTTTTATCTTTAGTTTATGAGTTTTAGACTTCCCTCAAAAAAAATTATGGGTTCTAGACCCACTAGAAATACTTCATTTCTTCTCTTTGAGTCTCAATTCCCCTCTCATCTAGGTAAAATTAGAGCTAGATAGAATTTGTAAAAAAAATTGAAATACCAAATTGTCAAAATTCCCAACTACTTATTTATCTCAAATTTCATTATTTTATTTTGATATTTTAATCAAAGTAAATTCTCATCAAGCTTATCCAATCCATAAAATAGATTAAATTGTTATTGTCTTAATATATTATTTTTCATTTATTTTCTTCGGATTAATTGCACCATACTCCTCAAAATACACTTTATGTTTCAAAATTTGTCTTACAATTTAAAATTTTATAAAATTTTTAAAAGAAATTAGACTTCGTTAAAATCTTTTTTTATTAAGATTAAAATAAAGTTCAATACAAACAACGAAAGGAGGCAAAGAATACTCAATAATTATTGATACTAAAACGATAATATAGAACAATCCCGGATTGCATGCATCAGAACATGGATCATAGCAAAAGTTGTGTTGATGTGCTCGTGGGTATTTAATGCTCAAGATGATAACAAGGCTAACAGAAGGATCTGATCGATTACTACTTCAAGGATACAATTGAAATATTTTAAATTTTTGTGGTCAATTGAAAATATAGACCAAAATTTGGGGACCCTGATGAAATGAACCTAAAGTCTTTTATCTAACAATATGAGTCATGCAAGCAAAATTTGTTAGATATTGCATCCAAAAAAATTATTTTAAAGTCTATAGCAACTCTTAAATTATTTTCGAATATATAGCATTTTTTACCGTGTTTTTTAAAATGGAGTGCTTTCAATTCGACTTCATAAAAATTATTAAAAAAATCATAAAAGCATGATGCTTTCAATTCGACTTCAACAAAAAAAAATAAAAAATATTTAAAAATTTTGATTTTCAAATTTGTGCTGCAATATCCAAGAAGGTTATCTTTTTTTTAATATTTTTTTGTTAATGTCGGATGGAAAGCATTGGGTTTTCATTTTTTTAATATTTTTTTTGTTAAAGTCAAATTAAAAAATCATGCTTTCATGATTTTTTTTACAATTTTTATGAAGTTGAATTGAATGCACTCCATTTTCAAAAATTATTATAAAAAATATTATAAATTCGAAAGTAATCCGAGAGTTTTAAAATAATTTTCTTGGATGCAATATTGCAACTCATTCAACGTTTTGATGGTAGACTTTTTCACTTTCTGGTTGCATTTTATATTATTTTTAAAAATATATAAAATCAGTTTAAACGGAGTTATCTTGTAATATAATAATGATTATTTTTTTAAAAAGAAAATTTAAAAAGGAAAATAAAGTCAAAGCAAATGACCCGGTCCCACCGTAAACAGTCAATAGAAAACAGATCTAAAACGTGGGGCCAAGGAAAGACCAAGTCACTGCCCCACCCGGTCGCCAGTCGTATAAGAGAGCCGGGCCGTCAAATTTGTTGACTTGGATTTGGATCTCCTTTGTTTTTCTCTCTTTTTCTTAAATCACGTGGAACGCGCCGCACCTTTCGGGGCGGTGGATATTTTCATATCTTTCTTTCTTTCTTTATTTGCTCCCCCCCGGTCCCTTTTGTTTTTTAAAGAACGAGTCAAATTATGATTGACGAAATGTGGACGAAACCTCTTTTTTTACTTCTTTGCTACATTGAAGGTTTAAATTATTTTCCTAAATATTTACAAAATTAGGTTATTTGTAACATTGGTCTTCTTAAATTCAAATTTAATTCTTATAGTTTATAAAGGAAATATGAAATGAAAAAAAAGTTATTCAGGAAGATAAAAAAGTACCAATAAAAAATGATATTTATTTTAAGAGTCTCAAATTTAAGTAGTTTTGTTTATAATATATGTGTACGTTATTAAAGTGTTAAGAAAAAAATATAAAACTCAATAAGTGATCTCAGTAAAAAAAGATGATGTTGTTCATCCGTTTTTGTGTGCAAGGTGAGTGTGCCTTATCAAGTGCTTAAGAAAAAATATAAACAAATACTACCTTATAATCACTTTAAGACTATTAAAAATAATATGACCAAATACTATATTGTAATTATCTTAAAATTACTAAGATAATAAAAGGTCAAATATTAGTTTTGGTCATTTTACTTTTATAATAATATCCGTTGATATGAATAATTAGTGCTGAGAACTACTCCACTTTGTTTAAAATGATGTGATTTAACGATGTTAAATATTTAAACTAACTGCTGATACTATGAAGTTAGAGAGATTAATTACGTTTAATTAAAGTATAACAACGAATTAAAATGTGTTGTGTTACACACTTTAAAAAATGTGATTGACTTTAAAAATCATCTTGAATTTGAACTGTATTAATAATTAACAAAATTTAAAAAATTATTAGTCTAAATAAAACTACAAATTAAATCAAATCAAATCATAAAATCCAACAAGGGGAAAGGGAAAAAAATCAATATCCAGCTGGAAATCTGACGCACCAGATGACGTGAAAAATACAAATCAAATCAAACTAATTAAAAAAGAAATAAAAAAATATTGGTCTACTTTCCAATTTCCAAACCCTTTTTATAGGCGACCCCGTTGCACCGTTTCAAGACTTCACACAATTTCTTCAATCTTTTCCCAAGCTTTCTCTTCTGTGTTTTCTCGTAGCTCATTTCGTTTAATTTATGGAGAAAGGATGGGGCCTTGCCCTTGATTCTGATCCCGTTACTAATGATTTCTTCTCCACCAAAACTTCTTCTACAACCGCTAGTTTCTTTAGGTTGAACCAGCAACGAGACATGTTTCAGTTTCCGGTCAGCCTCGCCGGCTCTAGAGACGACCGCCGTGGAGCCTCCGCTTCTTCCTCCACGCCGTCCAATTATACACGGATTCCCGTCGACGAGGTTGACTTTTTCTCCGATAAGAGATTGAGGGTCGTTGATGAGGATCGTGTTAAGAAGGAACACGGTGAACCTGCTCCTTCCTCCGATTTGGATCTAAATGTAAGCTGTATTTTCCCTTTACCGATTGTTAACTGAAGATTTGATAACAAATCTTTTGAATTATCATTTATTTTTTACTTTTATGTTGTAATTAATTATGAATTTCTTTCTAATTATAGACCGGGTTGCTTCTTCTGACTGCCGGAAGTAATCAATCGACTGTTGATGATGGAGTATCATCGGAAATGGAAGACCGGCGAGCCAAGAATGAAGTAAGACGATGATACTATTAAAATAAAATTCAGTCGCTCTACTCTTTAAACTCTTGAAATTTAGTCCATATAGTTTAATTCAAAGAATTTAGTCTCTCTACTGATTTTAAAATTAAGGTCTAATTGGTAACACTAACACTGCTTTGGACTTATGTTATTGATAGAGGACTAGATTAGGATGGATTAAATTTCAAAATTCCAAACAGCATAGGGAGTAAGAGCAGAATTAAACCTTTTTTTGTTTCCCTTGGTTTTCAGCTGGCGCAATTGCATGTGGAGTTGAAACGCATGAATGCTGAAAATCAAAAGCTTAAAGACATGCTTAGTCATGTCAGCAACAATTACACTGCTCTCCAGATGCACCTTGTCAACTTAATGCAACAGCAAAGAAACCAAGAAACGGAAACCACCCAAGAACAACATCAGGTGATTATAGTATTAATTCGATTAGATTTAAAGTCGAATCGTGACAATCCTTTCAACGAAGTGTATCGAGCTCTTTACTACTCGATTCAGCTTCTGACATAAAATATGTTGTTTATATGGATTTTCAGATTCAAGAAGTGCAATCCGAAGAGACGAAACATGGTGAAGAGGTAATGCCCTTGAAAGTATTAGATCCACGTCCCTCCGGTGGAGCCGAAACAGCGGAGATGATGTCGACTCATTCGTCGTCAGAAGAACGAACACGTTCAGGGACACCTCAAAACAACGTGGAAAAAATAATTGGTAGAGAAGAAAGCCCTGAATCCGAGAGCTGGGGACCTAATAGTAAAGTCCCGAAGCTGAATTCTGGGAAACCAATTGATCAATCCTCAGAGGCCGCCATGAGGAAAGCTCGTGTTTCGGTTCGAGCTCGATCTGAAGCTCCCATGGTATGTATTACAGCCTGCTTTAATCACGTCTTTAGCTGTGAAATTCTTAGATTGTTGAGAAGCTAATTGATTCTTAATTTGACATACAGATCACAGATGGATGCCAGTGGAGAAAATATGGACAAAAGATAGCTAAAGGAAACCCATGTCCTCGAGCTTATTACCGATGCACCATGGCTGTTGGCTGTCCCGTCCGAAAACAAGTATGTTACAATCTTGTTCTTGTTAATTTTTTTTTGAACAATTCCTACCTGCGGAGGGGGAATAGGTAATTTGCTCTGGGTTTAGAACTCACAATCTAAGGAAGGGGAGGTGTCAACTAAGAGCTATTAATCACTTGCTCTGGATGTTGTTGATTTTTAAAGGTTAATTGTATCTGTTTAGGCTATGAAAATACCTTTACTAACACTTTGAAGACTGAATTAGAATGATTTAAAGGTTAGGGACTAATTTAGAATTTAAGAGGATATCTGGTTGATTTAAACCTTTTTTCTTCATGTTTTATTTTGGTCTTATCGAGATTTTAAAGCATGATGCTAACTTATTTCTACGATTAATCTCAGGTTCAACGTTGCGCGGATGATAGAACAATCTTGATAACAACATACGAGGGCAACCACAATCATCAACTGCCGCCGGCCGCCATAGCAATGGCATCGACAACGGCAGCCGCAGCCAGCATGTTGCTTTCAGGGTCAATGCCAAGTGCAGATGGTATCATGAACCAAAATTTGCTTGCAAAGGCAATCCTTCCAAACTCCTCAAGCATGGCAACCATATCGGCCTCGGCGCCATTCCCGACGGTGACATTGGACCTCACACACTCACCGAACCCACAATTCCGAAGCCCGCAGCCTACGCAATGCCAAGTCCCTTTCCCCTGCCAACCCCAAAACTTGCCTCAAGTTTTTGGTCAGCCATTGTATAACCAGTCAAAATTCTCAGGCCTGCAGTTGTCACAAGAAATGGGCTCTTCACAATTAAGCCACCAACAACACCAAGTCCCACATCCACAATTGCAGCAGCCTCAACAGCCTTCGTTGGCCGACACGGTTAGCGCCGCCACGGCCGCCATCACAAACGATCCCAGCTTCACCGCCGCCCTCGCAGCCGCCATCACATCTATCATCGGTGGTGCTCGCCCGAATAGTATCAGCAACACTTCCAACAACAACAACAATACATCACACAATGGGCAATAATTAAGATCTTAGAGACATGTTTATATTATTTTTTTGTACTTTGTTGTTGGAAGGAGGGTTAGAACACAGACCGCCATTCTTTTTTTTTTTACCATTGTTCTATTTTGAATAATTCAGTTCAGATTTTCGAGTAAATACACACAATAAAGAACATAATTTCCTTTCCCGTGAGGATATCCATTTCCTTCTGTTTTTAAAGGATTAATTCCACAATCAGTCCCCAAACTTCAAAGCTTTCATGTCTTTGAAGAACAATGAAGAATATCGTATAACACGACAAAACAGAACAAGGGAGTAATCTTGAAGAAATACAAACATACAAACGTATGAAATGATTTTCCAGCAAGAAAACGAAAGGGATAATTTCTCTCGAGTGTGGAATATTGTGCAATAAATTAATCAGTCAAGAAAGTACGGCTACTAACTTTAACACGTAACTTATACTAAGAAACAGTAGACGACTTCAAGGCAACTACGTCTGCATTGATTATAACGAAAATAAAAGTTGACGGGAAGATGATGATGCGTTGGACCGTAGTTTCGTGGAATTTGTGGCGGTGAGGTTGCAATTATTTTAATGGATAACTCACACACGTTTGCTTTTGTCTTCCCATGCATCCACTTTTGTCATTATCATGCTAATTAAAACATCTTGTCTTGTGTGAATATTTTGGTCAAATTTTGATTTTAGTCCCTTTGTTATGCTAAAATTTGAGATTTAGTTCTCATACTTTATTTGTCGTACTATGATCCTTTTACTTTTATAATATCAGTAGTTTTAATATTGCTATCTGGTGTGATTAAAATATCGAAATGTTTTTTTTTTCTTTTTCTCTCAACAACACCATTTTTAATTGCGTTTGTCAAAATCAAATTAGATATTGAAATCAAAATAGGAATTTGAGTGAACCGTTAAAAGTAGAAATTATAAATCGAAATACTGGCGGTTCAACTAGTTGAGCCGATTATGATGTTTTCTTATATATGAAAATTTAATTATTATTGAATCGGGAACAAGTGGTCTGACCAATTGGAGCAATTGTCTAATTCTTATAACATTACTTCCAACAACAAAAAATCACGCCATCAAGATAAAATTAAATGATTTTTTAAAAAATTAACGATATTAATTATTTGGACTAAATAATGACTTTACAATAGAAAACGATCAAATTGTGCAAGATAAAAGTACATGAACTATATCTCAAATTTAAATATAATAGTATATGGACCAAGATCAGAAATTGTCCAATATCTGGAACGTGAAACTTTGTGGGTCGCACCGTACATCATGCAACCGTGCAATTATAATTAATCCTGCCTACGCTATTTTATCCCGCTCCCATGTGAACTGAACCCCACCCGCATCCTTTCTATTGCTTAATTTCTTGCTTCTTCTCATTATATGGACTTTTTGTGTACGGATCTAAATGTCTACGTATTTTGAGGGAAATTTTAATGATTTACTTGTGTTACAAACATATTTATTACGTTCCGGTTTAAAAAAATATTATAATTAAGTCATATATAATATATTTAAAATACGTAAATTGATATTATTTTTAATGTATCAAATCTAAACTATCAATGATATGTATATATATAGGACTATGATCAAGTTACACAGTGTAAATCTCTCTAAGTTTTACATATTTTTTGGATCGTTGAATGGGTGAAACAGATGGTTGAGATTAACAGTAGAATATGTGAAGATTATCACTTGGGGAAAAAAAGTAAAGAGTTAATCTCATCCATCCATTTTCTCATCAAACGATCCAAAAAACGTATAAAACTTAAAGAGTTTACACTGTATAAGTGGATCTTAACCCATATATATACCTAGTAACTATGCACTTAAGAACTTCAGCAACAGACTTCGATGCCTCTGCGCTTAGTAATTTCGGAGGTGACCCCATGATAATAGCTCCTCTTGCACGATCTTGTAGAATAGACCTTTGTTAGGAGCAATAGTGTTTGAAGGACAATTGTCTCACCCACGTGATTGGATTGCAAAGCCTATTGATTGGTTGCTGAACCTAACTCCGTCCACCCATTAATAGATATCATTAAACCTTACTATATCCCACCGAATAATGCCTGGAGTTATAAATACCTATAGAGTTAAAGAGAATGAAACATGGGACAACAAGAAAAAATATTCCTCTCTCACCTTACTTTCTCTTCCTTACTACGATTATTAGGGGTGTTCAAAAATATCCGACCGATCCGATTCGATTATTCGTTGATCCGATTCGAAAATTTGGATATCCGATCCGATTTTTATTTCCGGATTAGATATTCGATCCGATTTTAAATTTTCCGGATCGGATACAGATCACAATATTTTAAGTTTTGGATTATCATAAAATCCGAAAATAAAAAATTTAAAGAATATTAATTTTGTTATTTTTAACAATTTGATGCTTGTTATATCCAAAAATTAAAAAATCGAAATTTTCATATATGTGAATCTTGTTATATTTAGCAATTTGTTGTTGTTATATTCGAAATTTCAAAATTTTCATAAATACAAACTTCAAATTCGAAAAAATAATTAAATTAAAATATATTTTCGGATAATCGGATATCCGAATATCCGATATCCGAATATCTGATTTTTTTCCGGATCAGATACGGATCACTATATCGCCGATCCGAAAAACCGGATCGAATACAATCCGATATCCGGTTATGAACACCCCTAACGATTATCACACTGCTCGCGAATTTTGGCCCAAATCTACTAGGATAAATCACCTAAAATTACCATAACCAACTTAATACTCATCTCCACCCTTATGTTTGGTGCCTACTAATGCATCAACAATATTAATTTTTTATGTCAAATATGATGTTTAAAGCCTAAATTGATTGCGATCGCATGAAGTGTATTGGGTCTTTTTTTTTCAAACTAGCAATAAAAGTTTGCATTTGTGTGCATGCATTTGGCCATTGTCAAACGTTGTTCAAAATTTTATGGATAAAAGCAGCTGTCACATGGTACGATTTTTAGGCTCTATGTAGAGTGTTGAGACAGCGATGGACCGAGAAATTGGAGAAGGTCGTGGCTAAAATTTATTATTTTTAGTCGTTTTTAGATGCATTTAAGATCTGTTGTACTCCAAACTCACCCAAAAAACTTTTTACACTAAATTTTGATCTCTCTTCACCTGATAAATACCTACCTCCCAATTTATCGATGACCTTTGTTGTATAAAATATTACCTCCTTCATTGTTAGGATCGAGTATCCAACTGTACAAAACAATAATATTCATTTTATAACATTTCATACAAAACAAATTATCATTGACGCATAAACAAAATAGCTATAGTTGAATAAAAGCATATCCAGAATTCAAATCTTAAAACAAAATCATGAGGCAATAGCCAATATGTATATTTATATGTTGAAAGATCTTCCGGTTCTTTCGAGGAAAATTTACAAAGTGTCATTTATTAGACAATTGATTGAATCTCCAATAATCAATCGGTATTATGTGTGTATATATATGTGTTTGGTTATAATCTTGAGATTCTGTTTTCTGACCTTGAAAAAGGGCGTTGGAAACATCTCTTTAATGCGAGACATAAAATATGAGCATTTTGTCACATCTAAAAGAGTTGAGGAACACTAATCTCACATTACAAACAAAATAAGAGGTATTGGGATATAAAAGTGACGGAGTTATACATTCTATTATATATGTTTTTTTAAAAAATAGGTAATGACCCGTAAAAAGTAGTATCAGAACAACTCTTTGACTATTTAATTTTACGCTGAACGCTCTAAGGATGAAGTAGACAAGATAAACAACCGTGACATTGATCCGTCACGAGGACGAATGATTCGTGACAAATACGTTAAAAATTGAGTGAAAAAAATATCACGTCCTAAAAATACAAAAGACATTAATCTTAAATAAAAAAAAGTCTTAAAATATAAAAGTAACCACGCTGCGCTGGTTCAAATACTTTGCACGCAAATACTCACATTTAGCGCATGCAACTCTCCGCATACTCATCTAAACGCCTTGTGAGTTGTGATTCTCCACACGATCATGTGAACCGCACAAAGGATGTTTTGCTTTGTGAATCCACCACGGCTCTTCATATAGAAGGGAAGATAAGAATATCATGTCTAAAATAAAAAATAAATATTTTTTAAATAAATTAAATTATATTTAAAGTGATAGGATTACAAAGGTATTACACCATAAACATTAAAAGTACAATGTATAAAAATAAATATAATAAAATTTTAAGGGTGTGAAAGACATTAAAATACAAAACCTATCAATTTCAGAAAGACTTGTATAAATTATTAGATGAAATTCAGCAAACAACTACTTTGATCAGAGTGCTTTATGAAGAAAGCAAATTCTTTCGCTACTGTTCTAGACATATCGGCACAACCACAAAAGAAAATCATAAGCATATACAGATCGGCCTCCTTTATTGACAAAACGCTCGTTGATACTCGTTGCCAAATGCTAAACTGTCAAAAGACAGACAACTGTCACAAAAACAAACTATAACTGCTATAAAAGTAGACGGAAAAACTTCCATAAAAGTAGATTAATATAAAACTGACAAAGCAACAACAAAAAAAATATTCATTAGCAAAATGAATTTTATTTATATACAAAACTAGCAAAACATTGAAAAACGTCGTTGGCAAAGAAAAAATACAACAAAAAAACTTTAAAAAACTTAAAAAATTCCTCGTAATCGCCGTAGAGCAAATGAGAAAAAGTAAAAAATGAGATTTATCGAAAATAAACTTTTGAATATACCAATTAATGGAATTTAATTATTCATTTGACAACTACACTTTATAAAATTCTGTTGAATGAATTAAAAAATCTCATAACAACATATACAAATATCTAGACAAAATAATATATCAAATCACTTGTTTAACTCCCTAAATTTACACTTTAGCTGAGAATAAAGCAACACGATAATACTCATGGGTAGATCTAAGTGGTAGGCAGTTTGATATCACTTAGAAGATCTTGAGTTTGCTAAGAGACTCATTCACAAAAATCAAATGTAAAACGCGGATCAATTCGAACTAATCAGAACAAAACTTTAAGGAACCGAGAGCACAACAAAAGAAAACAACACAATAAGAAGTGGTGAGATAACTTACTTCTACAAAACAATGGAGGAAAGAAAGACAAAGAGCCAACACCAAACTAGAAACCTTTCAGCGTATTGTCTCAATCCAGAGAAGAGTATAGGATCGATAAGCTCGGTTGGGATAAAGGTTGAACATCGACTATCAATGAAAATTGTTTAAAAATAGAGTAATAACAAATAATTTCGATCGAATTAAATAATCGGACAAAAGTTCTTTAGAAACATACATATATGAATGGTTGATATTAAAAGTTAGAAACATTGAGACTTTTAAGGGAAAAAAGAGAGGAGTTTAATCTCAACCATTAAATTATACTCGTCCAATGATCCCAATTTAGTGTAAAAGAAAGTCTTATATATGTATATAGATAAAAGGATAGGATCCGGTTATACAGTATGTTTTTTTTTAAGTTTTAGACGTTTTTTGGATCGTTGGGTGAGTGAAAGATTAACAATAGAATATGTGAAGATTATCACTTGAAAAAAAAACTAAAAATTAATCTCAGCTATTCATTTCGTCCATCCAACAATCTAAAAAATTTGTTGTGTAACAAAATGTTAGTTTTCAATAAATAAAATTAAATTCTACAAATAATGTTAATTCATTGTCATGTGTCTTATTTATTTGTAAATGTTACACATTAATATTTTATAAAAAATATGAATTGTATCTCAATCCAACTCAAAGACTAATTCAAAGAGATTTATTGGTAATAGGATTCTTAAAGAAAGGGTAATTTTGCCATTTCATTTGAACACCTTGAAACCCTAAAAATGTTTAGCATATATATAAGGGGCCTCCAATTGTATTCTCTTTGTTGTCATTTGTGGGTGGAAGACATTAGGATCTCTCATGTGAAGATGAAGATGAAACTGATGGTGATTTTTTTTCTCTTTTCTTGGAATCATGTAAGTTATTTTATTGAATTTTTTGTTTTATTTTGTTTTGTTTTGTTTTGTTTTAGGGTATAAATTTCCTTCTCCAATTCGAATCTTTGATCATTTTTTTAATGAATAAAGTAAGAGATCCATTGGGAGGGAAATTAGGATTCTTTTTCTTCTTTGTGATGAACAATTCTTTTGAAAGTTAAAAGAACTAGGTTTTAAAATTTTAAATCTTTGTTTTAAATCTCATTAAATATTTATTCATTGTAAAATTATTGTTTTTTCATCTTTTATATAGTAATAATTTCATATTGCCTCACACATGTATTTAACTAAAAAACTATTTTTTGAACTCATTAAGTAATCCAAATGAATAAGAGTGTTATTCATACTTGATTAGGATTAAGTAGTTTGTCCGCACGGTGTGTAGGACGTAGCTAAAATTAAACATTGAGAGTGGCCGAAATATTAAATTTTAAAAGTACAATGGATTATTAAGCATTTAAATTCAAATTTTAGGGGAAAAATTTAAGACTTAATTTATCTAATATTTAAACCTATAGAGCCCTAAATTATTATTAGACTGAAAAAAATTAGAGCACAATTTTATCCTTCTTTGATTCGGCCCTTACTTGATTAAATATTTAATAAATATTTGTATTTTAAATTTAAATACTTATTTTCTTACAATGACCAAAATGCTATTAGGCTAAAATTTATCAAATATTTAAATTTTTTAACAGAAGTATGGTCCCTTTGGTAAATGTGTGGACCTTGTTAAAATATTAAAATTAATGAAAAGATACAGTCTTGCAATAAAATCAGACAATTAAAGAAGGGTGTAATTTTACACAAGCACTATGAACCTAAATCTTAAATTACTAAACATAAACCTTAAATCTTAAAGCCTAAATACTAATTTTAAATTCTAAATACCACGACCCAAACTCTTAAATTTTAAACCCTAAAGTAAACTTCTAACCCCTAAAATTAAAATATTTGTGTAAACTAGAATTTACACATGTGTATTAAAGTTTTTCTCATAAAAAAATCATTTCTGAATACCTGTATTCATGTTATTTTTTTCTTATCATATTTTAAAATTTAAAATGTATTTTATTTTTCAGAAATGATTACTTAATATACTAGAAGTAGATTGATTTTATATTCACAAATAATTTTAATCTATTATTATGTCTTATTTATTTATTTAAATATTAATAAAAATCATATGATGATAGTAGTTTAAAATCGCTTATGAATTTAAAAAACTTCATCATATATATATCAAATAATAATTTGGAAAGTAAGCCTTTTTCATGTTATTGCTCATCTCTTCCTAGATTGACAATGCATGCATTTGTGTTTGTATATGTATTTTTATTGGCGGAGCCAATATGGTGATCGGAGGTATCAGTTCACATCTAATTTTTTTTTTAATATATCTTGATATTAATATAATATATAAAAATATTAAAAAAATTGACACCATAATTTAAATTTAGCATTATTTTTTCTAAACTTTGACACTACAATTCAAATTTTATAGTTCTTGTGTATCGTGATATATATAATTTAATATTTGATATGTTTTGGGATTGACATAATGACTAGTATTTTTATAAATTTAAAAATTATATAAATGGGAAACATGTCATTATTTGTGGAATTTTTTCTTTTCACTTGGAGTATCCTCTAAAAAATCTTAGATTTGACCATTCATGTTGCTATATTGATTTCACACATTTTGTTTATCATCTTATAACTGATAATTATTTGTTACATTACATGTATTATGCAATTAAAAAAATTCACTATCAGTATATCAAATAATAATTCATTCTTTATGATGTGACGACGACTTAAAAAATTTATATAATGATTAAATTATTTCTCGTGTCAGTTTCATATTTATGTAATCATATCATGCTTAATATCATCGGTTCAGAACAAAGAGGATATAAGAGATGAACAACAAAAATGATTGGTATATATGTTTAATATTCCAATTGAGATATAAGTAAAAAAAGGTTAAGTTCCAATCAACAAGGAAACTTCCAGCCCGGTTAGCCTCTATTAGTTGGCCAACAGAACATGCCGGTTCGCAGTTGCCTAAGCCTGCCTTCAATGGGGAATCAGTTCGGAGTTGATATCAGTTCAGACAATTCGTTAACAGCTCGTTCTACTGCATAAATTATCATCTTCTTGATCTGTTCACATGAAATCGAAAACCGTAAAAGGTTTTTTGCAGGAGATGTATAGCAATTCAAAACATTGATGAAAGGATGCACCTACCTCAAGTTTGTCTTCTCTGGCTCTATGGTTCTTGGGTAGTTGCCGGAACTCCTCTGTCAAACGAAGACACTCCTTGATGTTCTCCGGAGACACGAAGTCCACAGCCACTTTGGTGCATGACTGGGAAAAACACAAGGTATGAGAGTCCACTAATATAAGTTGAACATCAACAACGGATGGATCATGGATGTATTGAATAAATACCTTGAGATTTCTAACTTGGTGTGGACATCCTGCAGGAATGAAAACAGCCTCTCCAAGCTTTTGCTCAAACGTCCACGGTTTGACTCCTGAGATCATGCAAACACTAAAGTGAGGATCATAACAAAGTTTTCATAGTAAATACTGAGATGCATTCCCTGTACTAACCAAATTCCTCCTTCAATCTCCTTTTGTGCTCCGCAGTTAGGTAAAATGACTGGTCATGAATCGGATGGATAACCTAATCATAAATGCAAAACCATCAAGAACGTCGAGCAAATGTCATAAGAAATGTTTCTTTCAATACATATGATTATGGGTTAGTCTAGTATTGTTGTCGTTGAAAAGTGTTTTGAATGTCATATAAGCAAAGGTTTACCTTTTCAACTGGTGAGCAATAAGTATGTCTGAATTCTTTGGAGTACTTCCTAAGACAATGTTCCAGTTTAGGAACATCCTCCCTCCTAAAAATGTCCCACAGGGCACCACCAGTCTCCTTTCCGCTGGTGGATGGTTCAGGAATCGAACCTCCAAGCTCATATCTGTAAACATTACGTACATTGCCACCCAAGTTGTAATCTTTCTGATCTGCAGTTTTTGCAGCATCAAAGCCTTGTTGAATTCCATGGGCACTATCTCTCTCTAAACGCTCCTTTTCATCCTGTGCTTTGTGTTTCATTTTCAATTTTGCTATCTCAGCGATCTGTGTGTCGCTCAAAGCTACCTCAGCAGTATGTGTCAAAATGTTTACCTATCCACCAAAGGTTAATAGATGTTATTATAACCAGATGTTATAACCAAGTTGTTGCATGACAATGAAAAACAAAACTATTTATCTAGCTCCATCATGTTGCATTTAATCAACTTTGGTATAAAAATGATAAAATTTTTTTATAAAAATATATGGGTTAATTTCAATCATAAATTTATTCTCATCCAATAGTCCATAAAAAGTGTAAAACTTGAATGAATTTTATATGCTATAAGTGGATCCATATATATGTGTGCGCCCGCACAATATAACACCAATATCTATATACACACACAAATAATGAATATAATATTCTAGGCTGCAAAATCTTTTGGCTAATTAAGGCATATCACATCCGAAAGATCACAAAGAAGCTTGGAAGAGGGGAGGAACAACACCTAATATATACACACCCAGTGAATATAGAAGCATACTGCATCTGACAGATCACAATGAATATAGAAGCATACCGCATCTGACAGATCACAGTGAAGCTAAGTGACAGAGTCCCCTCTTCCAAGCTCCTCGATTATCCCATAAGCAATATATGTTTTTGGGCCCAAGTCTGGTTTGATAACACCTGGTGGCAACTTCACAGCAAGATTAAGGATGCCAGACCTAGGATCAGTGTATTCCTGAAGTGGCAACATGCTTATAAACTCGACAAATGCCGAGGCAAGAGATCATCAAACTTATCCGATGGTGGCCAGTCCTTCAACTTTAGCATCTCTGGCCATAAGTTTTTGTATATGTTCTCCCTTCTGTATAGCCTTTGAAAAATTGTCGAGTATTAATCTCAACCTGCATACCTTGACAAAGTTAGAATTCAAAAATAACAAGTATGAAAAGAATGAATGGGAAAAGATGAAACTAACCTCACAGCCAGCTAGACAATCAATAGACTTAACTTCAGACATTTCCAAATTTCCATTTTCACATAAAGCACGCCACATTACCATCGGTTCCCAGCTTAAACCAGATGAATCTGCAAGAGTATTCTGAACTATAACTGGTTCACCTTTAGCCCAGTGTGTTTGAAAGCGACTTAGACCTTCATCATGGTCATCATTTGAAGTTGAATATAAGCTATTGTCAAAATATTCTTCTCTAGAAGCACTATCTCGAAGCCATTGTCTCATTCTGCAGGCGCTCAACGTTTGCAATGCCTTTTCTTCCAAATTTGAAATCCACCCAGCTGGAAGGATACGTTTAAGCTCCAATCTGCAATCACAGCAACCACCCATTTTCTTTGGAGGACAAGTAATACTTCCATCATTGTTAGCTTTCCACAGAATTGAAGGCTCAACCTGGTTATTAGCTGTTTCTTTAAGATAATATTCTGGTAAAGGGTCTCCACCATGAACATAATCCAAACCTCTGTTCCTGTATTGGTAAGCAACTTCACCACGGCTAGAAAGGCGTCCCTCCCGAATTTCCTTACAACAACTAAGACATAATTCATATGAGCATTTGGGCAGCTACGATGAAGGTCAAATATTGAAGTTGCACAATGGTCACTGTTCCAAGGAGAGAAAAAAAAAATCAGAGACAGGGAGATGGTTAACAATAACTTGTAAATAACAGATGCAATTGCAAGATTTATCGTATTCTTGTGTAGAGGAATTACTTACCAATAGACACGCTCATCAGTATAAGAAAAAGTCTCCGGTATTTCAACTTTAGAAGGCAGTAACCCTATATAGAGAACCTTTTGTCAGGAACTAATTGAATCTTCACAGAAAGCTGGCGGCCAAAGCTTTAAAGAATGAAAAGCATACCTTGAATGTCAGCCTCAACCTCTGTCTCCTGCTTTTGAATCTTGCAAATTTGTTTCATAAAGGGACGCAGTGACTCAATCAAGTATTGCAAATGCTTAATCTTTTCCTCATCTGTGATGTCTCTCTTTGAGGTCTGTAGATTAGGCAGAAAGAGAGTTATTGGGTGTAAGTTTCATTGATCACTCACAGCCCCAGGCTAGCAAAAGAAATAATCAACAATCTCAGTGACAAATACAGAGTAGATGGTTCATCCAAAAGAATAAATCTGACTCTAGAACATATTTCATTTTCAAGTTACTTAAGGAGAAAAACAGACTTAATTAATCCACTTGAGTGCAAACAGATGCTGCAGTTGCAATTCCTGCTACAAAATGGGCACTGCTTTGCAATTTCTTCTTCTGGTATATTGGGATACCTATACACAATTACACATCACAGAAGGAGAAAAAGTGAGAAACACTTTAAGATTATTAATAATAGAAGATTGAAGCCTATTATGTTGAAATTTTACCATTGTTTGATACAACGGGTGCAATACACTTTGTCTTTACACTTCAAGCACGGAACGACGGTTATTCTATCTTTCACACACTGATGACACTTGAAATTTTTCTCTTGGCCTAATTGATTCAATATTTCTCAATTGTCAGTGAAATCATATATATGAAAAAGAACATACAAAAAGAAATATCAGTTGCAGAACAAAAACTAAATACAACACCTCAACATTCTTCTTTGTGCACCTATCACGGCTGCTACCATCACATTTCAAATGTGAACTTGATGAGACTGAAGAAGATGATGTCAATGAGGAAGAAGAAAGCCCTGAAGCATCAATAGGATCACAGTTTTTCTCCATAACCTCAGATGGCTTCTTTTGGTCCTCTCACTGTCTGACTTTCTGCTTTTGCTCCGCTCTTTAATGTTCATAATAGCAATAGCCTCCTCATCAATGTCCAACTTTCTACTTTTGTTCCGATTTTTAATGTTCATGATAGCAACAGCCTCTCATCCCATTCATCTACTACATCTTCCTCAAGAGAAGTAGTTCTCTTGTCTATTCCATTCAGACTCCTCTTGGGAAATTCCTCATCCTCTGAGTATTCGATGTGATTTTTGGTTCTTCTAGTTGAAAACCGGACCCCATTGCCCTTCCTTTTATTTTTGCTGTGAACTATGTTGGGGTTCTTTTTCTTTGTCACATTCAAACTTAAGGATATCTGCGTACCACAACCAGTAGGAACCATTGAACCGATCTCGCTTCACAATCATGGTTTCCAGTCACACTGCAAAGATTAAACCAACATTCATACTTTATAACAACTAATGCTAATCAAAATTCAAAGAAATTGGCATTCTTAATATTCTTTTATACAGAAAAAAAAAAACTACTAATTAGTATCCCTCTAAATAAAAACATACAATTCTTTTAAAATATCTAATATAAGCAAGTAACACAGTTAACAAAAACTTCAGTCATGGATTCAGTGTGACTATCAAGCCAAAAAGCTCATACATTATATCTGTATACATTATCTGGAAAAAAATTTATTCAATCCATGATCATTAGCAACCAAACAAAAATCTGTTACTAAAACAACCTGCATTTACTCAGATTAATCAAATCAATTATCCTCGATCCACCGAAGATATCATCCAAAAGCAACACTGAATTGAATGAGGATTTTCATCTAAATACAGAATAATAATGCGGACTCATGATCATCAAGAAATTCATTCACCGGTGAATCTCATTAAGGCGTCAAAGCAATGCAAAGAACAAGAAAATAAAATAAAGCCAGCTGATAAAAAGATTAACATCGAAGCAAAGCATAATGGAGAATTCATAAATGAAATCAAAAGCAAAATTTAAAAAAAAAAAATCAAACCAACAAACAAAAGTAGAAGAATCTGAGACGGACCTGATTGCTTGAAGAAAAAGATTACAGGGCGAAGAATTACTTATTATTATTATTATTATTATTCCTTATCGATTTAGAATTAGGTACGGCTAATCTGGTAAAGCCAGAGAAAGACTTGGTTTAGAAGACTTAGAGTTCTGCAGTAGGTTTATATAGTGTGATAGGACGGTCGTTTTCAACGGGCCAGGCTCTGGGACCAGACCCGAAACAGAGGCGGTGTCCTGTTATTGGCGGACTCATCGTTTGCATTGATTTTATATTCCTTGAATATAAGCACTTTATAAAGTAAAATATTTAATTCGGTTTGCATGAATTAAATTAAAGTTTACCCACAAAGAAGTAGAGTATTTCTGGTAAAATATACTAAATAATATTTAAATTTGATTTTTAATATGATATTTGCGTTTTTATCTAAATTTATAGGGTTATATTTTGTTACCTCATATTCTCTTAGGTTATGAGCTTTAGACATTCTCTTTCTTCTCGTATAGTTCTTCTTTCTCTCTCCTCTAGGCATGATTAAAATTAAAATTAGGATTAAGATTTGTCAAAAAAAAGTTAGACAATTATTTCATACACAGACGATGTAAAATTTTTGTTTACATAAAAGTGTCTAAAACAAGACAAAAAATCAAAGTTAAAATACCTAACCATAAACTCATATATACTAAACTCTAAACACTAAATATTAAACTCTAAATTCTAACCATAGACCCTAAATTCTATACCATGCAATCTAAATTCATAACCTCAAAACCCTAAACTAAAACCCTAAATCCCAAAACTAACCCGCTTGTGGAAACTAAAGTTTTCACCGCCGATGTTTAGGATAATAAAATATGACGAAACACGAAAAGGATTAAAACTTATCCAAACAACTCAAAAAAAATGATAGATATAAATAAACACTATTGCCGAAGATGAAGAATAAACATCATTAACACAAACATAAAATATAACAATGATTACCCGTTGCCAAAATGAAATTACCACAACTCAATCGTCACCTATCTTCAATGATTGCGAATGTATATAAATATTTTTTTATAGTCTAAAACGTAATAGATCAACAAGATAACATAATGAACGTCGTCTGAAGAGGAAACGTCAAAGGCAACTCTAAAAAAATATATATATCACAAAAACAAAACAAAAATCTACTATTTTCGTACAAAGGGGGAATCTAACTAAACAAAAATTACTTAAGTATATCAAATAAAGGGGAAGAGCGATAAGAAAAGATAATGGAAAGATAGCATCGGCTACCAGTCTAAGATTAGTGTTGTAGCCGACGATGAAAATATATACAAAAATTAAGGAAAAACGACACAAGAAAGAATTATCTATTTTATATTTAAATTAATATTGTGAATAAAATAAAAAAGAACAAAAAAAAAGTCTCTTTAAACAATTTTCTCTTTGTTTACATTATCCAATTGACAATGATTAATGATTCACATCATTATTCAAAATCTCTAGTACTATATTGCATGCAAATATATTATCGACGTCGATTTGATTTCGGTTCCACTTATTACCAAACATGACAAAATTTATTGAGATCTCTTTATTATCAGGTACATGAGTCATGTATAATGTCTCTGTTGAAGACATTTTAATCTCTTCTAGAGATTTTCATAATCCGTTGATTTCTCGATCGGACTATCATAAGATATAATTCATTTTCCTTTTCGAGGATTTTTATCTTTAGAACCTACTTGTCTACCACGCTTCAGGCGTGAGTTAGACTCATTAGCAACTAGAGTTTGTCCTTATAGGACATCAATTTTAATCGAAGCATTCATAGCTAGTATATGTGACTTAGTCACTCTTTTAGGGTCAGCAAAATTATCTGGCAATTGATTTGCTAAGTTTTGTAAATGAATTATCTTTTGAACTTCTACTTCACATTTGTTGAGTATGTGGATCAAAATGAGAGAATGATAATTCATTTCAACTTATTTCTTTTCCCATCTGTGTATTTTCTCCCCTAATGTTGGGAAAACTGAATTATTAAAATAATAGTAGGCAAATTGAGCTGTAAATAAATTCCCTATCAGAAGCTCGAGATATTTAATTATCAAGGGGAATTTGAGTCCGACATATATTCTCAATCTCCTTTGAGAACCCATATTTGTGCGTTGTGGTGGAGCAATTAAAACATATACCGTACACCCCAAAATTATAAGATGAGAAATATTTGGTTCATAACCAAAAACCATGTGTAATAAGAATAACTTATGATAATTTATTGGCCTAATGCGAATTAATGATGCTGCATGTAAAATGGCATGTCACCAGCATTATCAAGATGAATTGTTTTTATAGGGTAATCTGGAAAATGTCCTCGTAATTTTATCAACTGAGCAAGTAACCTCGCAAACACCAAGTTGCGGGTTGATAACAAGGATACATGTGACCATCTAGTCGATGCATCGATTAAAACCGTAAAATATCTATATGGTCTATAAGAAGGGTGTATGGGCCCACATATATCACCCTATATCAGTTCTAGAAAATTAATAGATTCACAATGTATCTTAACCAGTGATAGTCGAATAATTAGTTTGCCTTGAAAGCAAGCATCACATAAAAAAACTTTATTTTGAAGAATCTGTCAGTTCTTCAATCGATGACCACATGAAGTGTCAATAACTTTTCGCATCATAATTAAACCGGGATGGCCTAACCGGTCATGCCAAATAATAAAGTTATCAGTAAACTTCTAGTTTACAATAGCATGAGCTTAATTTGTACTAATTCTTTTGTAGTACAATCCAGATGATAGTACATGTAATTTTGTCAAGATTTTTTTATTGCCTTAAGTTATAATCGTAATATGGAGATAGTCAGCATCCAATTAACTAATAGTCTCAATATGATATATATTTATGCGAATATCTTTAAAATTTAATAAGTCTCTTTGCGACTTTGATGAGTATAACACATTGTAAATATGAAATTAAGTTCCATTTGACAATAACATATTTGCTCTTCTAGAGTCTTCTATGATATTAGTACTTCCGGATATAGTACTCGCATTATTCTCTTACATTTTTAAATGAGAAAATATGCATAATTATGCACCTTTCAATATGTGCCTTGTCTCATTCACTTCAAGAAAAGAAAAATATTGAATATAGCACATATCAAATCGATTATCTATCAAAGATAATGTCTCAAGAATTTATTACTCTTCCGGAGCATTGAAATTTTAGTAATTTGAGATATAGTACTCACATTTTCTCCTTACATTTAAATGGGAAAATATTTCTTATGCTTAAGTATAGTATGAGTACTTGCACTTTCTGCTAAGCAAAAATCGCCGCAATTCATTGCATATTTTATTTCGAAAGTAATCATATTCTTCAAAGGATAATAAATAAATGTTTTAAAATACTTAAATATATATAATATAAATGTAAACAAATAATATGTAAAGCATATTAACATAAAGCAAAATAAATTAAAAGATAAATTGTTCTCTTTAGAGGTTATAAGGAAATAAAATAAAAAGGCAAATTATTTCCTTCAGGGGTTATGAGGAAATCAACAACATCCAAATGAGTTGGACTAACAACGCCATAATTATTTTTGTCATTTTCATAAACAAAATTTATTTATATTTTATTTCCTTTATCATTCATGATTGTGGATAAAGGTCCACAATGCTTCAGCGTTTGACAGAAACGAGACAAATGGTTTATATCGACGCATTGATAACATAAAGATTTTAATAAGATCTTTATCACTCTTGTCATCCTTATAATCTCATTTCTGGTGGATATAAGCATTCTATGATCATCTTATCTATGCCTATTTTTATGGCATCAATCGCGACCATAATTGCTAATATGGCATTTATTATTTCCGCTATAAAATGTCACATTCACTTCAGGAAATAGAGCGGAGCCAATAGGTCTTTAAAACCTTTTTTCACGATATTGTGTCTACAGGACAACTTTAATTGCGTGAAAAGTGGAGTATGTTTTTTCTAACATATCCTCATTAGTGATACTCTGACCACAAAATTTTAATTTAATTTGAAACATTCACATGCTGAGTTTTATTCACCGACCATATAGTGAATTACATGTTTGCATTCACTTCAGGGAATGAAACAAATCCAATAATAGCTTGGAATAAACATCATGCTTGCATTCACTTCAAGGAATGCCTCTTATAAAAATTCTTGGATCAAGACGAATTTTCGTAGCTTGAACTTGAGAGAAGTCTATAGTCGAGTTTTTCGACACATAAGAATTGTTGCTTTCAAGCAAATATAGACTTTATAACAGTCATCCTATTAAAGAATAATTGATCAGCCAATATATTTAATACTTACCAGACTTAAAAATTAAGACATCAAATTAAAAAAAAATTATACGTATTGAATTTGCCTTCAGTTGTTTTCTTTTGATTGAAATTTTCAATCCAATAAAGAACCACATTGGAACCTTTTTCATCCTTGGTGAACTATGAAACAATCACACATTTTCATCATGATGTTATATGAACCTTAAAAATCAAAACGCCAATTTAAAAAAATAATAATAAAATATAATCTCAAATATATATATATAAAGAAAAAATAAATGAGAAAAAATTATTGAGGTGCATATAGCCTGTGAATCTCAAAAAACATCATTGTCAAGTTGCATATCCATTCCCCCGCTTTTTTTACTTTCCTTAAAGTAGCGGTTGGTCATTCTACCATTGCATAACACCATATTTTTCAAACTAAGTTGATATCGTAGATTTTATTGAAGACTCGGTATTTGTTTCTGGAATTATATATATAAACTCGGTGCTAACAAAATGTCATTGAATATTAGAACGAAATAATAATAAAATAATAGATCAAAATATATTGACCTTAATATAAGAGTGATTAACCAACCACTATATCGATATATATAAATAAGAAAACATACCAAACTTTCTAAGTTAAGTTGAATATACTGTAGATGTAGTCGCCAATATCTTGTAGAAATCTTTTTCGGGAATTGCCGACAAGAACCACAGTTATTGAGCGAGATCTTGCTGATAACATGTTGTGAATAAAATAAAGAAGACCAAAGAACAAGAATAAAAGAACAAAGATGAGAAACAAAGAGAGAGACTTGTATTATATTCTCAATGTAGGATTGTGTACAATGCTTTCTACAAACTCTATATTTATAGGCATAAGATGAAAACTCTAATTTCAATAGGTACTAAACCCTAATAATAAGGTATATTAAAGTCTCATTTAATATATGGATATCCACCATAAGTAAAGATATTAATAACAATTAATTATTTTTTAACCTATACATGTGTTGAAATGGAATTTCAATATCTAAGGAGACTCTAACATGTGACAAAAATATCATAAAATCGTCAAATTTATACGCTGGTGTTGAATTTAAATGTCATTTTGTATGGTTCGAATCTCGATATTGAAATATAATATATCTCTATTTAATAAAAAAATTAAATTTTAAAAAACATAGAAATTATATTAAAAAGGCTTAATAAAAAATAAGTGCCTAAACTATACCTCTTTTGAACTTTATGTGCCTAAAGTAGTTTTTGTTAAAAATAGGTGCCTAAAGTTTACACCGTTATAATTTTAGGTGGCTGATAATTAACTTAGTTAAAAAAATCGTTAACCAATCAATGCCAAAATGTTCAATTTTTACAAAACAGTCCCAAAATCTTAAATTTTCCCAAATCTAACCCCCAAATCGTCGCCACTTCCACCGCCGATCACCGTCCTTGATCATATCCTTTTGGTCTTCGGACCTAGTCGATCGTTTCCTTTGTCACGCCGTCATCGAAAACGACAAATGGCGTGACATTCGATCGTCGAATGCGAAATCAACGTTCGGCTGCCACGCCATTCGTCTTTTCCTGCGACGCCTTGATGGGAGAAACGACCGTTAGGTCTGACGACCAAAGGGTTATGCTCAAGGGTGGCGATCGACGACGAAAGCGGCGGCGATTTGAGGATTTGAGTTTGGGAAAATTTAGGGATTTTCTGCAAAACTAAAAATTTTGTGTAAAAAAATTGTTTTAATTTTTTATTTTGAAATAAATAAAATAAACATGCCACATGTCATGTTTTGATTAGTTAGCGGATTTTTTTAATAGAAATTAACTACCAGGCACTTAAAATTATAACGGTTGAAACTTTAGGCACCTAAAGTTCAAAAGATATATAATTTAGGCATTTATTTTTTATTTAAGCCTATTAAAAATGACATTCAAATACAAAATCGTATATTAAAACAAGTGATGAACATATAGATTTACTTAAAAGATTTTAGTTACACCATTATGTATGAGATTTGGGTTTTAATCCCTCTATTTTAATCAGATGTAGTTTAATCATCAAGTTTTATAATGTTACTAATTTTCATACACATTAAAACCTAAACTTTTGTGAAAATACAGTACATAAAATGACTGAACTATTTTCGAAACTCTATACCCTAACTTCAATGTCTAAGCTATCTTCCAGACATTAGGCTGATTAGAGCATTATTTTCATACAAGGATCCAACATCCCAATCCTCGGTCGAAGACGACAGTGTCATAAGTGCGACGACGATCGTCCTCATGCTCGGCCTCAGCTGCGGGTTTTCTTGCGTGCAAGCTTGCGCGAGGCGCGCCATCTGCTACCGATGACAGCTTGTTAGAACCGAGATCAATGAGAACATACAATCTTATACTTACATTTAGTTTACGGGCCGGAATTATAATTCACCTTGCAGATCGCGTCGAAGGAGTATCCATCGCCTAGCCTGGGGTCAACAAGTTTCTGTATACCTTCTCTTGAATCAGGCTGATTAAGAACACCTTCGAACTGCGAATATCGAACCAAATTCATTTAAACACGATTATGGAGAATCGGAAATTTACAGGTCATGACTAAAGTAGTGCAAGAGAAAGGTGGTAACCGATGAATGTATACCATTGCGACGAGTCCCGTCGATTCGGTGACTTCTTCATTCGTCTTGACGACAGCTTTCCTGGAAGATATCAGTTCGTAGAGAACAACTCCGAAAGCATATACATCGACCTTGGGGGAAACATCACCGTATTGAGCATACCTTTAAACAATGCCACATTGAGGCGAATTAGTTACTTGTTCAACAAGCATGAGAGCTAAAGGTTTGTACATGCACTGTGATCAGACGAGTTTATTCTTACTCTGGTGGCATGTATCCGAAAGTACCGACAAGACGAGTTTGCAATGAATTGTTTCCGAATTCGGTTAGTTTTGTCAACCCAAAATCAGCCACCTATTCACCGATATATACACCAATCAGTTAAACGAAATGCATCTCAATTTTAGATTAGTTTTCGACATGTTATACAGATATATTCGATAACCTTAGCACGAAAGTTCTTGTCTATTAATATATTTGCTGATTTAATATCGCGATGAATGTAGACAGGGACAGTATGCTCGTGGATGTATTCGAGCCCTCTGGCCGAGTCCAAAGCGATTTGCACCCTTGCAGACCATGGCAACGGATCTCTATCTGAAAACAGAACATGATGCATCACCGAATGATGAGGTGCATATTGTGCATGGATCACACATAGAAGTACTTCTCACCTTGCCGGCGCAAATGCTGACTTAAATTACCATTCTCGATGAACTCATAGACTAAGAACAACGAACCTTCGACACAATATCCGATCAAACGCACCTGCAATCAAATTTTAAGATACGGTCATGTATACATTCATGATTACACGATTGAAATCACATTATGAGGAGAAGCAAATAAGGGAATACCAGGTTCAAGTGACGAACATGTGTTAAAACCTTCAACTCGGCGAGAAATTCCTTCGACGCTTGCATATCCATTTTCTTGATTGCAGCTTTCTGCAACCATTAACAGGCCTAAACATGATTCCGTGCCCTGCAATAAGCTAGTCTTTATTAACATCAAGCGAGATGTTAGGAGACGGTACCTCGCCTCGTAGTTCTGCGAGGTAAACGGTTCCAAACCCTCCTTGTCCGATCTTATTAGCAATGCTGAAGTCATCGGTCGCCTTGGCGAGCTCTTCATACGAGAACTCCACAGATTTTTCCACCGTGATACCGGTGAGGCCCGGAGAAGCAAAAAGAGTCGTTGTTTCCGAAATCATCTTTGGGGTACCTACATACACAATACCACAGGATACAGAGGATTAATCAACGTTATAGACCGTAATTAAGTGCTTAAAATACGCTCAACGGCGATTGAAAGACCGTAAAAGCTCACCGCGTCCATGTTGAATGTAGTGGTCCGGTAATGCTTGTAGGAGTAACAATGCTTCGGCAACTTTCTTCCTTCGGTAAAGACCGGCATATATAAAAAGTCCCAACAACAAAGCCCCGGCGACACCGGCAATCGATATGCCGACAATAACTCGACTTGAGATTCCTGGTTCAAATGCCACGAATAAAGCTCAAGACAACATCAGGACATTGAGGAATGAAAGCTAAATGATTATATGTAGAGAATGATCGATCCTTACCAGTGGTGCTGCAATACAAGAGCAAAGAACAATTGACACAATGCATTAGTTAAACTGAACAAAGTTGTGATTAAAAATTCAGTTTAAGGATGTAAGAAAGATGGTATATCCATTACCTGGTCTTTAATGGTGGAAATTTTCCAGTTTGGTCTGCATAGGAAGGAAGCAGATTCTGATTATTAAGGCCATACCGTGTGGAAAAGACCAGGTGACCAACTAAAATTATGATTATTAAGAGCATAACCATGAAACAAAAGTACAGAGGGACCCAGTGGCGGAAGCATTAAGGGACCGGTGGGGCTCAATTTTGTCCTCAAAATTTTTAAAAATTTTAATTTGACCCCCCAAAATTTTTAAGAATTCATATTAAACTTAAAGTTTTAAATATTTTTAATTAAAGTCCCTCTCAATTTTTTTTGTTAAATATCTTAAAATTATTAAAATTTTAGTTAAACCCTTAAATTTTTTTAAATTTTCGTTCAATCCTCCAAAAACTTTTAAAAATTTGAGTTGGGCCCCGCAAACTTTTTCTCTAAGTTTCGCCGCTGGAGGGACCGATGAAGGTCAGACGCTCCTAAAATCTTAAAAATTACTAAAGTTGTAAGTAAGAGTAACGGTAAAATTATATTTTAATCCCTTAAAATTATAATTTATATTTTTTACCCTTTAAATTTAATTTTTTAAAATAGTTCTTTAATAAATAATATTGAGTTCCTTCCCATAAAATTCCTCCCAACATAGGGAGAAATTATTAGATGGACCCGGCTTTTCACGTCATCTATGGTCCATCCAATGAGATTCATTTATTTCAGCTTAACTTTCAAAAAACTACCCCTTTTAATGACATGTAATTAAGAGGTGAAGATTGGGTACGGGTAAAACTTTTAGGCAGCTTTGAATTCAACACACTTTGACGTATTCTTTGTTTTTGGTCCTTCCGATGTTTTGATTCTTTTGAAATAAAATAATATGTTAAACAATTCTTAATGAGATCAACATCTAATAGTAATAACGTTATTTTTTTACTCGGAAAAAAAATAATGTGATTTTCAAATTTGGTCTAATTAGGATTTAGTCCTTTTGCTATGCTAAAATTTGAGATTTAGTCTCTCTACTTTAACTTAATATAGTTTGATCTTTTTACTTTTATAATTTTACTAGTAGGTCCAAACTGATAAGTTAGTTTCTGCCATTAAAATAATGGTGTATTTTTTTAATTATTATTCTACTACTCGGGTTAAATCTAAATTCAATCACTCATATTCAACCAATAAGAAGAAGCAAATAAACAGTTCTTTATGATTTGAACACCTAATAACACTAGTTTCAAAAGTAATTGGTCTAATTATGGATTTAATCCTTCTATTATGTTAAAATTTGTGTTTTAAATCATCTAGTTTAATTTGACATAATTTAATCTTTTATTTTTTTAATATTGTTAGTAGGTTTAAACTGATAATAATGTTAGTTTTTGTCATTACAGTAACGATGCAAAAATTTTCTTTAATTGTTATTCGATCACTCAAACCAAGTAAAAATCAAGTCAATTTTATTTAACAATAATAAATTTACATATTAGTTGAATACTTAAATGCTAGTTTTAGTAAAATCCACGTCACCACTTTAATGCCATCAACTAACAGAGTTTTCATAATATTATAAAAATAGAGGAGTTTAATCTCAAATTTTAGTATAGTAAATGGACTAAAACCAAATTAGACCAAAAACAATCTAATCACTAACCACTAACTTGCCGGCACAAACACGAGTCCACTCCCAGCATTAAAATCAAATCCCGGATTATACCTTCGTATCAGCTCCACCGATACGTTCGCCTCCGCCGCGATAACAGACAAATCCTCACCCGGCCTGACGGATACGTCGAGAACAACCCGTAATCTCTCGAAACAAGTCGATCACCACACGAACAATTCACGGTAACATTGATAGTCACATGATCAGGTATCCTCGTATAATCATAAACGTTCACCCTTCGCACCCAATCCTCCGTCGTCAAGTTTGCATAAGTGTTGCTAGTGATCGTGTTGTACGTATCGCCGAACTGCGTAAAATAACCGAAGGTGTGTCCCAAGAATTCACCGTTCAAGCAGTCGCAAGAAAATGGTACGTCGATTCGGGTACCGGCATCGATTTCATCCGGATTCGAAACTTGCGGGTTGTAAAGAATGATTTCGGGGATTGGCTTGTTGAAGATGGTGCTGATGTACGTGAGGTTTGAGCCTCGCCATACGTAATACGAAGCGAGGGCGAGGCTGCAGCTGGTTTTGCAGTTGGCCTCGACTTGGACGAACAAACAATGGACGAGAACGTGAAAAACGAGTAAAATGATCGTTTTTTGTGTTACGATAAAAGGGATAAATAAAGATCAATTTCGAAATTTGAAATTTCAATCCTGGAACTCGAATTCTAATGATTTAACCATTGCCAATCATGACCCAAGATGATTTTGAGGGTGATGCAATTCAAGGTATAAAAATATAGGTGTATTGACACCTTCGTTTCTTTGGTTTGGACAAGGAATTAAGTATGCTGAGTTTTGTCTATGATTCTCTTCCCTTCAAATTCTTGTCTAAACCAATTCATAGACCCGGTCAATTTTACATGTTGGATTGATTTTTTTGGATAAATAAGTTTGGAATTTAAATTTTTGATTTATTTCAGATTGAGTTAAATTTAAGTTTCAGTTATTTATAGTTTAGAGTGATTTTTAAATTCATATTATTTCAAATTTGTATTGGTGTAGATTAGGATAGTCTGATTTTTTTAATAAACTTTAGTCTTTTTGAATTCGAATTCTTTCAAGGGAAAATATTCTATGCGGTAGAAAAAAAAATTCTACAAAAACCTAATTTTTAGGGTTTAGAGACTAAGTTTAGGATTAAAATTTTAGTGTTTGAGGTTAGATTGTAACCATTCTTTTCCAATCTTCCTAAGATTTGGGTCATGATTGCGGAATCAAGCCCAATTGTGGAATGGGTTGCTTTTTTTAATTGTTCAATCAAGGCCCATTACTGTCCATTCATACTGATTAATCTTTTATTTTGCTTAACTTTGAGAATTAATTCATTTATTTTAATTTTACATAATTTAACGGTTAAATTCTATGATTAATATATGTATTTTATATAAGTTGTGGATTAGTCTATATATTTTAATTTGATCAATTTTAGTTTATATACTTTTTAAAATTTTGAAATTTCATTCATGACTCAAATAATATAAAACAAGATAACTAAATTACATGACTTTAAATTATTAAACTAGATAATATGAACTGAATTTTAAATCAAACTAATGAAAAATTTTAATTTTACAGATTTCATAGCTATTGCCTGATTAGGATTAAAATTTTAAAATATAAAAAGTATAGTACTAAAAATGATCAAATTAAAGTATATGGACTATACTCACAACTCATGTATAGTATAAGTAGTAATCATAGAATTTAACCTAATTTAATATATGTTTTTAGTCCTTGATATAATTCAAGGACACCCTGCTAACAAAATGCTAAAAATCAAATCTTGCAAGAAGAATATCATCTTTTTGCACTTTAACAGCTCCTTGAGTTTATTGTCAAAAGAAAAACCCGCTCCTTGAGTTTAATTTTTTATTAAATAAAAAAGTATTATATTCTTAAAATAAATATTAAAATTTAAATTTATATAAAATAAAGTAATATAAACATCTTTAGCAATTCATCCAATTAATAAATCTCTTCGATTCTCTGTTTTTAAACGTTGTTAATAAATTCAAGGCTTAAAGGTGTTAGAAGCCTTTGAACTTTTTTAAAAAAAAGTAATTAAGCCATTGAACTTTTTTTGCACCTAATTAAGCCCTTGAACCAAAAAATTTAACCAATTAAACTCTTTGATCAATTTTGACCATTAAATCTTAACAGTTTGATCCGTTTAGAGTGTGGAGTTTAGCTTTTATTTAAAAAATTGGGGTTATAAAATTTATAAAAATAATGTTTTTTGAGATTTTTTTGTAAATGCAAGTTAAATAACACAAGTATATTATGCGTTGTATCTAAAAATTTTTAATCAAAGGGTTTAATTGATTTAATTTTTTAGTTTAATGGCTTAATTGGATTGTAAAAAAATTCAAAATTTAAAATTTTTTAAAAATAAATTCAAAATTTTGAAATTGCTTTAAAACTAACTTAACCATGTTAATTGAATGTGGCTTCCACCTGTAGGGGTGGTCCACACTGGTCTACAAAAAGTGTACTTCCCACATATAAAGATATTTTTGCAAAATATTTGAAAACAGCCTTTTTCAGGCTTAAAACTCTTATCCAAAAATCGAATCAATCACTTCATCCTGAGTGTTCTTCCAGAATCCATCAAAGAGTCTTGCTTTGTTCTTCCGGTCCCCAAACCCTCTTTTACCCACTCCAAACCAACAGGTAGCGAAAAGGGTTTCCCTTCTTGGCCACCAAGCAAGCAAAGGAGAAGCAGCTCCCATGTTTCAAACTGTCACAAAATGTATGTCCCTGGTATATAATTAACTCCTTTTCCTTTTATCCTGTTCCATGCAATTTCAAGATTTGAGGGTCCTCTTTTTCTTTTCTTTTTTTACTTTCTGCAGGGTTTGGAAAGGCATCATCAGAGGCAAAGGCAGCCAAGAATCTGCACCATTTCTTCAATTACGTGGCTGTTAAGATAGTCAGTGCACAGCTTGAGGTTCTCTCTCTAGTGTCTAATCTCTCCCCACCCTTTATGCATCCGATATCTTTGAATAACATGCTACAATATTCTATTATGGGATCGATCCTTCCAACCAAATTTACTTCATCCTACTAAAACCAACCGGTTGTTGGTCATATTTTATCTCCATTTAATTACAGTTCACCTTATGCATATTTCGTCTTCCTGGAGCAGAGTTATAACCCTGAAGCTTACAAGGACTTGATGGAGTTTCTGGGGTTGAACGATGGGGATGAGTTTTGTGCCAGCTTGATGAGGGAATCCTCAAGCCATAAAGCTCTAGGTATGTAATTACATGGTATTTGGATTCGGATATAAGCGTCTTGTTCCGACTCGATAATGGTTAGATTTTTTTAAAAAAATTAATGTTTCCAATTCAATTTGTGATGAATCTCCATTTGGCTGGCACCACACCAGCATGACGACAACCCTGCACATCTTAACGGTCAGTACATTAGAGATTTTCTGCCAAAATATTCATTTCTTCTGCATTTTTCTGCTGAAAATTGATGGGCTAAAGCTTGTTATATATCATTGTATAGGTTCGATCTGCATATTGCAAACATGATTTCGAACGGGACAACTTAAAACGCTTGGCTTTCAAGGTCAGTTAACCATGTTCTCTTTGGTCAGTCTCAAGATTATATGTATATGTATTTTTTTAGAAAATAATTTGGATATGTATGTATATGTTCCTGCTATAAACCTTTGATGTGTTGGTCTGGTGTGCAGATGGTGGATGAATCCAACACAACTCATGAGGGAATATGTTTTAGAAACCAGTCATATCACCGAAAATGAGACCGGCAAGGGATCCGACTGATCAGACTCAGATCAGTGAGCTCGCCCATGCCTCTTTCAGCAGATATATATATCAGATAGATCATATATGATGTTTAAAAAAAAGAGATCATATATGAAGGATGAAATTATTGTGGTGTGCCCTGTACTGGTGTATCATACCTCGTTGTATCGAAATATTCAGTACATAACAGAGTAAAAAAAAAAGTAACATATAGAAGCATTATTGAAAGATATGTGCAGATTCTTGGATGTGTGTTTTCTACTATCAATCGCGCTGGCGTTTTTCATGGAAGAGGAAATTGCATTATTAAGGCAAATACACAGGCAGCAACAAGTACCTTTCTTCGAATCTTGTGGAATCACAAGTAAAGTGTATAAACAAGTTTGTAAGCTGTAAAACATACTCAAATTGTCTCCCTCCGATCATCCTAAGCTGTCCTTGGATTCGTTTCCGTTAATGGCTGAAACCATAGCGATAGCAAAATCAAGCAAGGCAAAGGGCACACACCAAACTGATGAAGCAATAGTATGATAGCGTGCCAATAATCTTTAACGAATTGACGATTATCGATAAATAGCAAAAAGTCTTATTCATGAATGCTCTACTTAAAAACCTGAGTGTACTGTTTCAGGTTGTCGGAAGAGTGGATATGTCCTTTGCTGAAATACGACTGAGCATATTCTTCGATATTCTCCGGTCTGCAAGTCATCATTTAATGTAAGGATGCTGCTCAAAGAGGTAGACATAGTTACATAAACAGTAGTTTGGTGTTCTGGTAAAGCTCGAGAATACAGCAAGAATTTCGAAAAGGTTTAAATGGTAATATTTTACTTCTCCATACATCTAAGCAGGAAGCAATCACGTCGACATCGAGACTAACTAATTCAGAAGTTTCTTTACTGAGTATAAATTTCTCATTTTAAATAAATTATAAAAGTTGGATTTTAGTTGAAACAGAGAAATTACCTGTAGACATAGTTCACCATGATTCCTGCACTTTGACTCAAGCCTTTATCTGATCGGTCGGCCATCCAGTTTATTCTTTGAACCATCTGTTTCCATATTCAAAGTGATTAAATGGGTGTGGAAACCAGTACTTAAACAAGAGGAAGTGAATGTACAAGCAAGAGGGAGAGAGAGAGTGCATCTTCAAGAACATTTTCTCTCGGTTACGATTGGTTTAGACGTATAGTGGAAAATCTAGAAACTAATCAATATGTTTTGTCAATAGGACTTTGTTGGTCTAAGATTGCAATCGCATTATGTACCGCTCCATTCTGCAAATGGAAATTTGCGACAGAATCTAGAACTTTTCCTCTCTTTTTCTCTTGCAGAAGGTACCTACATTTGAAGAATCGTCATCAATTGATTTTACCCAAAGAAACACAAGCTCCGTATATTTGGCACAAACCAATTAATCTGACTGTATACAGTTCAATAAGTTTTTATTCTTCTGTTCCTTGTCACGCAAGAATAGAAGAAATTAAAGATAAAGCTATTTGGTCCAAAAACAGAAATTTCAAATGGAGTAACATACCTAACACATAGTCGCATCAGAAGCGGTTTTAATGCAGAAAGCAATTTATCTGAATCAGTCCACTCATGAGTTGTCAGTGTTAACACGTTCAACAGTATTTCCATGCCACTTTTTCCAGCAGCAAGATCCCTGAAACAGATAATGGCATTATGGCAACATGCAGACTCCGTAAATCACATTTCAGGAGCAGAATAAGAGTTGGAGAATACAGAATGATGATGACAGACGTGACTCGTGAGCTAAGTCCCCCCTAAATGGTTCCAAAAGTTGATCTCCCCCTCTATTTAAGTATAGAGCTTGAACAAATAATCTAAGTGTTAAACTATTTCTATTTATTGGGAAAAACAACAAATCAATATCATTTTCATAACCAAATGTACTTCATTGTCACTCCATTAAGCTTTAAGAATCACACTGGTCACAAACTGGGAAATCAATATGCATCACAGGCCAATGTTCTAGAAACCATTCATCTTCTGGTTGACCACACTCACACATACAAAATGGAGCTTACCCCAATGAGTTTATTAGTGCTCTTTCTTCTTCTGGTTCAAGTACATTCTCATAAAAAGTTAATCCAGGATTATCAGCTGATGAGCATGATATGTTCTCTGCTTCAGCAAGTCTTGATTGAGAAGCCAACTTGGATAGAAGCCAAGGCATGAATCCTGGGATAGGGCTAAGTGTAGCAAACACCTAAGTGGAAAAGAAGTGTCAGTAAGCATCATCTCAACCAAAACTTAAGATGTGCAACCCAGTGCACAGATGTCAAAGAATATGTAAGAAAACTGGTTGAGGGAATGTCCCCATACAGTGCCAAGTATATTATAAAAATCTATTGAAAAATCTATTGTGTTGTGCAAGATAACTAACAAAGACCAAACACAGACTCGAAACACAGATTGCAGAGAGTGCAGCAAAACCACATTTTCAGAAAATAAAATGATAAATGCCTGATATCATTGAAGGCGGAGCAATTACCATCAAGCATAAAACAGGAAAAAGCAAACTTATATTATAACAGAAAATGCAAAAATAATCTTGCAGCCAGTTTGAATAAGAAATCAGATCAGAGAAAAGGAATACTTACAGAAATATGAGGCATATCTCTTTTAACCAATGTAATAACACGTTTAATAAGAAACTTTCCTAGGTTGATTCCTGCCAAGCCAGGCTGGGAAAGTTGGAAAAGGCAGTCAGGTTCAAGGAAACATAATAAGGAAAGTGTGAAAAGACCATTAGAACAAGAAACTACACCATTTGCTAGACTATATAAACAGCTGCTATGATATTTTTCTTTATGCTCCACATAGTTAATATCTTTTACAAATAAAGGAGGGAGCGAAGAACATTATACCTGAGTTGATGATATCGAGTAAAATAATGCACATGATGCCTCACTTTCAACAATTGGAGGATAATCCCACAGAACTTCCTATCATTCACAGAAATATTATGAACAAGAAGATGATGGAAGGAGTATGGTACAGTTAAAAGAAAATTAACCTGTATTGTCTCTGCTATGTTCTTCAAAAGTGCAACTTCAATAAAAATAAGAGGTTCACCTGAAATGCAGAAAGCTTAGAGAGAGAGAGAGACTAAAAAGAACAGGTGAAATTGCAGGCAATACAGTACTTAGCACCCCTAGTCCCCCTAAGCAGTGAAAGGAACTACTTACAAGGGATGGCTGAATGAAAATAAGCAAAACAGCGACGACCAACTCCTAGTCTTCTCTTGAGATCAATAAGATTACTGATTGGATGTACTGCCTGGATAAAATTTGATTACTAGACAATACAAGGCTGCACAATGCAAAATATAAAATACGAGCAAGCAAGAAGGAGAATAGAAACAAACCTCATAAGCTACAATTTCTCCAGCAAAGAAGCAGGATCATCCCATGTAATCTGATGGAGCTCTAAAGCAGCAGGACTAAGCCAAGTGCTAAGCTTGTCTTTCAGATTGGAATCCATTGCTCGCAGTGAGGCAATATTTCCTTCTCTGAAATTTACAAAAAAAAAAATCAGTTACATTTGAAGTAATCATATTTCAATTTTTTAAGAAATGAATGTATAACTAAGTTCTAGATCTGCAACAAGCCAACAACAATACCTAAATTCTACTCGAACAAATAAAATTCCAATGCCCAAATGATTGATTATGATTTATGATTCAAGATAATACACAAGTGATTGATAATCATGCATGATAATCCAAAGCCCTTAGGATGTTCCTTACAACCGTAGCATGTGATTTTTTATGACTTTGCATGATAAATTAGAAGTGAAAACTCAAACGAGTTTCTGACATTATCTTACATGCTTTTCAGTTAAATAAAACAAAAAGGACAATAACCTTACGCGAGAACGGATAATATATCAGCCCGAAGGATGGTCAAAAACTTCAGCCCTTCAGGTTGTGAGTTAATTCTTTCAAATAGAGTTTCATACACTGGCTTAAGGGAATGTCTCAAATTTCTCTCTATGCGATAGAAAGTCAAAAGAGAGCATTCTTCTTCAACTCCTCCTGATTGAGCTTCATTCCCTGAAACAATTAACCTCAGCACCATTCATCTCCACTAAGCACAAAAACAATACTTCACAAAAAGGTTAAATACCAACAGTAAGCTCATCACCAGGTGGTTGAAGTCCAAGATACTGTTTTATCAGCTCACGAACTTGTGTCCTGTTGAGATCATACTCTTTGGCAAGTGTGAGCAATAATTTCTGCCGGTTCTCAAAAGAAAGGCTGAAATAACCCTGCATTATATCACAATTCACACCATTATCAAGCACAGCCATAAACAACGAGAACACTGGATAAATAGTAATTGCTTGTTAGTTGTTAACCATAACTTACCTCCGAAAAATCATTAAGTACAAAATCTAGAACTTCAGTTTTATGCATCGATATCGCAGAGTGCATCGATTCTCGTACAGCCTCAAATGATCTAGCTTAACAGAAAACAGTTTCCAGATTTAGGAATCAGGAATGTACATATGGTCTATGTTGCTCGGACTCACAATACAAGCGTCAGACAAATGAATATAGGATACAACCTCCATGAATCTTCCAAATACACACTCACACAATAAATTGATAACATGAATACTTTACAACAAATAACAGACCTTTGATCGTTGAGGTTTCCATTTTCATGTCCGTTTGAACTGGATTGGGTTCCTTGAGAATTCAATAGTAGATGATTCACCTCATTCTGGATTAAAATTAACAATCCAAACTAATTAATAACAAATTAATTAATTCGCGATTAGTCAAACAATTCGATTAACAGAATAGGATGAATCAAACGAAATTTTGGACAAAATTCACGTCGTAATAACTTTTTTAAAAAAGAAAACTTACAGAAACGGGAGGAAGGGCGAAATTAGTGAGATGATTAGGTCTCATTTTGGCTCGCATCAAAATGGCCAATGCTTTCTTGTTCATTTCTCTATTATAAAGAAACAAATAAATAACCTGACAAAGACCAAATCATAAACGCTTTACTTTCTGGTTTGCCGTTCAAACTTTGCTTCCTCGAGCCGACGATGAGTCGCCTTGACCGCTCCAGAAACAGAGCGAGCCGGTGTAACGTAAACGAGTTCAGGAAAACGGCAGCGTTTTGGAATCGTAAGGACTGAACTGGTAATAACGAAACAATTTTGATCCACGAAAAAGAAAAGAAAGAGGACGATAAACAATGGCTAAAATATGTTTATAGTCATTGTACTCTTCATATATTTGGAATTTAGTCTCCCTTCTTATGTCTGTAGGAATTTAATCTCTTTACTTTTTTGTTACACAGCTGCCAAATTAAGTATTTTTTTTTATTTTGAAATGTAAATGGACCAAAATTTAACAAAAGAACTTTAACTATGTCAATAATTGGAGTTGAATTTTTTAAATCTGAAAAAGTAAAGTGACTAAATTCCTAGAAATAAAAGTATTAAGATTAAATTCTAAACATACAAATAGTACAGGTATTTGTAACATATTTTAACCTAAACAAAATAAAAAAGGTAAAATGAAAAACACAAGGAAGTATAATTACACTTGTATATCACTTATAATCTCAATCAATAAAAATTACACAATTCGTTATTTTTTCCGATGTTCTCAACTCAAATATATAACTTCAAAAAAATTGTTTTCAAATTACATGTAAAAAATAGTGAAAATTCACTTATTGAAATAAAACGATGAGAGAAAATTTAATAAAATGTGTGATTTTTATTTATTGAGATTATAGTTAATGTGGTAAGACAGGCCTATAGTATTATTTTTTTCATGTGTTAAGGATTGGTCTTGAATAGGATTGGATTAATTTGGATTGTGACTATTTAAATTTTAATATTTGAATTAATTTATGTTTGAATTAATTTGGATTAAAGTTAATTTTAAGTATAAAATGTCTTAGTTTTGGGCTATTTTGAGGTTGGATTATGTCGACGTACTTGTTGGAGTTATTTTGGGTTAAAATAATTTTAGGTTTGGACCATTTTGAATCTAAATAATTTGTGATTTGTGTTAGGTTAACTCGGATTTTAACTTGACACTTTCTATCGATTTTAAATTCAATTATGTTCGAGTAAAATTATCTTCAATTTAAAGAATCTAAGGAAATTACAAGATTATTTAAAAAATCGAATTTAGATTAGGCTTGATAGGTGACCCTAAAACATTATTAAAAGTCCACATACATTTCCACGTGATGATTTCATTTGATCCAGATGCTGTATGTTGGGGAGCTAATTGTTTTGATTTCATAGGGATTTTTTTTGGCCATAAAATAAAAAATTAATTTTTTTGGTCTGTATAACAGGATCTACTGATGTGGTGATGCTGACATGACACTTTGATGACGTCTTATTATTATTATTTTTTAAAAATAATTATATTTAATATTTATTTTATATTAATTTTTAACTAATAAGATGATATGCTTAGGAGATAAAACTTAAGAATTGATGTTGCTAGGAATTGAACCTGGGACTAGTGGGTGGAAGACTTGCTGTCAGAAAATACTCCTAATATTTAACAGGATAATCACTTTGGCCCATATTATTCTTTTGAAGTATTCTATCTCCCAACGTTTTATTTTAGGCCAAAATGTTTCTTATGTAGACGAAAAGTGTTTTTTTAAAGATAAAAAAAACATTTTATTCAAGATTAACTCAGGACCTTGACACAAACCTTATTAAAAAATCTCTCTAAATTTAAGTGGATAAAAAAGAGTGCCACGTGCTAATGCGGAAACCTTACCCAGACAAACCAACACACCCGGGATTAGTTTTTAACCGTTTTGAGAAACAAATTTGAAAAGAAACCACGATTAACAAAGCAATGCCTAACCCATAATCAAAACAATGCAACGCACTCCTGGAGCTTGAGACATGGGGAATTCACCCTTCCTCAAGAAACGTGATTGCAATATCACTTTACCTCCAGGTCTTATCAGGCACAAACACAGAGAGGCAACAAAGACATCAACAAATCAAAGAGGAGATACCAGTAGCATTGCTGACCGTGGTTATCTGCAACTTCATTTTGGCCCCTAAGAAAGAGTTGTAAACTCCACGATATACCAGCACAACAGTTAATACATGATAACACAATGCTTTTGACAGAGTCAGGTGCAAACTGTGGATTTTGGATCCAACTAATCGCGTTACTAGTCACTTTCTATGATGAGGGCATAGGACTGAATCCATTTAGAGGAGCTGAATAACGTGCAGACTTCTCTAATTGCCAACAACTCAGCAGAGGAGGCATCTCTAATACCCATCGATTTCGAAAACGTAATAAGAGATCGACCCAAATCAATGCCTGCGGCCCCATAGCTGCCCGAAGCAGCCCCATCAACGATGAATTTTAAAGAGACCGAACAAGGGGAAGACCACCTACACATGCGCGAGCTGTCCCAGAACACCAATTGATTTGAAAATGGAGGGGGAACACATAAACTCATTAATACAGTGAGGAATAAAAGGCCATTTAGCTTTGGCCCACCAACTAAATCTTGCTACAGCAGTGTCGAACAATTGATTTATGTCGAGGAACCTCTGAAAACTAAATCATTCCTGAACAGCCACAAAGACCAAATGGTGCCAAAAAAAACCATCATCCACAAGGGTTTATTTGAGAGATGGACACCGTGTCCTTCCCAACTAAGTAGCAGTGAAGCAGGGTTATCTGGGATCACAAAATGAAAGCCCCATATTCCACACCACCGTTGCCATATGTTCCACGAGACCGAGCATTCACAAAACAGGTGGTTGATTGTCTCGGGAAAAGAAGAACACAAAGGGCAGCTTTGGGAAGATAAAGAACTAATCCCCCGCTTCGATAACTCAACTCTATTCGGAATGAGGCCAAGGACAACCTTCCACACGAAGCACTCCACATTGGGTGGAGCCAGATTGGACCAAACCACCTCCCAGATGGAAGAAGGAGCAGAATTTTGTGATGATAAAACATTGCAATAGCTAGAGGAACTATACAACCCGTTCGAACTGCCTGACCAAGCAAATACAGTCTTCAATAAGGGGGTCAGGTTGGAAACCTTCCAGTAGGGAAATAAGAGTACCCCAAACAGCACGCTCCCAATCAAATAAGTTACGCCGGAGCGGAATTTTCCACTGCCATGCCCCATCGGTCATTCCTTCAAAATCTGAAACCATACCCTGCTTAATTGTTGATAGAGCAAAAATTCTCAGAAATAATATTTTCAGCAGTTGCGGACCTGCCCAGCAGTCTTCCTAAAATTTGATACGGTGGCCATTACCTAAGCAGAGCCGAATATTGCAAGTGAAATCATCTTAAGGCAATGCGAGATGGGAAGATATATTTCTCCAAATCTAAGACTTTCTGCACAAATTATGAGAAGACGGCAATAAAGACTGAGAGTTACTCTCGTATTTAGCTTGAATAATCTTTCGCCTAAGCCTATTAGTTTCAGCACCATAGCGCCACACCCATTTATTAAGTAAACCCCTGTTTTTTCAAAGAAATATCATAGAGACCAAGACCTCCTCGGTTTCTAGGCTTGCACATTGATTTCAATTTGACCCAATGAATTTTTTTCCTATCAACTGAATCCCATAGGAAGCTAGCTATCAGGCGATTAAGTTTGGAGCTAACGGAGACCGGCATTTTGAATAGTGATAAGTAATATATCGGCAGATTAGTGAGGACTGCCTTGACCAACGTTAACCGACTTGTGAAGGAAAGCATCTTTGCTCTCCAGCTAGCTAATCTTGACTTGAATTTTTCGAACACAGGGTTCCACAAAGAGAGAGATTATTAGGGCTCCCCAACGGAAGGCCAAGATAAATGCATGGGAACTTCTCGCTATCACAATTAAACGATGCTGCCCAATTGTTAATGACATCCTCATCAATGTTAATGCCAAGGAGTTTCTGACTTTCTGAGATTCAGCTTTAGGCCTGAAGCCAGTTCGAAGCCTTTCAAGATTCTAATCACATTTTTCACTTGGGATTTGCCGTTGCCACAAAAAATAATAAGGTCATCTGCAAACTGTAAGTGCGAGATTGAGAGAGATTCGTTATCCACTGGGGCACTTTGAAAAAAAAAAAACCCAAATTGACAGCCTTGAAAAGAAGCGAACTAAGAGCCTCGACAACAAGGTTGAAAAGTAGGGGAGAGAGGCTACAACCTTGCCCAAGGCCCCTACCAATCTTAAAAGGGTGAAAAGGAGATCCATTACTATTACCGAGATCGAAGCCGAGGAGATGCATAATTTTATCCAATTACACTATCTATGTTCGAACCCCATCTTTCCTAACACCAACATCAAAAATCTCTAATCCACCGTATCATACGCCTTGCTAAAATCCACTTTGAACACCATGCTCTCAAGACTTCTACGTTTAACAAGGTCGACTATTTCATTAGCGATTAGAGCACAGTCAAGGATTTGTTTCTCGGGGCAGAAAGCAAGCTGGGTATCTCCTATTCTGTTGTCCAGCACACCACTTAGTCTAATTGATAGGACTTTAGCTAGAAGTTTGTACACACACCCGACCAAGCTTATCGGCTTGTAATCTTCGATTGCAATTGGGGTGGATTTCTTAGAGATCAGAACGATGAAAGAATGCTTTAGAGATCTGTCAGAAAAAGAACCATTATAGAAGCAGGAAAAGAAGCGGTGGTTTTGTATTTTTCACTCCGTCCTCAACGCTTGCGGTTACGATTTTGAGAAATTTTCGTTAAATATTTTAGAGATTTTTTTTGTTCTCATACTTTTTCATGTGGATCCCCGCAATTTTCAGAGAATCTCCATCTAAAAAATTAAACAAAAATATTATTTTATTGACCAAATTAAATGGCGAATTCAGTTCAAAATATAAAGTTTGGATACTTCGATTGGAAGCAGTTACGATATGATAAAGATTGAAAAGGTGTTGTGTTGGGTAAGATTTAGGCAAGGGGTTTTGCTTATATCTAAAAACTAAGATAGAAACATGTTGAGAAACTTGAGTGTGGCTAGGGTTGAGAGAAAGTTGAAGTGATAATAATATAGTTAGGATTTTTTATTAAGATATATATTAGGGGTATATAGATAAATAAATATATATTTTTTAAAAATCTTGTAAAATATCGGGATCCTTGCGGATGTTTTTTGTGATCTCCACAGTTATTTATACGGTTACGGTTCGGTTATCTCCACGATTCAAATATAGTAATCTACGTCTCCATCCCCATGTGAGCTTCGATGATGAAACTTCCTCCGTTCTCGTGGGTGAAGATTTTGGTTATTTTTCATCCCGTCGGTTTGGATCCCCACGGTTTTCGGATATTCCCCCACCCAATTCTCACCCCTAAAGGTTTTGACTTGACAGAAAGACACATCAGTCAAAAATATTTTTTTTCTATTGACGTGTCATTCTATCAAGTCATTTTAAGTTGTTTATCTTTAGTTGAACATTAGGGATATTTTTGACATAATGGCATAATGAAATTAAAAAGTTTAAGTGGTTATTTTTTAAAAAGTTTATAACCAAAACAGAAATAAAGCAAAGTCAAGTGACCAAACACATAATTTACCCTAAAAATAAAGCAAAGATGCACATTAACATCTTTTTCATTGTCGGCCTTTAATTTACCCTAAAAGTTCAAGTGAGATTTATAGTCGTTGAACGCAACGGTTAAGATGCTTCTTTTTAACAACCTTTTTGCTTTGCTTTCTTAGTTAGCCCAATAAAGTTTACCGCCACTGTTAGTATGACTATGTATTAAGTATATAATACGGATTAGATTTGAGTTAGAGTACTTTTAAAATAAATAAAAATATATTTATATGTTAAAAATTCGACTAAAGTATTTTTTATAATAATTGTAATTAAAAAAACTCAAATAATTACGATTAATTCGGTCTAAATTTGACCATGTTTGAAAGACGGTAGGTGAAGGTAACTTTGAAGTTTATACAAATGACATACATATATATATATATAACATCATGCTTATGATATGAAAGAATCGTTCCTCATTTTGCCAAGAGTCTTGGTAGGTCTATATATGGTGTAATAAGGGACGGATCAATAGGTGTTAGAGTGCGATCGTACTCTTTTAATTTTTAAATTTTTATATAGTTTAATTATTTTTTATTTTTATTGATGATTTAATTTTATACTCATAAAATTTTAGCATTTTGCATCCCTAAAATATTAATATATCTAATATTTTACACCTTTAATATTAAATTTTATGTCTGTACCTAAATGTAATCTTCTCTAGACATGTTTAATTGTTCTTTTTCTCTTAACTTAAAATACAATTTATCTTTTCTTTTTTTTTACAATAAAGACAATTTATCTCTAAACTTTATTGAAAACCCTAACAGTTTATAGAGTGCAATCAAAAATTTATTTTAAAAGTTTTTTTAAAAACTTTTTTCATATATAATTTATATATAAAAAACTAAAAATATATAAATGACACCCCGTTTATAAAATAAAATGACACTCGTTTATAAACAAAACGACACCCCTTTATAAATAATTAACCCTCTTTAAATACTGTTGAATTTTTTTTTGGCTTCTACCCTGTATAAATCCTTTATATGTTAAAAGGTCATAGATTCAAATCTCACCGTGTACAAATTCATTAATTTCTGGAATTTCGTTTCTTAGATAATACAAATCATTCTTAATTTTATAATCCTTTTAGAACCTTAATGGAAAAGAGTATGATGATCATTTTAGAAGACTCAAGTTCAAGTATCTGTGTGTAAGGTGTGAATATATATTGTCAAAGAGTTAAAAAGTATAAACATATACTATCATATAATCATATCAGTATATTGAAAAAAAAACTTTATAAACCTCTTAAAATTATAAGTAAAATTAGAATTAGAGAGAAAATCATTTTTTCATTAAGACTGTCGATAGACTAATTGATAATATTTTCACGTCATCAACACAAGGCACAAATAAAAAAATTTCTTCAAAAGTATGCACAAAGAAAACAAATTAAAGTTAACCTAAACAGCACTGTTAACTCATATTAGCCCAATTTGTGCTTGGAGACAATCATGCACATATTCTATATTATTATTTATTATATATTACAATTCCAAGTAGCCAGCTTTTATGTAGTTCAGAATATGGTCCTCATGTGGTCTTAACTATATCTTACTTACAATTCAAGAAAATGACAAACAAAGTTGACATACATATCTCTACAATTTGATACCAGCTTTGATTCTTTGCTTTTATTTATTTAAATCCAAAAATATCAATAAATTATTTGTCAATATTAATAATTAGTACTTATGCTTTGATTCTTTTCTTTCTATGTATTTTTACGAAAAATTAGAGTGCAATCAAAAAATTATTCTCACAATCTACCTTTTAGATTAGAAGTTAAATGTCATTTCAAATTTATCATGTAGTATATTTAAAATACTTAAATTAAAATAAAAATATGTATGTAACTACTGCATGAGCAACTTTAAAGGCCGCATTAAGGAGCAGGCAAAATATAATCCCTTGATTTAGTAAAATAGTTCTTTCGATCCTTAATATTGTAAAATAATAAAATTGTATTTTGATTTTTAAAATATTATAATTCAATCTCAACGCCTAGTAAAAAATATATGGCTTAATCCCTGGATAGCTTGATTGTTCACGTTATAGGAATCCAATGAGTGACTCTGACAGAAAACAGGAAAAAAAGAAGATGATATTGAGATTTAGATGCGAGTATTTATATATTCATTATCAAAGTGTTAAAAAAAATATGAACGGATTAGATATTATAGTTTTAAAGACTCCATTACAACTTTCATTTTAAGAGGGAGAGGTCTCTCTTGACCTGCAAGCCTGCCACTGTCAACGTATTGCAATATTACTGCACACTTTTATAAGTTTACTGTATGTATCTTTATTGACCGGCTTGCTTCATCAATAATTTAGAATCAAAATCATAGTTTGAGAATAAAATTAGAATATTTAAAAATTTAAAGACTAATTTAAAATAAAGATTATAATTTAGAGACGTGTGATTTGATTAACTATAATGTTATGGATGCATGAATTTCTTCTTAGTTTTTACCATTAATCTGTAGGACCCTCGTTGACTAATTGTTTTACATGATCAAGGCATAAATAATAATTAATATCTATTAGATCGAATGATAAGAACTCGAGTGCGGACCTCTTAACAAAGTTTGATTAATAAATTGACATTGTTCATTAACTTTCTAATTGCATTTTTTGTGGTCTAAGGAAAGCAGAGGATCAAAATCTAGAAAGGGACAGTGACCGAGAAGTGAAGTGAGATTTGAGAAAGTGTCGTACGTTGCTTGCATTTCCTGCCCCATACCAAAATTTTCAATATTTTTTCATTAATTCTGTGTATTATATTGAATTTTCCTTCCAAGAACTCCATTTTTCTTCAATTTTCGCCGACAGAGATCAAAGACAACACTTTTCAATCAATCTCAAACATATAGTAGGAGTAATATATAAATAATTCACACACACTCTCTTCATTACTACTCTCAAGCAGTCGAGCTTCGAATCTATTTGTTTTCTTCTTTTTCTTTAATGGCGATGTCTCCAACTAACAACTCCTGCTACTTCACATTCTCCTCCTACTTCATCACCTGTGCTTGCGCCTCCATGGTTCTCTACCATTTCCTGCTCCACACCTGATCTTTTTCTCCACCTCCAAGCTTTGCCAAAAATCACCTGTAAACTTACTATTTGGTACTACTCCAAGAAGGGGAAAATGGGTTGTATTAACAGGGTTTTCTCTCCTTCTATGACTCGTTTGTTACTTACTGAGTCGGTCTTACTTGGGTTAATCTTTGTTTTAACTCCTCTCAATGCAACACTGATTCCACCGATGGTATTTTTTTCTCTTCTTTTTGTGTTTAATTGTTTTGGCATTGGCTTCAATGATTTGGTTGTATGATGGGTGTTGAAAAGTCTGTTTCTTTTTGTGTGTGCTTTAGTCAATAAATGATCTTTTGGTTGAAAAGTTTGATATTTTCTGCTGTGTAAAGTGTTTGTTTCTCCAGAAAATATGAGAAGAAAACAAGAGAAAACATATGTTTGGTTTGATTTCTGATATTGTCGCTTTTTGGGGAAAATGGTGATATAGTATCGTACCCAGCTGCAAAATATCTACAATTTCTGGGTTTTAGTTATATAAATGGAAGGTTTAATTCAATCTAACCTGTATTTGCTTTATTAATTTTAGAACCTTGGAGTTTCTTACTAAGCTGTTTTCTTTACTCTTTTTATTGGCAGTTCAAGCTCTTCAGGTTCTGTACACTTCATTGAACCGTCCTACAGAGTTAACGAATTGGAAAAGTGATGGTGTTGATCCATGTGGAGAGTCATGGAAAGGGGTTACCTGTGAAGGCTCTGCCGTCGTGTCCGTGTACGAGAGTAAATATGTCGATTGTAGCTATTTGTTTTTCAGAATTTCGTATTTTGATGATGAGTTTATCTTTTGGTTAATGTTCTTTGTATAACAGTGACATTTCTGGATTAGGACTATCTGGAACTATGGGATACTTACTCAATGATCTTATTTCCTTGAGAACTCTGTAAGATGATTCCATTGCTTTAGTGTCCGCGCTAGACATCGAGATTGTATCTCTTTTATCAATCATCTAACTAGTTAATTGGTTTTCTTCTCTGCATTATGTTAGTGATTTGAGTAACAACAACATTCATGATACAATTCCGTACCAGTTGCCGCCGAATCTTACGAGCCTGTAATGTCTCCCATTCATTTTGTTTCTGTTTCCGTAATGTGTTTTATTTTCCTGCTAATTATTAAAATGGTTATTTATTATACAATGCAGGAATGTTGCAGATAACAACTTAAGTGGGACTCTTCCTTATTCCATTTCCAATATGGTTGCTCTTACTTAACTGTAAGTGTCGAATCTCGGATACTATGAGTTTTTAGTTAATCATCGTAGAGTTGAGTGGCAAATCGAACTTCCTCTCATTTCCAATTTGTAAATCTGTGTTATAGGAATGTAAGCCATAATTCACTCTACCCGTCCGTTGGAGAAATTTTAGCAAATCTTTCTGAGCTTGGGACCTTGTAAGAGAGCCTAACCTTTTATGTCATGTGCATAGCTTTATATCATTTAACCATATTATGATGTGTACCTCTCGACCTCGACTGTTTCCCGTATTGAATATTTTTCTATCAACATTATGATTTGGTTTCCTTGTTAACGCAGGGATATTTCTTTCAACAATTTCAGTGGGGATCTGCCTGTTTCGTTTGGCTCATTGAGCAATCTTTCTTTGCTGCAAGTGTTGCTTCATTAAGAGTAAAAACGAAAGGAAAAGAGCTTGACCGAGTGCTACTGATATCTGAATTTGTGGCAGGTATGTGCAGAACAATCAATTTACCGGTTCTCTTAATGTCCTCTCAGGTTTACCGTTGAAAACTCTGTAAGTTACTTTTCACGTACCGCTGTTGGGTCTACACTTTCAGTTGTCTGTTCTTATGCACCCTAGATTCTGAAACAGAAATGTTGCGAAGAACAATTTCACTGGATGGATTCCTCAAGAACTTTCACTCATAACTTTTATGTAAGGTTCGATCCATCTTTGATGCCGGTTTTAACTTTTTGATATATAGTTTACGCAAAATGTTTTGACTTTGCTATAAAAACATGAAACAGATACGACGGCAACTCCTTCGACAATGGATCTGCTCCTCTGCCACCACCATTTAGTCCACCTCCACCTGGTAGATCTCGTAATAGGCATAAAACTGGATCAGAAACTCGTACGTCCACCACTTCTGATGCTCAATCATCAGAGTCGGATAACGGACTATCAGCTGGACAAATTGTAGGCATAGCTCTTGGTTCTTTGTTGGTAGTTGTCCTGGAACTACTTGCTGTTGTTTTCTGCATCCGTAAAAGTAAAAGAAAGGCGAGTGGCACAAGAACTTCAAGGGGAAGTCTTTCAGTTGGCTCCAATGACGGTAGGTTATCTTCTTATTTTTACGTTATCCGAGCAGTAGATGGTTTTGGAATTGTACATTTTGGTTATACCTTTGGATTGCATAAAGCTTCATTGAAATACTTCCTAACATCCTAACAACACCGGACCCGTATTCTGCTTTGCTTTTTGCAGGACATATTGAGATGCAAGAGCAAAGGGTTAAAGGTGTTGCTGCTGTTATAGATTTGAAGCCCCCACCAGTTGAAAAAGTGACGGTTGATAGGATTTCCAAAAACGGATCTATAAACAGAATGAAGTCCCCCATAACTGCCACATCGTATACCATAGTGGCTTTGCAAACTGCAACAAATAGTTTTAGTCAAGAATACCTTATTGGTGAAGGTTCCCTCGGTCGTGTTTACAAGGCAGAGTTTCCAAACGGAAAGGTAGCTTCACCGTAATAAATATAATATTGAACTTTTCCCAGTAATGCATCATTTTTCACCATGATAACTAATTCCTTTTATGTTGTTTAATGTAGACAATGCTATTAAAAAAATAGACGATGCTGCATTATCATTACAAGAGGAAGATAATTTTCTGGAAGCCGTATCCAGTATGTCACGCCTGAGACATCCCAATATTGTTACATTGGCTGGATACTGTGCCGAGCATGGGCAGCGTCTTCTGGTACATGAATGTGTTGGGAACGGTAGTCTTCACGATATGCTGCACTTTTCTGATGATGGCAAGAAGACATTTAGCTGGAATGCACGTGTCAGAGTGGCACTCAGCACTGCCTGCGCTTTAGAGTATGTTTATATGTGTACGATTATCTTTAGTCTCTCTCCCTTCATCTGTTTGCTTGCCTATGTTCGTTTTTTTATGAAGCTATTGTTTCAGGTACTTGCACGAAGTGTGCTTGCCTTCAGTTGTACATAGAAATTTCAAGTCAGCAAACATCTTACTTGATGAAGAACTCAATCCTCACTTGTCCGACTGTGGTTTAGCCGCTCTTACACCAAATACCAAGCGACAGGTAAAAGTTTTCTTAGGACAGTGAGTCATTGAGGAACAAGGTTTGCCTCTGTCCCTGATGGAAAGTTTTATGCAAGCTTTTTCTGTTTGGTTCTGTAATGGGCAGGTTTCAACACAAGTGGTTGGTTCATTTGTTTATAGTGCTCCCGAGTTTGCATTGTCAGGGATATATACTGTGAAGAGCGATGTGTACAGTTTCGGAGTGGTGATGTTGGAGCTGCTTACTGGCCGGAAACCACTGGACAGGTAAAACATATTGTCTAGCTAGTGATCTCTTATACATTGGCATTGTTACAATTCTTTGCTTATTTGCCCAAGTAACTTTTTGTTTCGGTATAATCGGAATTGCTTAATCTTTAGTTCAAGGGTGAGACCGGAGCAATCACTTGTAAGATGGGCCACTCCCCAACTACATGATATTGACGCCCTTGCGAAAATGGTTGATCCTAACCTCAATGGCATGTATCCGGCAAAATCTCTGTCGCGTTTTGCCGACATCATCACTCTGTGTGTTCAGGTAAAGGAACTTACTAACGCTTGGGGACAATTTGGATGAAGTCAATAGATTATACAAGGCTTAAAGTAAAGAAGCTTAAAACAAAAAACAAAACAGTTATATGACATACTATCGACTTATTCTGCTTGTTTATATGCAGCCGGAACCCAAGTTTCGGCCTCCCATGTCCGAGGTCGTGCAAGCGTTAGTGAGGTTAGTGCAAAGGGCGAGCGTAGTCAATAGGCGACCAAGTGAGGAATCTGGATTTGTGTACAAGACACTGGATCATGAAGCAGGGTACCTGTCATTTTAAGGTCTGGTCTGAAAGCTAGAACTCGATGCCTTGCTTGATTTTGTATGTGATATGTTATAGTCTAAGAAAGTGGAAAAAGAAAATAAAATTTATGTAATTATATCTCATACATTTTCTCTTTTAAGTTTATAGTTTACAGTGCAAATATATAGATGTATTATTCGACAATATAACGTTTTACATCTTAATGAAGATAGTAATAATTCAATTCAAGTACATGTTACAGCGTTGTGTTGATAGCATGAAAGTGAACTAAATCGGAGAACAGAACAATACCTTTGCATTATCAAATAATGATTCAAGTATAAAATGATCGAACATGAAATTAATTAGAATGGTTTTGCAGTATATCGTTGATTTTCCAGGTGACCAGACGTAAATTTTAAGGAATCTAACCAAGTTTTTATCTGAAAAACATTGGATGTCTGCATTCTACTTCATGTTCTGGAAGTTTTTGCAGCAACAGATGCCGGTAGACAGTTACTGTCTTTGGCATCCGGTAATCGGACATACTACGGTGGAGGGAGGCCACCTACGACAGGCCTCAATAATCGGAGACTAGCAACTATCGACCGACATATCTAGAATCGAGCAGTCCCGGATACCTAAACCGGCTTTACATTTCTTTCTTGGAAGAAAATACAAAAGCTGATAATAATCTCCATAAAGTGCATGCATGCTGCATATAATAACATGATAAAAATAAAATTCTCTCATCACATTAACTGTTGTAGTTTGCACATATAATATGCAGTTTTGCCTTCAAACTTCCTTGCAGCTTAGCAGAAATGATATCCCTTATATGATTTCATCAATTCTTTACAGAAATGTAGTTGAAAGATCCATGGGAAAAGGATTTCCCAGAACATTGTCCATGAAATAGTGTGGATGGGTACCGTCCATTACCACAAACTGCATATCTTCGGACGCTTCCAGTGCCGTTTCCTTTGGTTAATGAACCAGTTGTTGATTTGCTTCTGATCGAGACCGGGCGACTCCGCAAGGGCAAGCTTTTGCGACTCCTGTTGCCGCAGCCGTGTTCAGTTTCAATACACACACAAATATGATCAACAGATGTGCATTAAAGATTTACCATATGGAAATATTGTTGTGCAATGTGTACATACCGAAGGGTAAGGCCATTTGTAATGTCTACTCCACCAATCCAGCTACTGTTGCCTGGCTTCCTTAGGCAGCTTCCCATTCTTCCTCTTCTTCATAAATTCCTGCTTCAGGCTGCCTAAATATCCGCTGTAGTTCCGCAAAAGCTGGCCTTTTTAAGTTCTCGATCTTCCACGAGGGGATCAATGAAATCACTGTTCGCATCGATCTCTTCCTCTGATGATCCATTCCTGTCAAAAGCTTCACCACAAGCTGAATACATAATAAATTAGTAGGCAACTCAAATGAATGTCTCCGAATTGAATCGAACAAGATTATGATATGTTGATTAATCAAAGACAAACATGTATAACCTATGATTCTAGAGCTCTTTATTTTTCTTGAAGTATTCATAATCGATACTCGTGTTTGACTTGTGAACATAGAGTTGATCAAACTCTATGAATGCTAACTTTTTCACCATGTTAACCCTATTTTGAACAAACACTAAATCCTTACAAATTATGTCATAAACAGTAGAATAATATTTACCAGAACTTGAAGAGGAAACCGTGAGGGCTTTGAATTGGCAGTCGACCCTTTGTAGAAAAAGCATGGTTTCCTTGAAAGGTTTCGAGAGCTCTTGCTCATATTTAGTCAACATCTCACAATAAGCTTCCATGAACTGGTCAAGAACCGGATCTTCACCTATTCTGCCGCTGCTGGTAGCACCCACGGCCAAGGTGGCCGCCGCCCGCCGCAGATGCTTCTTCCAATCTCGCCGCCACTTCCGGCGGCGCTCCTACCTGCTGGAGTTTAAACATAAGAAACCAGGCATGTAGGAGTAAAACCAGCATGGTTTTGCTTGTTTGTTACCTTTTGACAGTTGACACAGGCGGCCAGGAGACGTTGATAGTGTGGATGAGCGATGATCTTGGCCTTGATAGAGCCGCCGTCGTTGCTCATCTCCATGAAATGACACCCCGTGTTGTTTTGATCGTCGAGAATCATAGAGGAGCCACTGCTACTAAGAAATAAATGGTTCGAGTTCGAGTTCGAGTCCAAATTAGAATGATGATGACGATGATAAGAAGTCATGGGAGACATCATCGACATTGGACATAGATCATTACTTGTATTGTTGTGTCCAAAATCCATCATGCAAGAAGTTTTATTGGAACCACCTTCCATTAATAATCTCTCTCACTGTCTTATCATTTTTGTTTCTCTGTTCTTTTTCCTAGTTGTTTTCCACCCCAACACAATCTATTTTTTGTCCTAAACCTCTCCCTAGATTTATGCTACAAAAACAACCAGGCTTTTTAGTGGAAATTCTAATTGGCAGGCAGCCAATTATAAATGTGGGTTTTTTTCCTAGTTGTTCATTAGCAGCATGCATGAACCTTTTACACACGCTCAGTGAGTGGAGCTTCGTTTTTACTGTTGTCTGTAAGAAAGAAACAAAAGAGTTTGGTGTGAAACAGTAGGATTTGCAGATAACATAGAGAGAAGAAGGCAGTGGTAAGAAATGCTATATAAGCTTTTACCTTCCCGATGAATAACTCTTTCCCCTCTTTAGCTGCAGCTACTGCCACTGATTATGGCTGCCATTACTGGCCAAAAATTAAAGAAAAAGAAAGGGAATATATAATTATATATGTGTATGTGAGAAAGATATAAAGGAAGGAAGGAAAGATCAAATCAGGGGAAGAGGGGGGGGGGGACAAATCTGGATTCTGTACGTATACTGTGCTGATCTTCAGTTTCATTCATACACTATTGGTTTAGGGACACTCATTTAAGCATGTGTTACTTTAGTAGGTGCGGAGTTAAAAATTTATTTAAGAGTGTCATTTTTCGACGATATTTAAAGAGGATTAATTATATATTAAGGGGTGTCGTTTTATTTATAAATGATGTATTATTTAAATATACTTTTAATTTTTTATACCCATTCTATTATGTGGCTCCGCCTATGACCTTAGTAGGCTCCATCCAAGTCGAGCTTCGCTGCCGTTTCTTCGGCTTGCTTAAACTGAAAATTATACCCACTTTCCTCAGACACCATTAGTGGATAAAAACTCGAAAACTTATATGAATCATGGAAAATCTCTTACCTGCTCAGGAGTTTCAATCTTGTCTCTCCCACTACAGATCATATCGAAGCCACGCTGGTTAAAATAAATAAAGAAATGCAATCAGTTCGGATATACGTTTTAGGAGTTAGCAACTCTGTTGTATATGTATACATGAAAGCATAAGAGTTAAGACTAATATTGACAATTACATGAATGTGTACCATTTTCCATAAAGAGAAATATTTAGCATTAAAAAATTCGATTTTTTTACATATTATTACAATACAGTTCAGCCCTCGAGAATATCCGAAGGCAATCAAAGACCAAAATAGAAACAAAACATTATCCGCATTTGTGTAAAAACTACGAAAAGATACCTGATTTCTGTAAGGGTAAATATAATCTGAAGTCAATTCAATGTATTTGCATTTCGTGATCCCAGCAGGACCTCCCTTAAATCCATACAAAATGCTACCTTTGATCCGATCTTGCAAGTAATCTGTCATTCCAAATGGAAAAACATAAGGACCACATTATACTTCCACTATCATAAACAGCATACAAATCTTCATTTTTCTTGAAGTAAACTTGTGTTCGACATTTGGATACGAGTATATGACTTCCCGGACCCGGTATCCTCCGATACATGGAAAACCATAGAAAAGTCTAAATATAAGAATCAAATCTGAGATTCACACCCGAGTCCGAATAACAAAGCTAAAAACAACACAAGCAATGCTATGGAAAAGTGGAATCGACAAAAGTACAAACCGAATATTCCAGAAATCACATTGTGACCACCAGGTGCCTGTCCTCCAGACAAAACGACGCCGATCTTAAGCTTGAGATCAGATCGGAGAGAGTCGGCTCCATTCGGCACCAACATTGCCGACAGTTGCCCGAACAGATTCGGAAACAGCTTAGCAATCTCATCTGCCAAAAACAAATCTTTTAGACTCACATTCACAATCCCAAGCTTTATAAACAAAGCAAGATTCCTTTAGTGAACTCAGCAAAAACACTACACCGTTACTTGCACAAAGATGTAGCTCAAATAAAAGACGGATCGAAAATGAAAAAATAAAACAGAGAGGTGAAGACTGAAGTACCAGGGTTGCCGGCGGCGGAGCTAGGAGGACCCTCGACGGTTTTGAAAGGGTTTCTGACAACAGACGGAAGAGGAAGAGGAAGAGGAAGAGCGCGGTCGATACGACTTGTCTGGACTTGACTGTAAACGGAAGCGAGACCGTTCCGAAGGCGGCAGCTCCGCCGTTAGTGTACTCCAAAGAAGCAACAGACATTGGTTTTTATTAGTTTCGAAGTTTAGTTTGGTGGTGGTTACAAGAACTATGTCTCCAATGAGAGCAAAGGCGACTTGCGATTGGAGCGAGGAAATCTGTAAGAAAAAGATGATAAAAGATAGATATTTGTTCAGGGCGGAACAGTGAGTTTTATTGCAAGTAATTATTCTGTGTTGTATTCGTTGTTTGTTTGAAGTAGCGAAACGACGTCGTTTCGTTATGAATGGAGGGAAACTAAAATAATAGAGAGGAAGTAATTAGGTTTTATTCAATACCGGCGATATATTCGAGTATTGATCAAGTGATTAAATAAATATTAAATTATTATTGATTATAATTTTTATAACTGAATTTTAACGTATATTTAATTTTTTTAAGTATATAAAATTAAAACCATAAACTAAACATACTTCTATTCATGTTTTATTTTTTATATATTATACTTGTATTCATGTTTTATATTTTATATTTTATATTTTAATCGATTTAAACTGGTTGATGTTAAATTAATTATCGATTAAAATATAGTGTTGATCAATTAAATCAATTTATTTATTTATCGTAATTGAACCGATGTATTGCCCCTTTTTTCTCAAATTAAAAGTGCATTGAGAGGTGGGTGGATGGGTGTTTTTCCTTTACCTAATACTGAAATTGGTTGGTATTGGGTTTGGTGCCTTGGTGGTAGGAATGAGAAGTTAAAAAATAATATATTTTGAATTTTTTTAAAAATTAGTATATTTTTCAAATTTCACGAAATATTCACTAAAACAATTTTATTAACTTTTGGATTTATATCTAATACACTGGCATAGAAAGTGTAAACTTTTAATTTCTACAAGTGCCTTAGTTTTAAAATTTAAAAATTAAGTTTAGGGTGTAAGGTGTAAAGGTTTAGAATTTAGCGGCAATGCTTAGAATTTAGGGTTTAGGGTTAGGATTTAATGTTTAAAGGTTAAGATTTAAGTTTCAGGATAATAATGTTGAGGATTTAAGTTGTAATCTATAAACCCTAAATTATAACCCTAAAACTTAAATTCTATTCATAATCACTAAATTCTAAACTACTAAACATAAAATCTTAAACCATACATCTTAAACTAAATTCCTAAACCCTAAAACTAAAGCACTTGTAGAAACTAAAAGTTTCCACCGCCAATGTATCACATAATTATCCCTAATCGATCCAAGTATAGAACAATGATAAAAAAAAGTTCCAATCGTAGAACAATAGTGTGTTTAATAACATTCGCCTTACTCCTTTGACATATCTAGACTCCGAAACAAGATAAAGAGAAAATGAAAATAAAAAATACTATTAAACGAATAATTCAACCAATCAAAGTGTATTTCACGTCAATTTTCACATTAAATTAAAAGTTAAATTGATGGAAAAACTTGATTGATATTATACTGATACTTTAAGAATACTATAAGATTTAGGACATTTAAAATCTAAACTTCAATTTTGAAATGTTTGATGCAATGGTAATACTTTAAGAGAGAAGGTTTCCCCTTCAATCATCTTTGATTTCAAGAAAATCCCAGTTTCCAGGTAAATTCCTCCTAAGGAAATCAAGAATGCTTTTGACTGCAGCCCTGAAGTACTGGTAGTACAAAGGGAACTGAAACAGCACGAATACGCCTATGGGAAGGAACGCAGCGGCATACGTTAGAGATGTGGTCCGCTTCTTATCCAAATGAACAAGCAGCAAAATGGTGGCTGTGAAAGTTAGCATGGTCGAGGTGACGGAGAAGAACAGAAAGGTGAAACCGAGTGAGAGGTTCCGAGGGAGCCGGTGATGAAAATCATCGAACTCGAGTGAAGAAGTGAGGATGGAAAGGAAGATCACCACCAAGGTCAATGAGCTCGCCAGGCCGGCGACGTCCATCACGGTGAAAAACGAGTAGAGAGGCTTATCGAGGAGGATCGGACGGCCATCTGCTGTTAATAGCTATATCGTA